>JAVIWB010003726.1:0-600000 GCA_031893035.1 Dermolepida albohirtum
AGTCTTTCAATGAAAGTGAACCCTATTACATTATCGCAAATTGAAATTCTTATCAAAATTATTCCTTTTGTAAATACCTTTAAACTGATAAAAAAAATTAATGACATAATAAACTGATTTTAGTTTCTTCTTTTTATAATTCGAAGTTTATACAAATATTCTCTTTTTACTGTATGTATATCTAGCTACCAAAATAAAATTAATCCAATTCATTAATAACTTTAATATATTAACATATAAACAAAAACGAAAAAGCGAGTTACCTTATATAAAACAAATAATTAAATCATGTCAATTTAAAATTTGAATTTATTAGTCTTCTTGATCATCATTATAAATTATCGATATTTATGAAGTCTCAAATCTCTAATAAAATTATTTTAATTATATGCTTTCCTTTGATCAAACTAAATCATCTAATAACATATATTAAATGAGATTGTGATTTTTTAAATCATAAACATTAATAATTAACAATGGAACTTTATATAATATTAATCTAAGTACGTAACTTATCTTATTTAAGAAACCATAAAATTTGGTCCTCGTTTTCATACATCTTCATACTACTTACTTTTCCTATTCACAGGTGTCGCTTCTCAAGGAAATCCTTATGTAAATTGTGCAACTAGCTTCAAATATTGTTCTTTTGGTATAGATTTGTAAATACATTAAGCAATATATACTTAAGCTTTTCAATATTTCACTAATATTATAGTATGTATTTATCACAGTCTTTTTACACATTAGTTCAGGATACTTTATCACTTATACACAATTTTAATTATCTCGTAGTTAAATTAAGCATTTAGGTATGTATTGAATGTAACATAATTTTAAGTTACATTTACTACTATTATTTTTATTAGTATTTTTCTGGGCAAATTTTCTACATATATCTTAGATAATTACTAATGGGCGAATCTCATGATTTCATATCTAATTGTATATAAAAGAATGAGACAAAAAACGATCGTCTTTTTAATAAGAAAATAAGTATGATTTTCGTAATAAAGGTGTCCCAAAATTAAAGCAAGATTTGAATTAAATAGAAAACACAGTTTTTAGTCTTTTGATTATTATTTTTTTATTGAATCATAAAGTACATAGGATAGGGTTATTTATGGAATCACACACCGGGCAAATGACCTCCACGGCTTTGCATGCACATACGCACTCGTTTGTCGAAATTTTCCATGACCATTATGCATAAATGTGGCTGAATTTGATGCAGCGTTGAATCTCCTCCTTTAATGCACGGGTGGTTGTGGGCTTGTTGACATAGATCTGCGATTTCAAATAACCCCATAAAAAGAAATCTAATGGTGTTAAATCACACCATCTAGGGGGCCAATTCTGATTACCGAAACGAGAAAGTACACGACCTGGAAATGTCTCATGCAGTAATTGAATTGTTTCACGTACTGTATGGCATGTGGTACCGTCTTGTTGAAACCACATATTGGCCACATCAATATCATCCAATTTCGGCAGAAAAAACTGTGTTATCATGTCGCGATATCGAGCACCAGTAACAGTCACTGCTTGACCAGCCTCATTTTCAAAAAAGTATGGTCCAATTATGCCTCCAGCCCAAAATTAACACTAAACAGTGACACGTTGTGGATGCATTTGTTTTTCGACAATCACATGTGGGTTCTCAGAACCCCAAAAGCGGCAACTTTGGCGATTAACGAAGCCGTCAAGGTGAAAATGTGCTTCATCGCCTAGGATGATTTTGCGAAAAATCAGCATCCATTTGTTGATGTTCAATAATTCATTCAACAAACTCTCTTCGCTGTGCATGGTCATTAGGCTTCAGTTGTTGTGTTAATTGAATTTTGTAAGCATGAAGACAGATCCTTAGTGAGTATACGCTGTAGAAAGCTTCTTGAAATTTGCAATTTTTGTCCACGACGCCGAATTGAGGTTCCTGGATTGTCACCACCGACACTCTCACACACTGCTTCGATATTGACATTTGAACGGCCTGTTTTTGGACGACCAATGTGTTTGGCGTCTCCAACGGATCCAGTCTCCCTGAATTTTTCAATTAATCTCTTCACAGTTGACGAAGTTAAAACACTATTCCCACCATATTTTGTATGAAATTTTCGAACTGCGGCCGCCAAGCTTTCATTATTTTTGAAATATTGTCCAATAATGAAGACACGTTGTTCTAACGTGTAACGCTCCATTTTTACTAACCTTAAACTATCAGCTGTCGAATTGTTTTTTCTAGGGTAGCCAACACTTTACTGCACAAATGGCGACAAATTCAAATCTCGCGTTAATTTTGGGACACCCATTATATATATTCAAACTATCAAGGTACACTAGGTATTTTAAATCGCCTATCCATGAATATATATTTTTTCTAAAAATACTTGTCAAAATTGAATTAAAAATCTTAACAATTATCAAATATAAGCAAAGTTCTTTGACAATAACCATCCAAAATTACACTATGGAACTTTCATATGAAAAATGTTATCTTTAAATACCTTTTAAAATCAAACGTTTTAGCTATATGTTGAATTCATGTATGTTTAATTTGATGTTATACTGTTTTAAACACTGACCACCAACCAATCTACAACAGTATTTTTTCAGTAATTCTGATACTTTCGTTTGAGATTTATGCATAATTATTACACTACTAACTAGTCCTACGGATAACGTGAAGTAGATAGAAGGATATTGTAAAGGTTCAATATCCTTCTATCTATTTCATATTAATATATTGTTATAATGTATGTATATTAATGAATTCTAAATAAATATTTTAGGTTCTTGTACTATTCAAGTTACAATAGATAAGAAAAAATTAGAAAAAACCTCTACAGTATTATTGTAGATATAGACGACTTGAAGATCTTTATGGAGATAAACTTCGAGGTTGACTATGTTGCATTCTAAAATAAATTATTAGCAATAGATGATTGGTCTACTGCTAACAACATTAAATGTTGATAAACGTGTTGTTGGTGCCTAGAAGTAGTCATGTCAGAGACTTGGGAGTTCTATTTGGTTCTGTTTTTCAATTCATAGACCATATTATCGAAGTTTGTAGAGATGCTGCGGAACTGTTTGGTTTTACCCATTTTTGTAAGCAATTTAATAATCTGCTGGCTTTGAAGTCAACTTATTTCCCCTTTCTTATGGCGAGAATTAAACTGGAATATGTCTCTATTATATGGTATACTTATTATCTATATCAACATTTGCTTCTGGAAAAGGAGCAAAAGCGGTTTATGAAATTCTTGAGTTACAAGAACGATGTCTTCTGTCCTCCCATTGACAGGGGTTACAATACCTTGCTTGAGAGACATTCCATCCAGTCATTGCTTCAACAGAAGGAAGTTTATCGGTGCGAAGTTTTTTTTTTGAACTTAATAATGAAATAGATGCTTCTGCGTTATTATCGCAAGTGGATTTTGTTGTTTCGACGCTTAGTATGCGAATATCGAACACATTTTTGCCTAAAGAAGGCGTCGTTATCACATATGTGCTTTAATATGGTACCATGAATCCATTTCTATATCCTTTCAAGTGACATTCTTTTGGTTGTGGCTTTTTATTTTTTTCTTTCTGTTTTCTCATTTTTGGTTTATTTATTCCACCATGAGTGTGTGTGTTATATGCTGCATTACGTAGAAAGCAACTTGTCATATTTACGTTAACATATATTAAAATTATATTAAATATTTCTACTGTAATTGGAGATTAACCCTGTTCGGTAATAAAGTACAATTATTATTATTATTATTAGAACATATGTAGTAATTGATACATAGTCAATGTCAAATTATGAATATAAAATAAAACATATAGAAGACAAAGAACATAAACAAAAAAAATGTATTAGAATGTTTATAAATATAATAAATATAAGATATCAGCTTAATAGACGAAGAAATAGAGGCAAGCGATTCACCATTACAAAATTTGTTTGTGAAATATAAAAGTTTAATAACCCCGAGAACGTGTTTTCTACACTATTTTAACTTATTGTTAGTTAGATTATAAGTTTGATACATATTGAATAAAATACGATACCCTTAAAGTTTTGCTAATATCTTCACATTTATTTTCTATCGTTTGCCAAAGATCTTCTTTATTTCTTGGTCGAAAATTTTAGTTATAAATCTTTTTAGCTAGTAGTTCTCAACCGTTTTCTATAGGATTAAAATCGGAACTATTTGCCAACCTTCGATATTATTGTGTAGTAAACAATCTTTTATGGTTTGTGCAGTATGTACGGGACAATTAATATATTGATAAATATAATCTTGTTCGGGATATAACTGGTGTGCAGATGGTAACATATTTTCTAATTTTGAAATAGTTGACCGTTGAGGTTGCCACTTTGTGAAATTACATTTAACCAAGAAATAAATAAAACACTTTGCCCAAATTTCACACTATATTATAGATTTACTGCGACTAGTTTCGTTTGTTAAGACATTACCGAGCAAGCACAATACAGGTTTGAATCTCCTTTATATGAGAAAACGGAAAGTAATAATTAAATCCGATTATAAGAAAGGGGTAGAGGTAAAATATACATATAAGATTATTTATCAGTAATAAACCTTTCTTGGAAGTCTATAAGTATAAATACTAGGAAAATATTAGGAACTAATAAATAATTAGAGTAAGAAATTAAAATAGAAATAATGAGTGCTAATAATTAAGACTTACTTTAAGAGGCGAATTCTTTTAATCTAATTGATCATTAAGAAGGATAACAAAATTGAGTTTATTACACTTAATATCCATGTATTCCAAGAAATTTACGTAATTTCTGACTTTTGTTACATATGTGGAGAATTTCCGGTTTAAAACTTTTATATACAATATAACTTCTGTTTTTTAAGCTGCATAAGGACTATCGATATCGATAACTATGGATTGACAGCTGATAATGTCAAATTGTGTTGACATTTCTGTTCAGTAAGGTTTGGCAAGTCATCATGAATCGTTTAACGTCAGAACAACGTTTCCAAATTGTGAAAATTTACTTTGAAAAAAATAAATCTGTTCGCGAAGTTCATAGAGGACTTCGCCCATTTTACGGTCAACATAATCGGCCTAGTGAGCAAGCAATTCGTGCAGTTATTGATCGTTTTCGCAGTAATTTTACTCTTCTCGATTCAACACCATCGAAAACTACAGGATATCGTTGTTATAGTGAATTCACACTTGAACGGCGTTCTTTAGACGATGAATTTCGTGAAGGTCGTCCCGGAATTGTTGTTGTGTCGGAAAACATTAATGCAGTGTCTGAATTGATAATGCAAGACCGTCATGTGACATACCGTGAGATCGAAGCATCTCTAGGTATTAGTAACACCAGGGTGCATAAGATCCTGCATGGACATTTAGCCGTTAAGAATCATGGATCTATACCTATGAGTCCGATAGTAAATAGCAGTCGACCATGTGGGTATTCCGAGTTGAGCCAAAACCAACAGAGGTTGTTCACGCTCGAAGCACAACAAAACAAAAGATCGCCTGTTTTTTCGGAAAAACCGGTCACGTTGCAACCGTGACTTTAGAGAGTTGTAGAACGACCAATTCCGAATGGTACACTACTATTTGTTTGCCTAAAGGTTTGGAAGAAATAGCAAAAACAAACTGAAAATGACAGATCATTCTCCACCATGACAATGCGAGCTCTCACAGGTCGTTGCAAACTATCGAGTATTTGACCGGGCAAAACATTGATTTGATGGGCCATCCGCCGTACAGCCCTGATCTAGCACCCTTTGATTTCTTTTTGTTCCCACACGTGAAGAATAAACTTCGTGGTCAACAGTTTTCTACGTCGGAAGGGGTAGTTGAGGTATTCGAAACTCATATTTTGGAGATACCGCCTTCACAGTGGCAGCAATGCTTTTCGGATTGGTTTAAACGAATGTAAAAGTGCATTGATTTTCAAGGAGAATATTTTGAAAAGCAATAAAACTATTTTCGATAATAAAAATATTTTTTTGTTTGCTTTTCCCGAAATACAAACGGCTGCCCTCATATGTATACCTTGCCCAATTTTTACAAAAATTATAAATACGTAAGAACTATTTGCTCACAATTTATAAATTCGAAAGTTCTGTTAATTAATACATTAATCTTTTAATGCTTATTTGATGATAATAGTAATATTCTCCTTCGTTCATTTTTCATCTCTTTTTGTCTAGGATTTATGCCTACATGCAAATTTAAATATGCATGCGTATCAAGTAATGAATTATGTATAAATTATGCAATTCATGCAAATGTGCACTAAGTCCTTATGCTAATGTCGACACAACCCTAATTAATTGCAATTTGATTTCTAGATTATCGGTCATTTGCTATTTATATCGGATAATGTGTTTTTTTTCTTAGATCCAATGTACACGAAGAGCAAGCGTCTATTTAAGACAAGTGACCCACGCTCTTTTCTGCTCTGCGTCTAATATATGTATGTAAGTACATTGTATTGGCCCCATGATCTGATATAACCGTGCGTGATGTTTCATTTACAAACTTATGATACGAATTCCTTGATGCCAATTTAATGACGCCCAATTAATATGGCGATGAATTGGTACAAGAATTATTGATGCTTAAGAAACTGGGAAAATTAATTTGACGTTCATTCGTTTGTTTTGATTTGAAATTTTACATATATAACATTTATGAACTGATATAAATATGAAAATAAATTGACTTGCGTAAAAAGTAATTATATCAATTAATATTAAAATACTACGTAAATTTTAAATTTTAAATATGGACGCGAATACACTTTTTCAGTTAATAAATTTTGTTGACCGTAGTTCATTGAATTAATCAAAAAGTAAATAAAACTCCTTGCCACATTAATATTCGTTTTCTGTGTACGTATTTCGATAACTAAATTGTCATCATCAGCAGATAATTAATGTCAGTGTCGTACCTGGATCCGCGGTAAAACTCGCACAGAATAATACCGTACAACCACCAAAAGCACACTAGTGTATTGTGCACAGTGTGTCGTAGAGAAAATTGAACTTTTTTAAAATTGTAATTCTTGGTAACGTCATATACTAAAAAACATGCGTCGGTAAGGTAGACCTTTTACCAATATTATGTCAAAATATCGTGACATATACATCAGAAGCAGGAAAATTGCGCATAAAGTAACAGTGTGTATTTGGAATTAGTCGAAAAATGAATTCTGAACAAAGAGCAAATATCCAGTTCTGTTTTAAACTTGGCAAATTGTTTGCTGAAGCGTTTAATTTCATGAAACAAGTATATGGTGATGCGTATTTGTCACGTACGAGTGTATATAAGTGGCATAAACGATTTAAAGGCGGGCGTACCGACATAAATGACGAACATCCTGCTGCAAAAAAAATCTGTGGTTACGGAAAGTAACATCGAACTTGTGCATAAAATTATCAGAAATGAGCCGAAATCCTCATTACGATACGTGTGAATGGAATTAACAATTTCCAAAGATTCAATTCATCGCATTTTGATACAGTATTTGGGATTGAGAAAAAATTGTGCAAGGTTTGTACCACACAAGCTAACTGAATTCAACATTGTACAGATTTAATTAAAGACTCAAAAAATGACAAAAGCTTCAGATATTCTATTGTAATTGACGATGAGACGAGATGTTTTCAATATGATTAGAGACCAAGCGTCAAAGCTCTGAATGGAAGCATCCAAGCGAAGAAAGACTGAGAAAAAGACGTTTGGGGAGATCAAAATTGAAGACAATGTTGATTTGTTTTTATGATTCGAAAGGCATAGTACACAAAGAGTTTGTACCAATTAGTCAGACAGTTAATGCTGTACATTATCTTGGTGTTATGAAGCGTCTTTTGGCTCGTATTCGTCGTGTGCGAAAATCTAGGCTGCTTGCTGAAAGTTTCAAATCACGGACCAAATCATTGAATTGTTTCCGTTCTATAAAGTGAGGCAACATGACATGAGATGCAGGAATATACTTTTCAACATGTTTATTTTCACTTTCACTTTCGTCTGATCTCTGTTCAATTGTTTGCAAGTTACAAACAGGACCAGGTAAACCTTCACCAGGAGCCACAGGTTTAAGTGTTGAGAGAACATCGGGATTCTTGATCTTATGTTTCGCTTTACTTGAATGCCCAGCAATATTAGTAAAGCAAGAATAACAATCATTTATGTGAACTTTTTTCTCGCCCCAAACCATTGGAACAGCAAATGGCTTACTTTTGCTCTCATCTAGTCAGTAAGTGCAGTTGTACAGATTAGGCACGAAATATGAGTTGTCCATTTTTTATCAATATCACAAGAATACAGTCAAAGAATAGTTTATAGGCACTTGAAACTAATTTGGTGACTGACTTTCTTTGTGTCTTTGGAGTAAACTTGCCACACACATGCTGAAGTTATCAGGATTGTTTATGCAATCACAGTGTTTCGTGGATGCCATTAAGTTACTTTTATTATTTATACTGTGCTTATTTTAAGCAGAAAATGATACAAAATTTCACTAACCCACGCAAAACAAACCAACTAGGACTGAAGAACGACAAAATCAACAGTAAAAAAGTAGCAAACAACTAATACCATACACGGTTTAACACGTAGTGATACTGCTCTGGTGGTTATTTCATTTCCCAAGTATAATACTGTGCTGCTATCTTGTGATCATTAACATAAAGTTCGTCGACTGTGTAATACATCGAAATAACAATTAAAACTTGTGTAGTTTTTAGTTCATTATTATTTTTCTGTTATAGAAAATTTGGAAAAAACACGAAAAATGTATATTTTAAATCAATTTAAAATATCTCAAAAATATAGTATATTTCGTGATAGTATATTTCTGAAGGCTATTTTAGATTCTACACGAAAAAATACATAAGAAAATCTTCATTTCAAATTAGATGCAGAATAGCTGTTGAGTAATATATTTAAAAACCAAAGTCTTAATCTGAGAACAAGGGTGTCCACAGATTGTTTTATCTCGATACACTTCATACTTGCACAAAGTTCTGCTTTTGCATCCACTAAACCAACTCAAAAGACTTCGTCCTCTTAAGATTTTTTCTTATCCAACGTTGATAAATATTGGTTCGATATTAATATGACTTAGAACCCGCTCTTCATGACCTTGTGCATTTTTTTACTTTATCTGCGATTGTTCCTACTATTTTGTACGTACAAAGGCGTAATAACAATTACCGGTTGCAAAACTTGCTTGTATATGATTAATTCGTTATGAACATACGGTCCAGTATATGCTCCTATATTTAATATTCAATTCATCTTTCTTCTTCTTTATGTGTTTCTTCCAATTTATCATAGAATGTAGGTTCACACCTGAATATTTATCTGTATTTATGTATAGGAATGACTCTGGAAATAAGCAATATTTACATACATATTAGAAATTAACAAAAGAAACAGAACTAAATACAGAAGTACGCCAAAGTGATGGCTTGTCGGTGACCCTATTTAATATAGCAATGGAAGAAATAAAGTAAAATAGAAGGAACAATAATATAAAAATGTATTCAAGTGATAGCTTAAAATTAGCGCCGACGATATTGCTGCGATAAGTAGAAACAGAAAAAGTTTGGAAGAGACGGTAGAGATTTTTAATAAGGTAACACAAGAAATAGGGTTAGAAATAAATCAGGAAAGAATTCATGTATTTGAAAATAACCAGGAAAAAGGAAATAAATAAAATGTGAATGGTAACAATTAGAAATATAAAATGAAAGAAGCAGAAGGTTTCAAATATCTAAGTAAAATAATAAATAAAATAAATTATAGAAAACAAGAAATAGATCAGAAAATACAGCTTGGATATAAAGTATATTACAGATACAAATGAATAGCAAACAAATAACAGGATAATAAAATTAAGAGTATATGAAGTTACAATATGTATGCTGTTGGAAATATATGCTTACCACGCATTGACTAAGAATAGCTGAACATTTTTAGAAGGAAGTTAATAAGAAATATACATTGAGGTAAGAATAACAAATGAAGAAGAATATAGAAGATAAACAAACAACCAAATTGACAAAATACCTGCAGTGATAAAAAAGGAATATTATATATTATACTCATAAGTAGAAAGAGAACTGAATCTGTAGTTAAGAGTATATAGTACATTGGAAACTGCAAGTAAGACCAAGCAAAAGATCAAAACTGAAATGAATGGAGCAAGTAATTAAAGATAAGATTCGTGGAAAATACACGATGGAGGAATAAGTTGAAGAATAATGAATGGTTAACAGACAACAAATTGTAAAGTAAAAATAGAAACATGGAAAGTGGAAAGGAGAGATGTACCATTTCACTGAATTAGTCTGCAGACATCATTGAGTGCCCTCAACTGCAAAAGCAATGTATAGCCATATAATAGTAATAATAATACGCATACAAAAGCACAAAATATTTCTAAAAAATGTATTTTCAATTTTATAAACATTACGGCTACAGTATTTTTAAACCATACATGTTATCGTTTGTCATTTATTAAATTCAGCTTTCTCTACCTAAGAAGTAGAAATGTTGTATAAACATAATAAACATGTAAAATTATGTAATATCTCCCAGTCTTCCTTCTATAATGCTGAATCGATTTCCGTTACTGATAGTTTCGATGAGAAAACGGTAAATCACATCCAACTATGGCAATAATTAAGAGGGAAGCAAAAAGGGAACAATCATGAAGCGTCGAGAAACCGGGATATATTCTGTTATGTAGAGAGGTTGGAGGAAAGAGAGGGAATGCCTGCAGCGCCACCCGATGGCGAAGACGAGTCTGAAGAGTCGAGGCGTCTACAGGAAATGACGCCGCAGTTTCATCTCCGGCCTATTTCCTGTTTCGGCGCTCTAATGTTCGTCGGCTCGCCCGTCCACGGCATTCACGGATGTGCTACCGAAAACGTCACTTCTTCTAATTTTAATACAGCTCTCTACATTACCGCAAGTACAAATAAGAGAAAAACGATGAAATGTGTAACGACGTTTTCAAATTTTCGTCGCTTTTAGCTTATAAATTTTCAGTCTTTTTTTATTTCTATCTATGTAAGCCGTAAGTTACATATACATACTTTTCTTTATTATAATTTCTTATCAGCCGTGTTTATTTATCGACTACCGAGTAAATTGTATAGAAATTTTAACGAAAGTTTTAAATCAATAAATTTTGTTGATATTTTATTATAACGTGAAAAATGGTTAGAAAGAGAAACACAAGAATAAAGAAGTAAGAACGGTAACATAGTATAAAACGGATACCTTAAAAGATAACAAAATCAAATGTAAATATGAGAAAGAAATAAATAGAAAGATACAAAATTTGGAACAATTGAAATTAAAAAAAATATGGGAAAATATCGAAGAAGTAATAGTGGAAGCAAATACATTAGTGATGCCCCGAAAAAACGAAGCAGTATGCAAAGCTAATTTAAAAAAGAAAAGGCAAAATAAATACCGACAAATAGTAAGAAGAATATTTAAGGGTATAAGAAAGCAAGAAAAGAAATGAAAGTATGGAAAGAAAGAAAAAGGCAATATAATGAAAAAAATTGAGGAGAGTACACGGAAAATTTTAAATAAAGAAATAAGATTATTTTACCAAGAAATAGAAAAGAAGGGTAGAGAATACACAAGTAGAAGTAAGTAATCAAGGAGGAACAATACGCAACCTTGGGATAGTTTTCTATTAGCAATAAGGAACAGGAAGGAGCAAATATGCAAATGCAATATAAAAGGAAGAAATAGAGGAAATAATAAAAAAATTAAAAAACAATAAAACTCCATGCGAAAGTAATATATCGTAATAGCTCAAATTTTGAAGGAGAGTAGTCAGGTATTGCAAGAAATATGCAAATTTATTAAAATAATATGGGAAGAAAACGAAACACTTGTTCTAGACCAAGTACTGGGAAAAAGGTTAAATAGTTATGCTCAAGCAGTATTAGAGGAGTATCAGGTTGGGTTTAGATGAAATAGATCAGTAACAGATCCTGTACATACTGCATTATTCAACTTAACGCCCGAAGAAATTTTCAGAACGGAACGATTTGGAACAATAGCATCAATGCATGGCAATGAATTAGTAAGGTTTGGATATGTAGGAGTGAAAATCTAAAAAAACGGGAGTGAGTATTTCTTGTTCTTCACGGTAAGAATTGTAAAATATACTCAAAAATATCCGTCATTGAGACCGTTGCCGAAATTAAAATTGGTGTCAAGAAATACTAAAACCTACTAAGACCTACAGTAACTTACGATCATGCGAGACATGGGTTGGGTTTTAAAACAATCTGAAAGAGACTTTCTGGACAGACGGGCAAGAAGACTGAGATTTATTCAAAGCGCGACAAGAACAGAAAGAGTTTAGAAACGGAGAATAAATAAAAGAATAGAAGCAAGACATATAGAAAGATAATAGGGGAAGAAAATGTCAGAAATATATCAGTAAAACCACGGAAAAGATGGCTAGAAAAAGTGTAAGAGAATTTAAAAATTATTGGAGTTGGAAATTATAGTTATGTGACAAAAAAAAATTTTGTCTACAAAGCAAAAGAATATTAATAGAAATAATTGAAAACATAGACGGAAATATAGTGATAATATGGTAATGTGTGGTAACATGAATTGATTTAATTCACTTTAAGTCACTACAAGAAATATAGTGAAATTCAATTTCTTAAAATATTGGTGTAAAAGTTATATGATCAGAATTTCAAATTAATAAAGAGATAAAAGATCCACTCAAGTAGAATATATAGAAAATATGTCTTTCAAAGTCTAAATTAGACTATAATCAAGGGATAAGTAATGATCAATATTTACTTAATTATGCAAAGAAACAAACATGCCAATGCAAAGTAGTTAGGAATATTTTGATTGCAAATACAGGAAGGTTACGAAGCCATTTGTACTGGGGAGATATATTTGCAAATTTTGATTTGTCCATAGAATGCTTGTGAGATTTTTTTATGCATCAACCCAATAGAATAGATATTACTGATATTTACTTCCAAGATTGTGCTACGTGCCATAAAACACGAGAGAATTTAGCGTTGATGCTCATAAGATCTTCCTAAAGTTTAATTTTAAGGAGTAGTGAACTATGGTAGTCGCACAAATTGTGTAACATGGTACGGCTAGATTATTTCCTGTGGGGTTGTTCGCAATGTAAAGTTTAAACAAACGAACTAACAACCATCCCAGCTTTGAAAGAAAATATTCGAGCCAGCATATTTTACATTGAAGTTTCAATATTTGAAAATATCATACTAGATTTGGATGTTCGTATCGTTGCGTGCCGAAGGCAGCAGGATATTCATCTTGATATACTAAAAAAATCTGGACATTTTATTTCTTTTCACAACATTTTTTTGGAAACTACTTCGTTTGCAATTGTTTTATTATTCTTTGTTGTTCAACAAATAGAACCCATTTAAAGGACAATACAAAATATATTACAATATAGGTAGTGACGAACAATACATAATTAAACATTAATAATATACTCTATTAAAAACTATTACAAAGAAATAAAGAAAATCGATAAAGAAATCAAGACGTAAATTACCATACCTTAAAATAGTGCAAAGACAAAACAAAACAAAATAAAAGAAGAAATGTGCTAAGATATTAAAAATAAACATGAAATGAAAATTGGTCTATTGGCATTTCTTGCCATATGTGTATATATATTGTTTATATTCTGTTCGGTAGCATTTTATGTTATACATACATATAGCCATACGTTAGTCACTAATTCAATCCTCCGAGCAACCAGCGATAGAAGCCGATGGGGCACGGACTCGTGCAGGCATTGCCAATGGTTTACATCATGTCAGTGATGCAAAGATGCTTCACAAAGGTGGTATGTTAACTGCAACAGATGTAAATAAATTTCTAAATCGTCTTTCTACGTTAGAATTACATATATCATTAATTTTATTTATAATCGCACCTATTCAACTTTCCCAACGTACGCTACTGTGAACTCGGAGGTTTGTTCAATATTCTTATAATATCGGCAGAAAAGATTTTACATTCTGCAACCTCTTTTTTGAATGTAGCCAGCCTCGATATTAAATGCGTAGGTTCATTTTCGCTAATTCTTTAACGCATAATATTAATTTCTATATTATTGTTTATTACATTTTTTTAAACTTGTTTTTCTTATTTGAATATTTATTGTTTTCTTCATTTAGTTACTATTTCTTCTTTTCTCATTGTTTGTCTCCTAGTCCTGTGTTTATTATCAAGTTAAGATAATAATTATTAATTAGATCATAACTTTATAATTAGATTATTGCCAATTATCTCATTGTTCAATATAAATATAAAAGCATTCTTAGTCTATGTTATTAGAAACTATAGAAACACATCAACATGATTAGTGGTAGTTGTGGGTTGTTTTGAAACAAGTTGACGCTATTCAATCCCCGATTCCTTTCTGTGCCTGCCCGCCGACGACCCCCAATTCAAAGTCATTAATCAGGATTGGATCTTTGATACGCGTGAGAACTTTGACACTCAATTCTCCCATTCTCCCTCATTCTATCTCTCTTGATGGGCGAACCTTTCTAATAAATTATTGCAAAACAAGTTATATTCACATGCCACTAATTCTGAATTAACATGTAAATACGATAAAATAATAAAAATACATAGTAAGTAATCTCGCTTATATAAAATTTCATTTTAGTGTAAACTTCTACGGTTTATTCTATGATATTTTCTTTTATAACTAAATTATTACGCTATTAATAATTTATGTATTATTAAATATTTTCGGCAATCTCTCCTTTCATATTTCTTGATCTAAAAACGAATGGACTATTGAATTATATATACAGTGCCTGACAAAAGTAATGTCTCCCCATGGTTGAACTGGAAAACTGCAGTCTGCACTCGCGCCGGGTCAACTATTGTAGGTAGAAGCGACGATTACATAATTTTTATTGAAATATATTGAAATCTTTAAATTCGACCAGATTAATTTGAATAACGAAATTAATATTATTACTGGTCTTTTGAAGCTTTGTTAAATTTAACTACGGCAAAAATATATGTTTTTGAATATGTCCTACTAGATTTATATGATTCTTTAATCATAGATTATCTTTGTAGTAATTGAAAAAAATATATTAGAAAACGTGTTCTTTAATAAAAAAACTTGTTGCTTTAGTTACTATGGGTACAATAATCATTCTAATTATGTTTTATAAGTAATTGAAGCCAATAACACCAGTTCCAAAGAGAAAATACCTTTTAAAATTAAAAGATTTCTAATGTAACAAATTGCAATTAAGTTCCTTACATCTTATTAAAAAGCCATAAGTATAATTATTTGTTACTAATGTGTAAAATAAAAACACAATGAAGTCGCTTCCACATAATTTTTCCTTTAATATTTATAAAATGTCTCTTATATATGAGGCATATCCAGAAATTAATATCCATTTTCTATTGTATATCTCAAAAAGAAGTCTTAGTGGGAAAGTTTGCATTACTCAGTTAAAGTAGTTGGCTTCCTGGATAGGAGAACGGTGGCGTCACCTCAATAATATCAAAACAGTCAGCGTACTGACGTTTTAAGATGATCTCCTCAAATTCTCCCGTCGCCAGGGTTCTGCTTTCACACGCAGTTCGTTAAGTTATTCATTTTTTTGTTTTAAAAAGTATTAAAGCTGTTGAAACTCATCGAGAACTTGTTTCAGCGCATGAAAAAAGTGTGAGGAACCCAAACAAGGCCAAAAATGGGGAATTTAAGGAAAACTGGATGTTTTGATGAACAGAGGAGCGGTTGCTTCTTTATTCTGAATGACTATTTGCTTGAAATATTTGAAAAACTTATTCTTTAAAATTGACTCTCAACCCTGAACCAACTACATAGATTTGTATCTGGAATTTCCCGAAATCTCCTTCATGAAGCAATCACTAAATAAATGGGTTATCCAAAGTTTCGTGCAATTACACTTGCTATTTTATGTCTGCTAATGAATCTGTTTTTTCAACTTTACATGTCCTGGACTCTTGATGATCGTATATCGAATTAAATTTATTATTAATTTATTACAATCAGTTTTATATTATTTTTAGTATCACATGTCACAGCGTTGTTAATAACTTAATTTGAGTAGATTATTAGTATTTTTCATTGTTATAATTTAATGTACCAACGTGTGATTTTTTCTCGCCCACTTCCTCACAGTTTACGATAGTTTATACAACATACCTCCTAATTTTTATTAAAAAACAATCGATACTCGATTTTTAAGAATTAAATAGCCGATACTTTGGGAACATGAATTATGAAATAGTTTAGTTAGTGAATTAGTTTAGATATGATGTGCTAAGTTAGATTTTAGATTTTTTTGTCTGTTTGATAAATAATGGGAACAGGAACAAAATAGTTTCTTTGAAAAGGGACGATTCGCAGAATTAGAATAAGTTAGTTTATACATTCTTGTTTTGATCAATAAGGTTGATATATAAGCCCTTTCCACATTAACTTTTGTAAATTCTGTATACGCATTTCGACAACCAAGTTGTCATCATCAGCAGATAATTTCAAAGTGTCGCACCTGGTAAAACACGGCGAAAAACAATTGTACGGTATTTGTACATCTTGGTTTTGAGCGGTGTGGATCGCGTACTGAGTTTGATTTTCGTACAATTGTTTTTCGCCGTGTTTTACCAGGTGCGACACTTTGAAATTATCTGCTGATGATGACAACTTGGTTGTCGAAATGCGTATACAGAATTTACAAAAGTTAATGTGGAATAAGTCAATCAACCACAGGCTCCATCAAATTCAACTATACATTCTTGTGTTTAATATTTAAGTTTACGTAGAAGTTTAGACGCACGCGAGTTGTAACCCAAACCCGCATCTTGTGATTTTTCTGGACCTGTTAATAATTTACCTGATAATAGTAATAGTAAGTTTTTAAGCAATGTATGTAATAGGTTTTCCAATAAGAGTGATATGATTTCTTTAAAAAAAACACACTTATTGTTAAGAAAATTCAAAAGTTTTTATTTAATGTGAAGTACAATCGATACAATTAAGTTCTAAATAAAACGTCATTCAAATGGCCTCCACGACTTCTTATGCAGGAAAGAATTCGATGAACCCAATTTTCGAGCACTTTTTCTACTAAATCTAAAAGTCGTATGTCATGAATGGCAATACTGACTTGTAAAGCTTGAAGACAGTCTGGTTTATTTCGATAGACCAATGACTTCAAATAACCCCACAAGAAATAGTCTAATGGTGTTAAATCACAACTTCTTGGAGGCCATTCAATATCACAATTTCTTGAAATAATCGAATCTCCAAACTTTTCTCGCAATAATTCTATTGTTGCATTTGCTGTGTGGCACGTAGCCCCGTCTTGTTGGAACCAAATGTTGTCAAGATCAACTTCTGCCAATGTCGGCCATAAAAAGTTGGTTATCATCAATCTATACTGCTCTCCATTGACAGTAACGATGTTACCAGCTTCATTTTGAATGAAGTACGGACCGATGACTCCACCATACCAAAAACCACACCAAACTGTCAATTTAGGTGAATTTAATGGGATTTTCATAAATAATTTGCGGATTTTCTTCGCACCAGAATCGACAGTTTTGTTTATTTACCACACCATCCCGATGAAAGTGAGCCTCATTAGAGAAGATGATTTTCTTAAAAAAATCGTTATCGTTTTCAAGTTGTTCCAAGGCAAAATCAGCAAATTCACGACGTTTACGGTGGTCCAATGGCTTCAGTTCTTGAGTGAGAACAATTTTATAGGGATGCAAACCCAAATCCTTTCTCAAAATCCGCCAGGTTGTGGTTTGAGACAGTCGCAATTGTTGAGAACGTCTTGGAATCGACAAATTACGGTCTTCAGTAACACACGCCTGAACGGCAGCAATATTTTCATTACTTCCAGCGGTTCTTTGTCTTATTGGCACATGAAAATTATGTAAAGAAAATGTAACCTCAAAATTTTTAACAATTCGACGAATAGCGAGCACACTTGGACGATTATTACGACCATAAAATGGCAAAAGCGCACGAAAAGTTGCAATTGGAGAACGATTATTTTGATAATAAAACTGAATAATTTGTAAACGTTGTTCTTGCGTATATCTTTCCATGATGAAATTGTAAACACTATTGAATACAATGAAAAACAAATGACAGATCATGACATATTACAAATGGCCGAAATGTCACTTCAAAATCATATCATCCCTATTGGAAAACCTTATAGTAGTCAGTACGTAGATTGTATTTTACTTATTGTTTATCATGGCTTCATGAAACAAAAATTATTATAATTTAAAAGAAAGATTTTTTTAATTATGTACATTTACTGATATGTTACTAATTTTATTATTTAATAAAATACGCGAACAATATATTTAATGAAACAATTTAAACACCATAATTTGGCGTACGTATACTAGTATTGTCGCTCTCGACTTTAATCCCATACTAGTGTAGAATATTTAACTTCGCGAAATATACGTAAATCCATAAAGTCTAGTGCTGTAATAAGAAGTTCTATGTATGTACCGAACGTATTGCATCTCTATGGTCACGTGTCTGACACAAGTCTGTCACTTAATCTGCTATTTATGTGACTTTTGAGGGGGGCACACACGCGGCCTGCATTATATCCGACCACCCCTCTTGCCGACGTTAAATGGCTAATGTTGGATTTAGTACCCACTTCCTCCCGGTATTGTTACTTTATGCTGCAACAACGATCGCAACGTAAATGCTGTTATGCGTTTTCTTTAGTGGCCGGTGTGGAAAGTAATAAAATATGAACATTAAAAGATATACGCAATTTTTAATGAGAAAATTGGGTGCACACTTCTCGCAATAGGATATTTCCAAGAGAGATGACTTACTTTTTTTTAAATATGCTGCACTATGAATATTACTAAAGCTAGCAAATCGGAACCATCCGTATCCTAGTAAACAATAAGTAACATGTTATACGTAATAATTAGAACTTTGGTTTAATTCTCGTAAAATATTTGTGCATTTCAGTATATTGTTGAGTAAATAATTGTTTAAATAGAGTAATTGACTAACTGGTAACGTAAACACTTGTAATTTTATTTCATTCAATGGACAGTAGCGAGATGTCAGACGCAAGCAAATTTAATATAATAATAATAATTAATTAATGTTTTTTTCGTCACTTAAGGCTGTGAGTGTACATCCAGTACTTGCAGCGACTCCATTGACAACAATGGAAGATTTTCTAATTTTCTAATTTACCTAGCCTTTTTCAAGTATTTTTTTGTAACAACATTTCTTTTGCATAAAACACGCTGGCCATACTTTTCCGGCAAATTTTTTCGACTTCGCTTTAACATTTACGACAATGACCAGAATAATAAAACGCTCGACTGCTGTTTCATGTTTCCCGTTGTATAAAGATTGGCTGTCCATGGTGACAAATCACCGCACAAAATCGTCTGTGAAAATTTCGAATTCGTTTAGGATATTTAAGAAGAACGGCTTCTGTTTGAACAAGCAAATCATTTATCTCTGGATTACAGTTTCTAGTAGTTTATATTTGGTACAAATTGTAGATCATGAATTAACTTACTACACTTATTTTTTGATATCCCCACAGCCTCAGCTATCTCACTCACTTTCACTCGCCTATCGTCCAACACAATATCATGTACTTTTTCGATGATTTCTGGTTTGGTTGCGGTTTTTGGTCGTCAAGACACACAGAGAACTTGTAAATCCATAGTAGTTAAATTTGTCCAAAACAACAGCTGCCCACTTTTTAATGGTTCACATAAAGCTTCGTACATTTTTGACAACTTCGGATGAATTTCCATAGGGATTAAACCATTTAAATTAAGTAAGTTCATTAAAAAAATGCACTACGTCTACTTCTTTGCAAACAAACTATCATGAATCTAAAGACATATGCAGCCACACAGGAAACATAAATTTCTGTTAATTGTAGCGCCAGCAACTTTTCACCTTGAAGAGAAGTTTAATCACAGTGCATAGTCTTTCAAAATGTTCAAAAAATACACTACTATTAATTAATTTCATTTGCGTCTCTAGTTGTCCTTCGTTTTAAAATTTCTTTCAATCACCAGCAGCAGATTTTTAGTTCGTATTATAAATATTAGCCACAATGTCAATCAAAAATGATCAGTTTGCAATAAAATATTACTTAATTTCGAAGGACACTGAATGGACTTAGTAGAAGTAAATTCAATGGAGACAGCGTAGGATGATGAGGATCTTCAAGTGCAAATGAATTCTAGTCATGTAGGATTTCAAATGTATAATTCAAATTTGCCAATGCTAAATCGAGATTTTTCTATTTATTTAGAGTTGAGTTGTGCTGTTTTACAATATATAGAAAGCTGAATTTTGACAAAAAATGATTCAACTAAAATATAACAGAATCAGCTTATTTATTAAACAAACTTCTATCGAAAAAAACCTTCTATGTTCCTCTACCATATAACCACAATTTGCCAGGTACTCGCGTAGTATACTGCCCGTTACACACAAACGATTGTACTTCCCTAGAATTCTTCCCAATAATAGATTCAAAGTCTACGATGTATTTTATGTATGCCTTGGAGATTTTTATGTGAACTTTTAAAAGTCGAGAAGAAAACAGTGCATAGCCTTTTAAAATGTTGAAAAGATACAGTACTATTAATTAATTTCATTTGCATCTATAATAGTCCTTTGTTTTCAAATTTCTTTCAAGAAAAATTTCCTTGGTAAACCACGGCAGATGTACTGTACTGTAACAGACAGTGAATACTTTGGAATGGTTAAGTTAAACGTATTATAAAGTGTAAAGTAGAACTTATCCACATTAGTACAGATATTCAAAAAATAGTCGAAAATTTTGTGTTATGCAGAACAACGACGACAAACAATCAGCAGTAATATGTAAGAATTTCTTATTCTCTTAATCTTCGATGAGCGGAATATTTCAAATATCTTTGTATATTTAACGTAAGAATTTCTTTAATGTTTATTATCATACTTTATAAACATCTATAAACAATAATGCAATAAAAATTTTAAGTTTCGACATAAATTAGTTAACTGTTTTCCCTTTTTTTAATTTATTTGAGTGTCCGAACTAATATAGATGGTAGTGTGCACATATAGCAGCAATAAAAAATGTATAACCAAATATGTGTTCACACCATCCCAATTGAATTTAACATACAGTGATAAGATGATAGTCATAGTATCTCATACCTTCTATCCTTAGCAATAGAGTATTGGTAATAACAATACTATTTGTGTCTCATATTTCCACACCAAGAATAATAAATCTCGCTTTAACATTCCTTATTCTTTCGCAATATTTGTATTGTGTAACCACATTTCAATGTCATCTAGCGTACAACTGTCTGTGTGTATTACAGTGGAAATAAATCGTATCAACATGAGCTAGAACGGTTATTATTTGCAACATAGAAAAAAAGCAGATGTATTTATACAGATTTTTATGGATGACAAAGAAACATTGCCTATAAGACCCTGTACTTTATTCTCAACGTGGATCGATCTACACTTATATTAGTATATTTACAAATATAATTATAAAAGAATATCGTGGTACATATTTAAAATAAATATATAAAATACTATATTTGTAGTTCTCGTAAGCATTGTTGCATATCACGCACATTACACTAGGCGTTAATGTGTGTATTGTTTACTTATCCATAAGTTAGTATACGTTCAAAGGGGTTGCTCTCCGTAAATAGGGTCAAGTAAAGTGCAAAATGTTCGCATACGGATTCGTCGCCAGCTCGAACTGGATTATTCTAAATAGTCCATCAGTCAGGGTGACAGGCGTCGTATGTTTTTGTTCATGTACTCGTGCAAGTCACACGCTATTTTTTAACATTACAATTTGTTCGCATACGATTACTCTTATTCTTTTAGTGGATTCCATTTTTGACGGGATATTTAATCGATATTTGATTTTATAATTATGATGAATCGTACGTGTAAAGCTTGTCACATTTCAAACTTTCAGATAATTACTTACTTACTTCAGATACTACAGATGTTTCAGAGAACTGTCTGTATACTTTCTTTCTTAAGGTAATTGATAAAAACTTGTTCTTTTGAAATAATTACATTTAGATCTTTACAAGTTACTACACAAGAAAGAATCGGGAATTATTCGAAGTAGAATCAAAAGTAGATAGAATGGAGATTAATAAAAAAATAAATATCTTACCCATTACTGCGAGAGTAACACATTGTCTAACTTTAATAAGATTTAAAAGGCAGTACCAAATTACGATTGTAAGTTAATCACCGAAGGTTAATATATAACCCCTTTCCACAATAATTTACGTATTCTGTATACGTATTTCGACAATTAAGTTATCATCATCGGCAGATAATTAAACAGTGTTGCACCTGGAAAACTACGGTAAAATACCCGTACGAAAAAATTCCGCTCACGATCCGTACCGTCGAAAGCCAAAACACACACAGGAGAGGGATTATATATCAACTTTCAGTGATCAAGAACCACAGGCTCCATCAAAATTATCTTTAAGATTGTAAGGCCAAGTTACACCTATACAAAACATTTATCAGACCAACAGCGGTGTATGGCAGCGAAGTGTGGTTCCTCAACTAAAACGAACAAGATAAAATAAATATATGGAAAGGAAAAAATCTAAAGGAGTATTTTTAGACGGAAAAGAAATTGAGGAATCTAGAGGAGAAGAACAAATCAAGAAATTACTATGGAGGACTAGAGATAAGCACATAAGTAAAGACAACTAGGCTGAGATGGTTGGGTTGCCTGGCAAAACTGCCTAGTGACGGAAACGAAGAAATTAACATTGTAGATATAAATTTAGATGGTATACGAGAAAAGAAAGACTCAAAAGTAGATAGTATGACGCTGTTCAAAAACATCTCGCCGAAAAGTCCAAAATTAGAAAAGCTAAACTCGAGACATGAAGACATGATGACACAATTTACATATGGGTCTAAATAGCTTGCACATAGGAACTTACAAAGTTAAGACAAAAATCTAAAATAATTTATTGTTTTCAGAAGGTTGTCTATCATTATGTATTAGGCTTAAAATATAATATATGCGTTGTAGGCATTTGCCCGCATTAACTAATTAATATTATTATATAATGCGATATACTTAACCAATACTCTAACAAAAGAAACAATTTAAAGAATATAGTAATTAAGAAAATTGCTGGAAAATTTTAAAAGTTATAATTTCGTTTTTGCGAATCCTAGTGATATTTTAAATTGAAGCTGTTTTTATGGTATGTCAAAAAAAACACATATGAACTGTATAAATTTATGTTGGTAGTTTAGCATTGAATCTGGCAAAACCCTTGACTTCTTCTTTAATAGGGAGGCAGGTCAACGTCTGATACGTTTTCAGCATAACTTTGAAGTCACTAAAGTCCGTTGATGGTCCGTCACGATTCTTTTTCAGATTTTTTTTCAATGGCTTCTGAAAATTACTGACAGATTTGAACAACGATGCGATACCGCTTTGTTTTGGATTTGGGCACTAGTCGCTAGAAATTTATGCAAAACTTAAACTTATAGAGATACTGTTTTGTCAAAGGCCAAGGTTTACAGTGCTTTAAAGCATTCTTCGGAGATCAATATTTAAAGAAGATAAACTTCACTGCGGAAGGCCTTCAACTTTATGAAGTGAAGGAAATTTCCAAAAGCTTCATGGAGAAGTTCTTGAAAGACTTTGAAAAGAGGCCACTTGTGTGAGATCGAACATCATCGTATTATATTACAATAATGCATCTTGTCTAACAATGATTTCAATTAACACGTGAAAACATTCCTGTGGCTACGTCGCCTCTTTATCATCAATCTTGTGTCTTTGAAGTGAACAAAAAAAGAATACAAAAAACAGTCTCAATACTTTCTCTGGACACCTCGTATATATAACGCTATAAATGTATATGTCGCTAAATCCTTGGCACAACTATAGAATAAAAAGCAGAGTCTATATATGTCATTATATATCGATAACCTAAAACGTAACAATATTGTCGCCAGTAATATATTTTATATTTCACCTGAAAACCGTTAGTGAAATTGTGTGTGCATGCAAACGGAAAAATTATGGATTCTCCCGGCAGCTCCTGACAAAACGGAATTAATCTTGGTCAGAACGCGGCCACCAAGAATATAAATATTTGCTAATCTGATCGACCGTTGTATGTAATTAACCTGCATCATGTAACGATGGTGTAAATGTAATAATAAAAATATGTTGGGAAGTGAATTATTTTATCGCCGTTTGATTTAAATCTTGGGAAGAGAAAAGAACTTCGTGTGGCTAACTTCAATATGAACCCATTTCTGATCTTGTTTTTATATCCACAGTACGACTTTTGTCTGCAATAGAATTACAGTCTACTTATCATATGTTTTCTATTTATAATGTTTGAGTTTATTACATTTAATTTATTGCTCAACCTTCGTTTATACATGTGTACAATGGTGTAGTAATTCAATACTTTGACACACGTTGTTTAAAAGAAGATTAAGATAATAAAGTATTCAATTAATAATAATTTGTTAAAGAAATGCTCCGAGTTGATTTCAAGGGAAACAAGGAGACGATCGTAATACCTGCAAAGCCAAATACACAAACAAGAATTCGAGACGCTGTATACCAATGAAAAGTACTGTTAAAAAATTAAATGCATTTTAATTAATTTTCATTTATTTTGTTAAATTATATTTATATATATACTACTGTGGGCAAAAAATAGTAAGACTTTGTTCATAATTTTTAAATTCTTAAATTTCCCGGGGCAGTTGTTTGAGTTTGCTGAATAGCCAGAAGTCACACGAAGCTAAATCAGGCGAATACGGTGGTTGAGGCGCGATATTGGTTGAAAATTTGGCGAAAAACTCACGAAGAATTAATGCAGTATGCGACGGTGCATTATCGTGGTGCAAAAACCAAGAGTTGTCGGCCCATAATTCTGACCTCTTTTTACGAATAGCATTGCGCAAACGACGCATAACACTCAAATAGTATTCTTTGTTGACAGTTTGGCCGGTCGGAAGGAATTCGGAGTGCACCACACCTCGATAATCGAAGAAAACTGTCAACATAATCTTGATTTCTGACTTGTTTTGACGTAGTTTTTTGGGCTTCGGCTCACCTTTGATACGATATTCGGCCGACTGATCGTCTGTTTCCGGGTCATAAGCGTAGATCCAAGTCTCATCTCCAGTTGTGATGCCTTTCATTTTGTCTTGATAGTCGGAAAGCATTGTTTCACAGACGTCAACGCGACGCTGTTTTTCGAAAAAATTGAGTGATTTTGGAACAAATCGTGCTTTCACTTTTCTTCGGCCCAAATGACCTTTCAAAATGATTTTCACTGACCCTTCCGATATTTCAACGATGCCAGTAAGGTCTCTGACTGTTAATCGTCGATTCTCAAGCACCAATTCCTTGATTCTATTGACGTGTTGATCATCAGTTGATGTTGATGGCCGTCCTGGACGTGATTCGTCATCAACGCGTTCTCGACCCTCTTTGAATAATTTGTACCAATTAAAAACACTTGCTCGAGACAAACAATTATCACCGAAGGCCTTTTGCAGCATTCTGAACGTTTCGGCACCAGAAATTTGATTCCATACACAAAATTTAAAGGAACTTCTTTGTTGAATAATTTCACTCATTGTAAAAATCGCCGAATGCACTTTTTGTACTTCAGAAAGACAAGCGTATACTAAACACTAATGATTATTTTGATGTGACATTTGGCACAGATGTCACTGATAGTCATACCAACCTAGAAAAAAAATATTGCGACGATTGGGTTTTCGTGCGAAATTTAAATTAAAAAGTCTTACTATTTTTTGCCCACAGTAGTACATATACATATCTATATATGTATATATATATATATATATATATATATATATATATGTATATATATACCAGGTATACCGGAAAGTCATTACCGGCTTTATCGTAAAAAGAAACTACATAATTTTCAAGAAAATGGAAAAATCTATTTATTTATAGTATTGGCAATTTGATTCTACACATCTTGTAAATCTTTCAGGCAATTTATGGATGTCATTCTAAAAAAACTGCCTGTCCTTTGAGCAAAACCATTCGTCTAACCATTTTCTAACTTCTTCGAAATTGGAAAAGTGCTGATCTGCAATGTGAATGTGAAAAGGTGACTGTCGGACGGGAAAAAGTCTGGAGAGTACGGCAGTTGCGATATTATGTCCCATCAAAGTGCTTTCAACGCTTCCTTGACTGGCTTTGTTGTATGAACAACACGTTATATTGCTGTAAAATCACTTTACCGTGTCTTCGGGCCTATTCTGGACGTTCTTCTATCAATTCAAGGTTCAAAATGATAATTTGTTGTCGGTAGCAATCAGTATTAACTGTTTCACTAGGTTTCAATAGTTCGTAATACACCACGCCACTCTAGTCCCACCAAACACAGAGCATTGTCTTGCGACCAAAAAACTATTTGGGCTTGGAGTTGATGGGCCGGCTTCGCCAGGTGATAACCATGAATTTTTGCACTTAGGATTTTCGAAATAAATCAATTTCACTATTAGATGCAGAAATGACTTCTGGTCTTACCTTTGAAACAGCATTGAGAAAGTATTTTGATTTCGTTTCTTTATGAACGCTTGATATAAAAAATTTATGATATTTCGTATACTAGAAATTACCACAAACATTTTGTATGTAACAATGAATCAACTTTAAGTCCTGCCGAAAACAATAAAAGTTACGGAAGCTTTAAATGCTTAAAATCGCTTATGGTAATTGCATATCACGATTAAGTTTTAGAGTAGTATCGACGACTCAGAAAAGACAAAGATGTTGAGGAAGATGTGGAACATTCAAACGATGGCCGAAGAAAGTGTCGAAAAAGTACGTGATTTACTGAAAGTTTCGAAAAAATCTTTAATGAGATTCATAAAAATTGAACTACTACATTTTATTCGAAAAATTTGGTTTTTCTAAACATCTTGAAAATGATTGAACTGGTAATAATTCGCCGTTGAGTGCTGAAGAAATGTTATCAGATAAAGGAAATCTAAAAGAATTTTGTTTGGAGAAGTCAAAAATAATGACTATTCTTTAAAGAATTCCAAAAGGATTATCTACAAGAAATAAGTTTCCAGTTGCACATCTGCTAATGTTGATTATTACTTTGGTACATTGAAGCATTTGGTAGGCCGCGTTCGTTGTGTTTGTTCCGAATATTGAAAACCCAGCAGTTGGCGATTATTGAACGATAATACACCTTCCCGTCATTCGTCAATTATTACTCATTTTTTGACTGACGATCATTTTTTTTTGCTTTTACATCTTCTGTATCCAACCTATATGTATGCGTCTATGAGATTTTTCTTTGTTTAATAAATTGTATTTGGCAACAAAAAAAAACTATTTTGCATCAAGTGAAGACAATCAATGATGAGTAATTTCAAGAAAGTCTTTTTATGTACTTCACGAAGTGAAAATTTTTGTATGCGAAATATAAAAACTCAATAGATTTCAACATATTTTGACGTCTTATGTGAAAAGTATTCAAAACATTTCTAATTTTTCAAGAAGAATATGGTGAAGTCATTCCGGTTACTTTTGGGACAAATGGTGAACATAAATTTAGATCGTTTCCATAATACTTCTGTGTTTCTAATATCGGATTGATGCATAAGTTCGTAATGTTTTTGGTTTCTAAGATAAAAATGTCTTAAAAAAATGTTCATATGTCGAAGTTACTGTAATGTATTATTGTTTAATTGAGTAGCTTTTGAATTTGTGAAAAGAGCGTATTATTTATTGATAAACGAGCATTTCCGATACATCCTTTTGTTTAAGTTTAACAGGGCAGTTAATGCATCAGAAGTCGCTTGAATCATTTATGCCATTTACGGACAAACATGCTTGGGGGGAGTCTAGCACGGAAATAGTTTTCTCGATTTAAGGAGAGCCATTTTGACGATTCTCAACGTTCAGAAAAACCATCGGGCTTTGATGAAAATCGTCTGAACACTTTAATTCAAGATGATCTATGAAAATCACCTCTGAAATTGGCCATTATAATGGATTGTAACCATAATACATATTTGCAGTCCATGAGTAAAGTTGAAAAACTGGGTGTTCGGTTGTCGTATGTTTTGAGCGGAAACAATAAGAATCAGCCTATTAACATTTGTGCTATTCAAGCTCGTCAACAATACCGACTATTTTTGTCTCGTGTTGTTATTGGTGATAAGAAATAGTAACTTCATGTCAATGTCCAGAACTGAAAAGAATATTTTGTCCCTCGCAAAAAAAAGCAACTTCCCAAGTAAAAACTGATACTCGGTGTAAACTGATGTTGTATATTTGTGGGACTAAACCACGTCACCCATAATGAATTACTTCCGAGGGATTTTGCGATTGCTGCTGAGATTTACGATCAACAACTATGTTGGCTTGAGACCGCAGTTCAAGAAATAAGACCGGGAAGACGTTATCATTATCAAGTGAATTTCTTTCTCATACTACTAACAATATACTAGCGGCTATTCATGAATTGGATTTGGAGATTATTCCATAGCCGCCTTATTCTTCCGATCTCTCGTCCTAAGATTTATATCTCTTTCTCTCTCTTTCAAAAACCTTTGAGAAATCTCCTTCAATACTGACGTCGCGCTTAACTACTTCTTCATTTTCATACCACTGGATTTCTTGAGGCATGAAATCGAAAAATTGCCATATCGTTTGATTGATTGCAATGATTAATGATGAAGGAGAATATATTCTAAATTAGTTTGTTTAATTTGTTAAAAAATTGTTAAATTTTGAGTTTAATGAAACTTATGTATCAACCTCATGAAATATCACAAGACACCCCATATTGATGAAGAAAAGGTATTCGGAATTATTAATAAGAAATTATAGTCACGAATACCTATTATTAATGAAAATGAAATATTTTAAGTTTCAATCAGATAGTTTTAATTACATTACTTAAATACAAAAAATAATACAAATGCGAAATACAGGTTATCTTTCGCATGAAAATAATATTAGAATTTTCATAGTTTTTATAAATATCACACAGAAGATGCTATACATTATACTACTAATCTAGATCCAGAGATTACTGTGTATTTTCATTCTCTTGACTCTTTCTAAAAGGCTTTTTTTAAGAAGTTGCCGTCTTTTTATGATCGATCTTCATCGTTTTCATTTTACGAGACTCTTCCTCTTCGAGAGGACCTGATGTCATTTCCCATACGCATGAATTCCATAGAGGCATCGTTCTCTCGCCAGGATTGGCATGTACTTTCTTGAAAGACTCGACGCAACGTTTATATGGAACAACCTTGAATAGTGTTTATATAAAGAAGGTTTATTCACCGCGTGTCACTCGCTTGTGTAATATGACGAAATGGAAACGAGCTAGACGGGGGTGTTTGGCGGTGGTTGACATAAAAGAGATCGAAGTGGGGTATCAACGTGAGGATGGAGGGTGGTAAACACAAGGCGATAGCGGGTTGAGCGACTATATCGTTAAGATAACACTAATCCGATAACCAATTGCCTAAAACTCGTCCCTGTGCTACCCCTCTGGATAAACAACACTGCAACCCCCTTCGATTTAGGGGTCGTGTGATATGACAGCGAGCCGTGACAATCTCTGTCGGTTGCTGATAAGGAAGGATTCGTCTTAGTTAAACGCCGGATGAGAGGGGTGTGAACTTCGTACTGTTTCCGTCTTCGTTCGGCGTTTACCAGAGCTGTATTCAGCTAGTTTAGTGCAGAAAGTAGAATTATACATTTGTTTATAATGAAATACTAGTGGTTTCCAATATAAAACATTTCGTTTAACATTAATTTTCCATTAAAATTTGTTTTAATCATATATTTAAGCATTTTTAGAATATATCAGAATATAAGATTATACGAAGATGTATTGATATCTAGATAGCTTTGGCCGGTTTCTTATATCGTATAAACCAGTAATACTAGAGCAACGAGCATTTTAAATTTCACATCAGAAAGTATTAGTGTAGTTGTGCAATATAAACTTTAAAATCGACAGAAATTGTATATAGAAAAGCAGATTTACGAATGCTTAACATCCTTAGAGATCATTCTCCCTTGTACGTGACCGTAAAAATTTCGGTTGCATGCCTTAAAAGTAGTATTTGTTCTATTGAAGATGAAGAGAGACCTATAAGACTGTGTCGCTTCTCCAAAATATTGATGCAGTTCATGATATGATATTATCAGACCACTGAATTGATCCAAAACGAATATCTTAGACATGATATTTTATACAAACGTATCCATCGCATTCTGATTCTCCAAGGTCTAAGAAATTTCCTGCTCAAAAATCTTCTGAAAAGTTTTTGCTTCAGTCTCTTGAAATTGACACGGAGTAATTAATCATGATTGATTTTCTATGTAGGAGCGAAGAATATTATTCCACATTCTGACTACTCTACTATTATGGGAAAAAGATGTGGAAGGTTGTACAAGGGTTCTTGCAGGGCATAGCCTCCGAAAGTCACATGTCGTTATGGAAACAATCTATGATTTGGGGTTTAAAATACTTGAACGCCACCTTATCTATCTCTTGATTGTCACCTGTTCCCTCAACAGAAAAGGTCTGAAAAATCATAAATGTTCTTCTGAATTTTTTTTGAAAGGGCTATGCTGGATAAGAAAATATTTCCAATTTGAATTTTTATTTGCTCCGTAGCAGAATAAAAATTTATCAATACGTCCTCATACATATATCATTCTCTCAACTCAAAAACCTTCGAAATCATAATAAATTATTATTTTCAACAAACACTACTGACAGAACTTAACTAACATCGACATTAATTTTTAAATATGAATTTAATTAAAGATACTTTTATCGAAAATAAATTTAAATTACGAATACGATTTGATTATCATATTAGGATTTACTGAACAAGAGGCTAAAGCTTGTATTTGGCCATTGTACCAAGTATAAACGCTATGGAATGATAGTTTAATGAATTTAAATGTAGTTGTTGATACCTGAATCATGATTTTCGTGGAAGTTTTCGTTACTTAGAATGATGAACCAAAGTAAACCAGCAACATTTAAGAATATATGGGTCTTTTTATGGTATCGGAGTGAGTACACAAGATTTTTGATGTATATATTTCGTATGAGGCAGGAGAATGGAGATCACTTCAACAAATATTTTCGAGGAATGTCATGTCTATTATCAAAATGACAAAGCTTGTGGAAACTTAAATTACTAAATGTATACCAACTGCATGGCATATGAGAAATGACGAATTTCTTAAAATGGAAATCATGAAGATCGATCATATAAGGAAAAGAATATTGTAGAGTAAAAATAATAAAGTTATGACAATTAATATTATCCGTCACACCCCATGTATGTTTCCAGTATGGGCATCTGATATGATTAGCCCAGATCTTGAGATAAAAGTCATAAAATCAGACACCGAGTTAAACAAATTTGCTCGTTGTGCAAGTAGACCTACACCGAGATTGAATATCTATTATTATATTATTATATAGAAGTCCAAGTATGAGAGCAACCGGTAGCTAATAACCTTTCCTGACACTTTACATAAGGCTGGAAGTAGACTTTGTTGCAAATCTGAAAGCTGTTCGCACATAAGATTTTTTAGGAATAGGAACAATAGTATCATGTTTTTAAAAATCAAGAAAGGTGATTGATAACATACAAGAATCAAAAAAAAAAATTAAATATGAGAAGAATATAAGGATAATAGAGACACTAGGATTAACGGAAAAAATGTTTAAGAATATTTTCACTAGATTTTTGCTTTAGTTTTGGTTTACTGCTTATTAATCGAAAACTTTAAAATATGAACGCTTTTAGTCCGTATACATTCACAGTCTATTTAACAATCTTTTTCCAATTTCGCTTTGATGTTTGTAACTATTTTCTTTGTTTGACTTGCCACTTTCTTTAGCTTAATGAGTGCTTTTGTCACTCTTCGATGGTAATTTTTCATAATTCTTCGAATCATTGAAAATTTTCCTAATGCTCGTTCTTGTATATATGTTTTACAAATGTCAGTTGCGAGATTGTTTTTCTTCTGGTAATACACTACCCTTGGTTCTTTATGTTTGACTAACATAGGGCTTATTTTAATTAGCAAATTTATATGTAGTCTATGTCTTCATCTCCAGTTATTTATACTGTGTTGATCCTAATTTAACTTGTACAACAGCTGTTTTTCTTTCTCCATCTGTACGTTATCCCTAATCGTTGTTGCTGTATGCAGAGATAAGAATTATTATAAACACAAATATATTTTCATAAAGAAGAGAATAAATCCGATGGCAGAGATAGAAAATTAGCATATAAACAGCGATTGTGAATTGAAAATTTATTAGTAAAATTTACCGTCGAAGTCTACGAAATTACCCGAACCTTGAATTATTTGCAATCTCTCTTAGCAAAAACATTTTACAATTCACGTCAATGTTTCTCTTCGTTTCGCAAAAACTTGTACAAAAAAGTCTTCCAAATACGTATCTTAAATTAGTGTAATAAATATTCAAATTTACAAAGAAGAATTTCGTGCGCTTCGTGTATCTAATTCCGGCCCTGTTTTCTCATTCTGTTCCAAAGTAAAAGCAGTAGCAATAGTAATACCCTATTATATATAGAACATAAGGGAAGGGGGCGAAACTGCTATTGGATTTTCTGCAGTTCGTGTCATCATCATAGCAGATTAGTTTCTTGTAAACAAAACAAATGTGAATAGTTGTCCCTTGTTTGAATATCTGATGGATTGTAAATTTTCTCGCAGTTATATCTGATGGTTGACTATAAGAGTGAATTCTCCTTATTGTTTGCGCTGTTGTTTTCGCTTAGTTCCGTACTTGTCAACTTTTATTTATGTATATTTAGACAGCAAAATAAATACGTATATTGCTTGCCGCCGTATCATGTAATATTCATGAGTACGTTCTGAGAAATTTTTAACCTTTGGTAAAATCATTCATATTTCGGATGTTAAAATTTATTTCTTAGAACAACTATTGTATACGTTCTATAAAATAGGAAGTGTTGTATGCTTTTAATTTACATATACACGGGACAACGATACAAAGCTTTCAAGATTCCGGTATAAGCAGTTAGTGCTTGTAAACTTTGATAATTAATGGAATAGTACTTTGCTACGATGAATGAACTAAGAGATTGAAACTACAAAGGGTACTAGGAAAGTTTTGCAATACAGATTTGTTTATTTAATTTTTTCAAAGTAATTTCCTCTACACTCAATACACCTCTCCATCTTCCGAAATCAATCTTTAAACCAGTTCTGCTTAGTTTCGCTAGGGAGTAAAGCACACTCGTTGTCCCAAGTCCGTAGAAGGTCCTCATCACTTGAAAACAGCCTCTCTTTTGGCTTCATTTTCACATGCGGGAACAGTGCAAAGTCGCAGGGAGTAAGATCTGGACTGTAGGGAGGGTGCTCGAGAAGTTTTAATCCTGTCGTGGTCAAATATTCGGTGCTGGCTTTGGGGCAGTGAGCTGAAGCATTATCGTGTTGGAGGAACCAGGTGTCCATTCTTGACTTTGGCCGCAGGTTCTTCATAGATCCAATGACTTTAGGCAGGCACTGTTCAGTATATTACTTAGCTGTGACTGTCTTCTGTGTGTCCAAAACAACGCGTTCCACGATTCCACTCAATTTGAAAAATACAGCTATCATTTTCTTCTCTACAGATCGGAATTTTCCGACAACTAGGGGTGTGTCCTCACCATCAAGGATCCAAACTTTTTTTCGAGCTTCGGTCGGCACATCGTAATAGTACAGCCAAGTGTCGTCACCTGTGACGATGTTGTTCATATACCGAGATTGTCCCTAATTAAACTTTTTTAGCATCCCCCGGCACCAAGTCACACGTCGTGTCATCTGCTCTTCAGTTAGTCGATGCCGCTCACAGAGAGAACAAAGTTTCTTCACGTGCAAATGATCATGCATAATCGAACAAATTGCTGGTACATTTAGCCCTGGAGTACTTTCTATTTGTTGGTCGGTCACTCGCCTATCCTCGCCAAGCATTTTACTCAAGGTAGTAACGTTTTCCTCCGTAACTGACGTTCGTGGCCTTCCCGGCCTCTCACCATTCTCCACAGGTAAATTTCCCCTTTGAAATTCTCTATACCACCTGAATATCGTTGTGGGGTGTGGACAAACATCACCTAGTGCAAGAGTAATTTCTTCGAAGCACTGGTCTATGTTTAAACCACGCCCGAAATTATAACGCGAAACTGCTCTTATCTCATTTCGTGACCACGATGCCATCGTGAGCACTTTACACTCTCACTGCTAATGAATAACTGAGCCAATCGACATGGCGCGGCGGCTACCATGCACGTATGAACATGTCTCAACATGCAGCAACAAGCAGCTTCCTACGATTCATTGTTGCGTCATATTGCAAAACTTTCCTAGTACCCTTTATGTATAGATAAGTAATAATAGGCATAAAATATAATAAAATAACATTAGTGGTTATCAAATTCATCCTTCGAGCTTTCATCAACTGCAGTAGAGCAATTATTTAGTTTTATGCAATGTTATAGGCATTTTACACTAGTTGTAAAGACATATATAATTGAGCTGTTTCGTGGCAGTATTCCCTAAATTTATTTGAAATGATTTCGCAAAATATAGTCTCTAATATAATTTTAAATTTCCTTGTTAACCTTTCGTCTATACCGATAATTTCTGACGACAGAAATGGATTCTGGATGAACCTATGAGCTGTACGGCCATCGTTGGTATTTTCTTATTCTGCTTTAAGCTTATCTACTTACAATTCTATTCTACCTTTGAAAGCTTTTTTAATTTCTTTTCTATTCTATGAAATAATTTTTTAACTTCATCACCTCGAGCCATCCACTCTTTTGTTAATAGATTATACGCCACGTGTAACAAACATTCTAAAACCTTACCCATGCATGTAACATGAAAAAAAACAAATTTAAATGCATTATTGTCAACGGATCCATATTCGTTCGTTCAACATCATTGAAGTTTTTTGACATAGCTCCACATATGTAGCACTTCATAGTAGAATTTGTTTCCGCCATGGTAAATTAATGTACGCGCTACGTTTGCTACATTGCCGTTAAATGAGCAGGTTGTATTTTGGAACTGTTGTATTTGTTGTTCAATGTAATCAGTTTCTGCTAAAGTAGTTTCTATAGTTTCGCGCTTCTATTGTAAATGTACGGGCCGAATATGGTCATGGGTTTTTTCATATATGAATTACATTAATAGCAAGTGTGTTTGATACAAGCTTCAACGGCATTAACGATATTAGAAACATATAAGCATCAGAAGTAACTTTTTTACATTTTTGTTTGTATTCACCGTGTCTCCATCACATAGCCATTTCGAAATAAGTGTCAATTGGTTGTACTTTTCGGCATCCAAATTTAGAACTTCTTTTTGTAACCCTATAAATCTTTCGTTGTATGGTTGAGCAGTTGCTGTAACGGTACTTGAGCAGAATCTTCGGACACAGTTATATTGTCTGGTTAACTCGTTTTTTTGGTGCATCGCCCCATCCCTTACGGGTTCCCTAATTAAATTATATTGCTGTTATGTCAATTTTGCTTCCACAGAAAGTGATAGTGCTTGCTCAAGTGTAAGTTTTTTATCATGACGTTCATCAGCAGTTCTAAAAGCTCTTTGATACCTCGATGCCCTTTTTGGTGACGTATTTGACATATCTGTAACTATAAAGCTGCAACAGATTTTCCAGCAGAACGTAGGCTCATCTACTCTGCATACAAAAGTTCATCAACAGTTACTTTTAAACGCAAAGAAGCAGTTTTACGTCGCTTTGTTTGACCGCGGCTGGAACCCGAAGAAATCTGAGATTTCGTAAACGCAACAGATTTCTTTAACCAATTTTCATTATTGGGGTTCATTCTAGCCATCACCCGTTTTGATTTTTGCCATCTCACGGTAAATGATGCTTAAAATAGGACAAAATAGAGATAACTTTTTTCTTCTGAACATCCGAGGAGGCCAGCGTTTGAAAAAGGTATTGGTTCAAACTCATATTTATCTACTATTCTCTTTCCTTTAAATTCCTACTTCATATTCATTAATTCTTCATTCGTATAAAATATGTGCTCTTGATATGATCCTGAAGCAACAAGGAACTAATGATTACATTAGCCTTATAAATCAAATACGATATAAATTATTAGTTGTGAATTGTAGAATAATTTTTGTTTTGACAACTTAAAATGGACTTTAATAAAAGCATAGCAAACATGGGCAGTTTTTTACTATAGGGCTAATATATGCCAGCTATACAGAGTGATGTAAAAATCATAGATTGGACTGTTTGGAAACACAACTTTAAGACTTTGATAAGAAAGATATTTTAGAAATTCCCTTCTGTTGATATCATATTTTTATAATTTGTGATAAAACGGTTTCTTTTTTAAATGCTTTCGAAAACTATATAAGTACTTAGTTTCAGGAACAAAGCCCATAACAGAAATCAATATAAAAATTCAATCTAAGTTCAAACAAAAAAGTTGAAGTTGTGGTACGTGAGAATAGGTATGAAATGAGGTGTTAAGATGTTAAAATTAAGTAACAGGAAATCGAAAATTTCGGCAAACCCGATGAAATTATTTTTTTCCAAAAATAAATTTAAATAGTTGTTTATTTGTTTTTAAATTTAAATAACCAACTCTTTAAGTATATAACGAATGGTAAATCTATCTTATTTAGTATAAATAAAGAGAAGAAATTGTCTCAAGAAATATAATATTATTTACAAAATAAAAGCAAAACAGATTAAATGGTATAACGTCTTTCTATTTGCTTAGAATTCCAAGTTATAAACATTAAATCACCCACAATTATTAAAATGTCTTTTGACAACGTGTGAAAATTAAAATTGTAACTTGTAATAATACACAATTCAACAAAAGTTCTTGGCCCGGTGCGTGACGCCACAAGGCATGAAAATAGAGGCGCAGAAAAGAAAGGCACAAAAAAGTCTGAAAGACTAAAGTAACAAAGCGTGAGAGAGTTTAAACTCTATTCCTCAATGCTTTTAAAATGGAACAAAAGTAACCCGTGAAGATGTAATCTTATAAGACATTTATCATCATTCTAACACATTTCGAATATCAATATTTTGCAATTGGCGAACGTAGAGGCAATAAAGTGTATTTTAATCTTTACGTTAATAGAACGTTTGATGGCAAAATAATTTTTTTAACATAAATTTCAACAGTTTTTACTTTAGGCAAAATATTTATCAATTATTTTTATTAATTATTAAAACTAGATTTAAATAAATAGTTTGTATACTTGAAATGCTCTTTGTGATATACTTACATATTACAGAATACATTGTATATAAACAGAATTGATATGTAAGTTCTTTCATGTGGACATAGGTAAAATATTTTATCATTAAATAGTGGGCGAGGGTATGTGTCAAGTGACAGGGTTGCGTGCCCCCTCTTGCGATACAGTATTGTGCTGCGCCCCCCAAGGTCCCGGTAGCAACCTTGGTCTTAACATAAATCAACCTTTTATTACTGGCAATTCAGGTATCCGTAAAAGTTGTTCTGAAATAAAGTTACGCAATACGAAGAATTAGCTCCACCAAAGTTTTCGAATTGTATCTACCAAAATTGAGCAAAATAATTAATTTATCCAAATTTATAATCATTAAATTATGAAAATTTTCATACAATTAGATAAATTGATTGCCATTTCGATAAATGAATAAATGAGTACAGGCAAACATTATTTTCATTAAATTTTAGTTTTTCTTTTCGTATAGAAATAATATGCATTACTGTATGATATTTGCATGAGGATAAATTTGAGATATTAACGAAGGAATTAGTCTGCGATATAGCAGGAGAGAGATGGAATTCCTTGCTGATAGAAATTTCTCTCTTCTCTCTTTTACATGTCTCTTTAACATCATCTCATTATTGCAGAAGAAAACCCAAATATTCCACCTCGTTTCGATGAAGGACCCTGGTATCGCCCGTTATGACCTTGATATAATTGTGATCCTGAAAGCCTGTCACTTACTTTCACTTCCAAACCTTCAATGTCGTCGACCACACATAGAAGTCTTCAATGACTAGTTCTTCATTCCGGGAATCAGTAAAACGTATTATCTGCGTTTATAGATAACTTTGCATGATTAAAAGACCATAACCAAGAAGGGATTTTGGGGATTTGCCGAACGCCCATCACAGCCGGTTCGATCATCGCTTTATTCTCATCGGTATTTACAAAAAATGATCGTCCATGAAGATATCATTTAATCAGTTCTTAGGATAAATGTGTAGAATCCTATGGTGATTATTTTACATCAGAGACTATCACACTTGACTGATTCGAATACTGAGTCTATGCTAGAAAATGTTAAATATTAAAAGTTATAACCCCTTGAATATCCTTCCTATCATGATTGATTCTTGCTGCCTCAGACAGTCGAGATGCCTACAGGTCGGCGATAAGAGAGGAGAGATAGTCAAACAGTTCGGAAGTGTTAACATCTAGCTTTTGACGTTGTCATATAGTTTCTACCAAATAATGAACTACGTTGTCTTGGAGAAGTGTGTGAGGAGACCGATAAAGTTATAATTCAGGGGATATGGGAGAATTTGAGTTTGTTTAAGAATTACGGTCATAACAGCCGTTTTCTGTATGGAAGGAAAGCATGAAAAACGAGAAATAGCATTTATGAGTGACGACCAGAGACGATTCGACGAGATCCATAAGGCGATTACAGGCATCTCGTCATGGCCAGAAGTCTCAAGCTATGCGTCAATATCGTTTATTCGCTCTTGTTCTTGAAAGTGAGCGAAAAATCCACTCCGAGTTATTCGATTGACTCGTTGAGGTCTCCGGTACTTGCCAAGAAAGACTCGGTCTAGATAGTCAGGATGAGCATTACTCGTATCTTGGTTGGAGAATATAAGGCCTCTTACTACAAAGTAACACCGACGTTAAAGTTTTCAGCGAAACGTTCCAAAACAAGACATCCCCATAGATGAGGACTAATCCTCATCTATATCAGTTGCAAGACAAACTCTAAAGTTTGTCTTGCAACTGCTCTTGACTATACTCCCGAGGCAAGTACGCCATGAAGAAACAAGCTGGATCAACTGCTTATTGTATTTAACCAGAAATAATCGTAAACGTTTTCTAGACCAACTAATGACATGACGAAAGAATGGTATAGTACCACAATTATAATAGATCATCTAAATAGTTAGATAAGCAAATATCTAGCTTATCTACAGAAATTAGTTGCAATGATTGATTTTTTCTTCTTATCCAATAGCGAAAACATAACAGTTAATATACCTCAGTAAATACACTAGAAATATTTCCAACTTCTGTGTCTAGCCCTTAGAAACAAGGAAGAATCTATACTGCTGCATTATGATGCTAGACATTCCACAAATAACAGTTTAGAAACTTAACTATTTAAATTATGAAACTCTACAGCATTTACTAGAGTTGACGTTGCGAGCATTCGGTCAGTGATGCGTGCTTCCAAGAAGTGCAAGGGGTTTTGTACATAATAGGTGTCAATAGATACTTACGCTTTTCAGTAGCGTTTTCAGAATGCAGATGCAAAATGTGGATAAGATCGGTTAAATATTTGCAGCATAAGTATATTTCAACAGTTTCTTCATGTAATCGTGTTCGCTGTGATGAACAAATTTTCTTATATACAGAGAATGATCGTTCAACATAATTAAAATATTTTTTGTTAATACTTAATGAGCCTGTAGACCCACTATCATCAAAAATTTGTTTATATTTTTTAAAATCTGAATCTTTCGTTGAAACACTATCTACTTTAGCAATAACACTAATAATATTAATGTTATTGCTAAAGTAGATATTATGTTATTGCTAAATATAATACACGTATATAGAAAGTTTTTAATATTTAATTTAACAGAATTCTACAAATTTTAGTAAGATTTATTGCAAAAGCGTATAATTAATGGAAAATAATAAATAAATTAAAACTTATTTTCAACTATACTCTAGGGTTTAAAAAATATTGGAATAAGTTCTAAAATGAATTGTATTAGAATCAAAGCTTGCCACATTTCCTCACTTTGGTGGAACTTAACGGCGACTAAAATTTTTAATACACAGTTATCTTCCAGAGGTGAGACACTAAAAAGTTCTTTTATTTTCGGTAACATGTCATTTATGAAAAGTTTTTTTTTCTCTAAAATAAACAACAGTTAAAAGCCATATAATGGTTTAAATGTCTACGATATTTATTAATGCGCTAGTATATTGAAAAATGATATACTGACTATATATTTTAACAACCCGTTTTTAAAAGCATATTTACACAATATATAATTGATTGTCGAGTTATAAAATTCTTTAGAGGATCGTATTATATTGAGAAATTAAAAGTGTCACATCTTTATGATTTTTTTATAACAGGTAAATCCATTAAAATACCCAATTGTCATAAAAATATGTTTCTACTATATAATAATGAATAAAGTGAAGGTTAAATTTTTCAGCTTTATTTCTTTTTAAAGTTGTAGTTCGCTGTCTAACTTGATTAACCTTTTAGACTTAATTAATTTTTTTGAAAAGAAAGAGAAAGTAGTTTTACTCAATGTTGTTACATTAAACTTGTTGGGAATTATTAGTGACATATAGTCAAATGTTTTTGATAAATTTAGTTAGTACAATTTTAGTGTATATACCATTACTACCACAAAAAAGGTTTACAATGTATACGAAAATATATCCGCCGAGTTTCTGTAGAACGGTCTGTATAACTTGTTACGCAAACAAAATTTTGGTATTTAGAGAATATTTGATTCACAACATAGTAGTATAAAAACACATTATTTGCCGAAGGTGGAAGATTTGTATTCGTGTAGATATATACCAGATGTCCCGGAAAGTCATTTCATTACAGGTTTTTCTAACAGACGTCGCTGGGTTTAAGTACGCAATGTTATGGTTTGAGATTATGCTATTTCATTCTACTGATATCAATCTTCAAAGCCATATGTTCTATTTTGCGAAAGTAACACTGTCATAGATTTATACCTTCTTCAAAATGGCGAGTTTCATGCTTGAAAAAGTGCATTTGCGGCACGCATTACTTTTCTTATTTAATCAAAAGTAAAAAGGCGCTAAAAGGCATCGTTTGCTGGTAGAAATTACGGTGAGCATGCTCCAACCATGATGGATGAAGACCCAACCCAAACTCAAAACAATTGGTAGAAGCGTTAAATGTTACCCAAGAAACGATTAGCTACCGAGTCGAGCAATGGGAAAAATCCAAAAGATGGGAAAATGGGGGCCACATTAATTGAATGATAGGCAAATGGAAAATCGAAAAATCGTTTGTAAAATGCTGTTTCAAAGGTATGATCGGAAGTCATTCCTGCATCGATTAGTGACGGGTGATGAAAAGTGGATTTGTTTCGAAAACCCTAAGCGCAAAAAGTGAATCCACTCCAAGGCCAAATCGTTTTGGTCGCAAGACAATGCTCTATGTTTGGTGGGACCAGAGTGGCGTAGTGTATTACGAACTGTTAAATTTGACCATGCATTGTTGAAAAACGTCTAGAATGGGCCCAAAGACACGGTAAAGTGATTTTGCAACACGATAGCGCGCCGTCCCATTCAGCAAAACCGGTCAACAAAGCGTTGAAAGCACTTGGATACACATAATATCGCACTCGCCGTGCTCTCCAGACTTTGCCCCATCCGACTATCATCTTTTCGCATCAATGGTACCTGCACTTGCAGAGCAGCACTTCATCAATTTCGGAGAAGTTAGAAAATGGCTCGATGTATGGTTTTGTTCAAAGGACAAACATTTTTTTTTGGAATGGTATCCATAAATTGCTTGAAAGATGGCAAGATGTGTAGAATAAAATGGGCAATACTTTGAATAAATAAATTTTTCCATTTTCTTGAAAATTATTTAGTCGTTTTACGAAAAAGCCGGTAATGACTTTTCGCTACACCTGGTAGTAACAATGCGCGTAATACAATATACGAATAATTCATTACCTATATATTATTATATATTATTATTATTATTATGTATATAGATTATATATATAATATTCTATAACAATTGTATTCCTTTATAATTAAATAGAATTTCGAATTAGTTTATAAGTTAACTATTCCTCTGATAATACGATTTTATGAATAATGAATAAAGTGTATATGTATACATATGTATATGTTTTTGTATTAATGTAATTGTTTAGATATAAATTTTTTATTTGATTTTCATTTACTGTATTTTATTAATGTTGCATTCGATCTGTTAGTATGATGATTGACATAAAAAGTTTTGCACTAAATCATGACATTAACTTGGACTTTCAAATTAGTAGAATAATTATTGCTAATGCTAATACAAATTTAATAAGGTAATCGTCATCCTCATCAAGCATTCTAAACCGGCATTAACTTATAAAAATCAAAATGTAGGTCGCCGCAACTTTTATTTAAAATATTAAGTTTCGTAAATAAAATTATGTTAACAAAATTAAATATTCTATAGAAAACAGTACGCTAAAGTTTATTTCTATTAATTTTCTATTTCTATTAATATAAATTTGTTTAATATCGCCCAAACGGCAAGAGAGAGAATGCGCTTGTTTGAAGCTTTTTATTATCAGGTCGAAAATGTAAACGAATTCGCATAATATTAGAATTGAGGACTATGCACACCATTATTCGTTTTTTTTTAAATTGAAACATACAAGAGCTCACTTTTTAGTATGATATCGCTTTGGCTTTACCTAAAAATATAGAGTAACAATTGTAAACTTTTTGTGGTAGTAATTGTACAGGATGTCTCATGACATATCTGTCACAGGTTAAAGATATGTTATTGAAGCTATTTCAAGTTAAAAATGTCTAATAAACATATGCCCAAAACGCTATCGTAAGTGAGCTACAAGCATTTATAGTTTTAGATAACCCTACTGGTGCAGGTATTATGTACCGCTGCAAAAAAAAATTTCAATGCAAATTATTTAAAAAGAAGTCGTTTTATTGAATTATGCATATATAATTTAGCACTTCTTAGAATTTAAGAAATTGCTCTTCTAACTGTCTCAGGATCAGCACGAATAATTTCTGCGGCATCCATCTAACAACAAGTTGTCCTCTAGTTCTAAGTTGTAAAATATTCGCACTTCGCGTTAATCTTGTATTGTATGGGTGAGTTCCTAATTGCCAAGAAGCTATAATTTTTCTAGACAAAAAGTGTGTACTTGATCCGCTTTTTATTTGTGAAAAACTGAAGTTAATTAAAAGTAATAAAAAAATAGCAAAACCTACCAGGGATGGATTTCATTATTCAAAATTGTCCTCTCAGGATGTAATTTGTTCACTTGCTCAGTCATTTGCGTCGGTTGAATAAATAAGCACGCCTGCTTGTTAAGTAAATAAAGTAATACTCTGTATATTTGTACCTTGGGGTGAGGAACAAGGAATCTTGTTCCTCGTTTTAGGAATTACACGTCCCAAAAGTATGCACAATGCAGCAACAAAAGATAAATAGTAAAATACTAGGAGAGGTAGTAGAGGCATTGTAAAGGGTTTTCCAATAGGAATATACAAATTTTACCTTTTAATACGAACTTGAATGTTTTTCATGATCCGTAGTGGTCAAAACGTTAGTCAAGATTAACATTTTTAACATGACGAAGTTCACGAACGAGCAACGTCTGGAAATTATTAAAAATTACTATCGCAATCCTTCGGCAGTCACAACTTCAAGAGCGCTTACTCCAATTTTCGGTTGTAATAATCTTCCCACCAGACAACCTGTGTGTGCTATAGTGGATAAATTCGAGTCAAAATATTAATTATTGGATATTCCTGTGCCAGCGAGGCAACCCACCGATCGAAGTACCGAAAATATCGCAGCCGTAAGTGCTTCAGTTCAAAATGAGCCAAATCAGTCAATACCACCCTCAAACCACATTGTGCGTAATTTTGCGTAAAGATCTTGGCTTACACCATTAATAGATCAAATTAATTTAAGATTGATCATTTGATTCATTGAAACTTCTCATTCTTGGCTTAACGGCTTTGTTTGTAGAATAACAAAATCATATATTTAAATTAAGCTCTTAGTTCAGATAAGATGAAATCGGGTAAGTGGGAATGTAAATATGAAAAGGACGACTTTTATTCTTTTTCTAATAATTGACTTTGGAAATGTCTGCTTGTTTTAAGGTATACAGTTTACAAAGTATTTCACAATAGACATTTTATGCAATAGTTGTTCCAAGTTGTATAAAATCTATCAATTTTTGTGAATTTTATCGATTTAGGTGAATCGGGATGATACCACTGCATAAATTATTACAAATATTTCGTTTTAGCATTGATGTACTAAATCCACTTTTCGTCACCAGTGACGATACGGGAAAAAAACGTGCCTTCCTCCTGCTTAAGGCGATCGAGAAAAGCACATGCGGATAGTATTCTGTTATCTTTCTGAGCAAATGTGAGTATTTTTGGCATCCATCGGGCTCATAGTTGCCTATAGTTTAAGGTTTCAGTAGCGATTCTTAACAATTTTGTCCTAGAAACTTCTGGAGGTCAAGAGAAAGTTTGCTTATCATAAAGCGACGATTTTCTTTCAATTTTATACACACACAAACTCAACAAGTTCATCAGTTCGAACATCAGCCATTCCACTGCTGATCGTGAATATTTTTGCAGTATTATGCCCTCTTGCGTTTAAACATCTGATGATCGCATATCACAACTGGCGAGATTTGTTATTATGCCATCTATTCTAACACTTCACCTTCCGGTGCAGACAATTAACTGACGGCAATACGAAGAATACATTTCCTACATATAAATTAACGTTACTATGCACGCTCCAACTAATCACAAAAACTGACTGTGTGCTGTGGATTTCATGCTGGAGGTGTGATTGGGCCATATTTTTTCGTCGATAAAAATGATCGTCATGTTACGGTCAATGGAGTTCGCTATCGGGCCATGTTGGAAGACTAGTTTTGGCCAGAATTGGGAGGACTTGACGTCAGTGATATGTGGTTCCAAAGAGATGGTATTACGTGTCACATACCTGGTCAAATAATGATCTATTGGAGGGGAAGTTCGGTCACCGTGTAATCTCGAGAAATGGTCCTGTCGAGTGTCCACCTCGCTCATGCTATTTAACGCTGTTGGATTTTTTAATGGGTTATGTTATGTCGTTGGTTTATGCCAACAAGCTACCAACGTTAGATGCGCTCAGGTACAATATCGAACGCGAAATTACCAACAGGACGGCGCTACGCGCCATACAGCTCATGTCACATTGGACATTCTGCAGGAGCGATTTGAGGGCATGGTCATCTCACGTGGAGGTGACGTGAACTGACCACCGAGATCGTGCGATTTGACCCCGTTGGATTTTTCTTGTGGGGTTTCCTTAAGTCGCCTATCTATGCGAATAAGCCATAAACCTCAACGGTCCTCAAAGCCAACATAATCCATGCTATCGGTCAAAGTCAGCCTGATTTATGCGCCGGTCATGGTAAATTGGACATTTCGGATGCGCGCCACCCAGAAGCCGTGGCGGACATTTGCACGATGTTATATTCCATACATAATGGCATCGATAGGCCTTTCTAACGAATAAAAGATTTCGATGATATCTCACACACACTTTGTTATATATAAATTTAAAGATAGGAAGCGCATAATGAAAGACCCTATAGATGAAGCAGTTTGCAGACGTATGTTTACTTGCAAATATTTGTCTACAAAATCATAAAACTTTTTATCTGAAAATTTATGGATCTGTGGGCAAAATGCCGCCATATTTTTAAATTATAACAAACCTTGACTCTAAATATTTATTTAAAAAATAGTTTCTGATGATCCATTATTTAGTTTTCATTTTTTCGGCGAATAAATCTTCTGCAGAACATTTTGCTGTTTCTGTTGAAGTACTCGAAACTCCAATTGTATATCTTGGGTATGAAGAACTTGTTCGTAAGAAAAAGGTTCTATATTTGTCAAATATGGTAGATATAATTAGGAAGCGCTTAATGAAAGACCCTTTATATGTACTTATATACATGTATATGAAACATAATTAAAGAGATTATTTAAAAATAAAATGGAATGGAAAAAATGGATGAGGGCAAAAGAAAAGTTGAAAAATAATTGGTAAACTATAATGGTGTATAAGTAAAAGCAATATTTATTATTATTTATTGTGAGTTAAATGGAAAGAGTATATAGTTTATTAAAATGTAAGAATATCATATAATAATAAGAAAAACTCTTCCATTTTCACGTAGAGCTAATGCTTTCTAGCTGAAGCAAGAAACATAAGAAAATTTAAGGAAGAATCGATAAAGAAAATGATAGAGTCTCATTAGAAAAAAAATGCTTTATCTTCATTGCAGTACTTAATTAATAATTTTGTATTTCTATCTGATAAGTATCCGGAAAACGATCGTCACTGTGTGTTATCTACCATCGGAGTGGAGAAAATGAAGGTACATTATAAGTAGTGATATGACCAAACTTTGGATTTAATTCCATAGAGCTTCCTTTAGAAGAAACTGAATGGGCGAATCAGAAAAGAATGCTCAACATTCAAAGAAAAAAAAAAGAAGTGAATGAGAAGAAAGAAAGAATGCAGTAGAATGAAATATGCTTCTCAAGAAACAAAGCGAAAATTATTCGAAAGATTTATTAGAATAATGTCGTTGTGAATAATGTAAAGGAGAGATTATTTGATGAACAGAAAGATTTCCAATTTTGATCTACAGTGGGGCTTTGTTTTGTTTATATATTTGTGATAAGGAACAGATAAGAAAAAGAAAGATTATAATTTTTCTTTTTTTGTTTATTAATATGTATTAAATTAGCCTTAAATTTTAACTTATTAGTTAACTAATAATGACGGTCTTTTGCTATATTAAATTTTATTAATTAGACTTTAATTTTTTTTCTGTGTTTGGGTTTTCGACCATTATGGATAATGAAACACTTAGTCCATATTAATAAGGTTTTCGGGAATTTTTGTCCTCTTTTTCAAATTATTTGTTTTACTTTTGTTTCTTTACATTTGATGGATTTTCTTATATATTTTTAAAAATATATTAGTATTTATAAGTATGTACTTACTTTACAAAAACACAAACATTTTAAAATAACACAATTATGTGGTGTTTCTATGTGCTTATATTTATGTATGAAACGGACGAAATTGTCTCGTACGAGTACATTGATAAAGGTCTAATCTGTGAGCATTTTCTTCCCTTTTCCTCCCATATCTGTGTTTGAGTGTCAAGTGTGCACGCGTATGATATATATATATATATATATATATTTGTAAATTCACGTTGATAAATCTATGTACATATGTATACCGTGAATATATTTTATAATGCAACATAACATGCACATACATACACTAGTTGCTAGAGTAACGTAATAATGAAATGACAGCAATGTATTTTAGCGTGTATTTTATTTTGCAACATAGGATGTGAAATACAGTAGTTGAACAAAATTTAAAAACTAATTTAACAAATTTTCAAAAATGTCACCATTGACGGCCAGACAGTATCCTAAGCGATTGTAGAATTCATTCATTGTATTTTGTATCTGCTCTGGAGTTATTTCTCTTGCAGCAACTCGTATTCTATTTTTTAATTGGTCAATATTGTTTAGAGGTTCTCCATGAAAAACTTTATTTCTGATACATGACCAAAGAAAGAAATCGTTTGGAGACAGGTCTGGTGACCTTGCGGACCATTCTACTTCTCCTCCACGGCCTATCCAACGGTTTGGAAATCTTTGGTTGAAAGATGTTCTAACCATATCAGAATTATGTGCCGGCGCGCCATCATGCTGGTACCAAATCTCATCATCAATATTTAAAGCGTGGAGGGCTGGCATAACTCTGTACTCAAGCAATTCTAAATATTTTTCTCCTGTAAGAGTACCCTCAATAAAAAACGGTCCTACAATATGGTGTCCAATCAACCCAGTCCAAACATTGACTTTCTGTGGCCGCTGAGTCCTTGTGATATGATATCTATGCAAATTTTGTCTACTCCAGTAGCAGCAGTTCTGTGAATTTACTTCACCATTTACATAAAATGTTGCTTCATCTGTAAAGCAAATTCTGCGTAGTAAAGTATCATCATTATGAAGCTTATCCAACATGATTTCACAAAAGTTACTTCTTCTTTCTGCATCATTCGCAATTAGTTCCTGATGGTTTTGAAAATGATACGACTTAAAATGTTCTCGTTTTAGTAGTTTATGCACGGAAGATTTGCTTACATTTGTAGTTTGTGCTAAAGCTCTTGTGGAGAGCATATTATTATTTTCGATTGTTTGTAGAATTTCATCTCTTTTGGCGTCAGTAATAACATATCTTGGCCTATTCTTTTTTTTTATGATTAGGAACGATGCATCCATTGTTTTTATACTTCTGTACTAACCTACTTATTGTAGTTGGACTCGGTCTTGGACGGTCAGGATATGTAATTTGAAACAAATCTGCTACTCTCCTCAAACTCATATTTGAGTTATACCAGTTCACTAATAACAGTTTTTCTTCTACACTATACATACCTCCAAAATAGAGTAACTTATTTTGACATCCTATGTTGCAAAATAAAATACACGCTACAATACATTGCTGTCATTTCATTATTACGTTACTCTAGCAACTAGTGTATGTACGTATGTGCATGTTGCATTATAAAATATATTCACGGTATAAAGAAAACAGAGATGCAGACAATTTATTTCCTAAGAATTAAATTAATGTACAAGTTTTTGAGATTGATAATATTTCTTCTATCGTTTATTGTGTTCTAGTTTTTTATATATATTAGTTCTTTAATTATGCATTTGTTACCATTACTTTCTATTTAAAGGGTTTCAGTATCATTTAATTCTGTTTTTTTCTTTCCAAAGCATATTTTGGCCTAGCTGTTGGGTTTATTTTGTTACTATTCAATTTGAATTCATAACTTCTTTTATGTAGATATTATTTTGTTTGTCCTACGTATGGAAGATCTTTACAATGTTGGTATTTTACTTTATATTGTATATGCTGTGTGTTTGTTTTTATTTAGGTGTTTGATGTTTAATTTTGGTAAAAAAGTTTTCGTATGCATTTTTCAGTTTGTGTACTAATTTAATGTTACATTTTCCAAAGAGTGTATTTAGAATTTCGGATAGGTGTGGTACGTACGGTAAAGCCATGCTTTTCGTATTTTTGGTCTCTATTTTATGCTCTATTAATTTGACTGTAACTTTTATTATAAAGAAAACAATTTTAAGTATGTAGGGGTTCCGGTAACACATTTAAATTGTACTAATAAATATGAACTAGACAGTTTAATTCCAGATACTATTTTATTCATTCTTCTCTATTTTGTATCTCAATCTTTTAATAATAAGCGTAACCTGTAATGAACCAGTTCAAGTTCAATAAAGTTAATTTAGGCAATTGACTGTAAGTTAAAGGAAAAGTTAATAAACACTACATCAATATGTTTCACACGAGGGGGTGCTGTGCAAAAGGGTAGGTGTACGTACGTGTGTCTATCACTTTAGTGTATACACATACATCCCTGTTCCAAGCTCAGTGAACTGAAAGGACCCCCCTTTCAGGATTAGAAACATTAGCATCCGAGTCTGGCGCGTATTGTGGTTACTGGTGTGAAAGTGAGACTTTCCACCCTAGATGTAGGGTGCCGTTATCCACCCAGCTATTATGTTGGCGAAAAAACTTGAATAAACCGATATTATAATGAAACTGATCCCAGACATATGCTCCAATAAGTTTAATAAGGTTGTGTACTTTGCAGCAAAGTGAGTATTAAAAAATCCATTGAATAAATCAAGTAATTGTAATGTTCTGGCTTAGAATATCGACGATTTTTTACTCTTTTTTATATCTTGATTTTTATGTTGTTCATACTTGCATTTAAACATATTGTTTAACTGGTGGTATATAATAAATTAATATATATTTTTATCGGATTTGTAGTTATTATTAGTGCAAATGAGTATTGATATTTCGTGCAGGTTTAAACAAATCTTTATTATAGTTAATAAAAATATAATAAAATTATAGTTAAATAAACCCCAACATTTTTTATGGAAATTGTATTTATATTAATTATGTAGTTGATGTACAGTAATGTAGATGTGTTATATACATAAATACATACACTGTAAATTCGAATGAAAATGTTCGCCATTTTAATACGATTAGACGGAAGTTTAATCTATTTAAATTGTCGACATCATATCTGCAATTTAAGGTTAGAATCTTTGTCCACTATTATTCCTAGTTTTTATAAATGACTTACACACAAGTTTGCTTTCTAATGCTTTAGATTATGTTGATGATATTAAAATCTTCCATGTGGTATCGTCTACTACAGATGCACTTACAGAAGAGTATTAGTTTTATCATTAACTGTTCTGTTGATAATCATTTGTCTTTGAATATTGATAAATGTTTTATGACATTCCTTAGAAAACTAACACATTTTCGTTCGTCTTATCCTATAAATGGACATATACTTTTGAAAACTAATTCAGTGAAAGGTCTAGGAATATTGTTTAATAATTGTCTGAGTTTCAATTTATATGTTCAACATATGTATGTGTCTCTCAGCGGTCAAAACATTATGGTGTGGCAAATTCGTTTATTATATTTTGCCTTTGTTCGAAGCAAGCTTTAATATGAATCTATGGTTATATACTCAAAAATTTGATGTAGAAAAAATATTATGCAATGTAAATTTTTTAAATTTTTGTGCTCTAAATAAAATTCAGGAGGGTCCAAACATTTTATCACTTATTTTATGAAGTGACGAAAGAATGTGTCTTCAACAGTCAATTTCAATTGTTGGACGGATGAAAATTCCAGTTATTCGAGAGTTTGGACACCAAAGAAGGTTTTTTCCAGGCATCTTAAAATGTAAAATAAAATTGTAGTACTAATATTTCTTCCGAATAGTTTAAATGCAAATGAATACGTAAATGTATTGGAGGAAGTATTGGAAAATGTTCCATTAAATGAATGTTAAAAGGAATCATTCTATTATTAATAACACCCTATCTACTACATATGTTTCATGGATTGACCAATCATCAGGCAGATTCTGTGTTATTAATGAACGATTCCTTGATAGCGTCTATCATATCATTACGATACAGAAAAATAGTGAATAATCAACATGCCTCCCTCTCACGTCCAATGAATTGAACGAAAAAGCGAGAATGCATCTGTCTCGCAATGTCGATAACTAAGTTACCAGAGCGTATAGACAGATGGCACTGCATCACGGCTATTTGCCAATTAAAAGAATGTTAAAAGGAATCATTCTATTATTAATAACACCCTATCTACTACATATGTTTCATGGATTGACCAATCATCAGGCAGATTCTGTGTTATTAATGAACAATTCCTTGATAGCGTCTATCATATCATTACGATACAGAAAAATAGTGATTCTCGCTTTTTCGTTCAATTCATTGGACGTGAGAGGGAGGCATGTTGATTGTTCCATTAAATGTTTGGTTAAACCAACATTTTTCAGATAGGTCGCTCGGGTGAACTAGACCAATGTCATAGCTTGCAAGGTCACCAGATATGAATCTCCTTAACTTCCTTGTTTGGAGTTTTTTCAACAGAATTAACGCCATAATACAATTAATTACTCCGGATATATTGCAAGAGTGTGAGAGGGAGGCATGTTGATTGTTCCATTAAATGTTTGGTTAAACCAACATTTTTCAGATAGGTCGCTCGGGTGAACTAGACCAATGTCATAGCTTGCAAGGTCACCAGATATGAATCTCCTTAACTTCCTTGTTTGGAGTTTTTTCAACAGAATTAACGCCATAATACAATTAATTACTCCGGATATATTGCAATGTATCCTAAATTCAATTTCACAAAAGCTACAGCTTGCCTTCAAACCAATGGCTACCAGTTTCAGCATTTACGTTAATTATCATTATTATTGTTATTTTCAAATAACTCGTATTGTTTTATATCATGTTGCCAAATTTACACTTCTTTTAAGGAATTCGTATGGCTTCACTAATGACAATACAACATTTTTGTACTAGGAATGTCGACTCAGAAGTAATCATAGAATCGTCCTATCTGACGATTATCCGTGAATTTCTGACCATCCTGTAGATCTTTGTGACAATATTCTTTGGAAGGTCACAGGAAGCAGCTTCAAAAGTTTATAATTCCAAGAAAAAAGGACGACCAATAATAAAAACAATACAAAATATTTTTATAATTTCATGTTTCCAAATCACTATCTATGTCTGAATCTTGTTGTTCAGAGTTTCCTTTATCTTCATCTTCCTTCTGTTCTTCGTCTCTTTTTCCAATTTTTCTTCTTCTTCCTCCAGTTCTTACACGTTCATTATAATAGTTAGATTATTTGTTCCAAATAATTAAAAATATGTCTGTTTTTCTTTATTTCAGTTTAGTTTTATTTGCTAATTAAAAAAATTTTTTGGAATATTGCTTCTGCTAGCTTTAAAAGCCTTCAAATTCGATACATCTCAGATGTGTAACTTATCATCGTCATAAATGGCAATTTTAATTATTATTCTCAAAAAGATCAGCTTACATAACTAAAAAACGAAATTGGTGTATCCTTTTTATTTGCCGGGCACTGTCCTATAGTAAATGTCAGTTTTCTGTGACACTTTGAATAATGTTTTATTTAAGGCTATATTAAGGCTACAGACAGTCCATTGTTATTCTAGATGTAAAGACTTCTTGAACATCCTTTAGTTAACTATTCAGTACAGTAAAGTCCGCGTTACATGCAGTCAATCTGTCTTCTTTTTTCCTGGCGTAATTGATAATGGTAATTGATAAGTTACATTTAGAACATATACGAGAATGTGAGATTAAAATTGATTAAAGATGATTTTGAGTTACGCGCAATGATATGCATATAATTTAGCTTGGAAAGCGAACATTACGGCTTCAATAATCCAACAATCAACCGTGCACAAAACGGCACATAAAATGAAACAACAAAAACCTGTTATAGATATGAACGCGCAACGAACATCGGATAGACAACGGACACAATCGGGACAAAAGGGTTTAACCCCTTCACCCCACCGTCCTCTTCATATGAATATATACACACACGCACGCACCTTTATATATACGGAGAGATAGGGTAATTTTAATTCATTCTGTTTTATAACCGCCACCACCGATTTGCCACCCCCAGCCTGCTTCCAACACAAGCGGGCTCTACTGACACGACCATGTGAAAAATGAAAAATATCAGCGTACCACTGACGACTGCACAGATAACAGACAAAATAAAATTTTAACCCTTCTTTCTGTGCGATGCGATGGCGGTTATTCAAAATTGCGAATTTGGATTTTTTTACATGATATGTGGGCACTTTGAAGTTGGAAATTTACGTTTATTTGGATTGTTGTTCTGCACGAGATGGATATGAATCTACGCTATATGTTTATGGAACCATAATGTAATTTTGCGGCATTCATTCCTTTGATTAAATTTTAATAGATTATTGTTAGAATGGCAAATAATGCAAGAGATATAATGTGAATATATGGAAAAAATTGCAACTACTAATATTAATTATATATAAATATATAGTTAAGTACTTTATGTTTTTAAATTAATGAAAATTAGTATTTTATGTCGTGCCATGTTGGTTGTAAACGTAGAAATTGATTAAAAATTTCTGCACTGGAACAGGACTCGAATCTGTATCTGCCGCTTGCTAGACGGTTGTCTTACCCATTACTAGGTAGTACAGCTTCGAGTTTCTTAATATGTCATAAATTGCGTTATATAGCGCGTCGAATAGTTATAAACCGCATTCAAGTTTTAATTAATGCCAATAATTATGTATAAATATATAATTAAGCACATTACGATGAGAAATTAATGAAAATTAGTATTTTCTGCTGTGTTATTGTTGATTACAACCACAATTGTAAATATTAATTAGTATAGTAACTACTAATTTGCAACATGTAGCCTTAACATTTTCATTTTTTATAGGGTTTAATTAAGTAAATGTATGTATATTTGATACTTTCAAATAATTGTTTCTTGGCTCTTATATATAAAGTTCCTAGGTAATAATAGTTACTCAACAATTAAATAAAAAGTAGTATATGAAATACAATAGTGTACAAAATGTTCAAAGAATTAAGAAGAAAAGATAAATAACAAAAAATTAAATACAAGATGTAGATACAGAGTGTTTTAAAACAACGTTTAATGACTTTAAGTGTGACTATATTCTTTGGAAGGCCATAAGAAGCAGCCTGAAAAGTTTATAATTTCAAGCAAGATGGATGACCAATAAAAAAAGCAATACAAAATATTTTTATAATTTCATGTTTCCAAATCACTGTCTATATATTAGTACTATCAAAAATAAGGGAAAAAGTCTTAAACGTACCACATATTCGTTTACGAGATAACAGCGATTTGATTGTAATAGCAAATTTGGTTTCGTGGTTTGATGTTATTGTATTTTTACATAAACAGATTATATATAAAAAAATATTCAAAATGGCGTCCTTCCGTTACGACACAGGATCTGCTTCTTCTTACAAAGGAAGGCTGCACTCTTTGAAAAACCTGGGTCTTAAGCGAATTATCTGGCAACAGCATTCATTGGCCCAATTGTGGAAGATCGTTTGCCGCTGATTTTTGCACTAAACTTTTTAAATAACCTCAGATACTGAAGTCCAACCGATTTAAATCAGGAGACTTTGGAGTTCCATGTAGTGGGACTCCTCGCAATACTCTCTTCCAGGAAATTCGTTGTACATATGTTTCCTAACAGCACACTAATAATATTAACGATGCATGACAGGATATATAATATTAAGTTTAAAAAAATAGATGTAGCGAATGCTTTCCTTTTTCTCGGAATTATTAGGATTATTATTTAAATTGGGCAAAATGTATAATTTATATATTTGCAGCCCGTACAGCTAGCCTTGATTGTCAAGCAGAATCATAAAAAGATTGAAAAATTGCTTTTGTTGAAAAGAAACCAGCGGTAAACAAAACAATTGACAGATATAATGCAGACCTTAATTGTAGATTGCATAAAAAAGTTTCAGAAACGGTCAATAATATTTCGCAGAAACATGAGGTATTAAATCATATGAGACGAGCCATTTATGGCTAACTAAAGCTACAGTTGATAACATACAATGGCCTACCTACTCTGAATGTATACAAATTAGTACAGTGTTCATGAGTACTAGATTTGATACAATAAGTAATATTGGGGTAAATAAAATCAAAGTAATCCCAGTTAAGGTTGCTATGGTTTGGAGTTTGGATGGTTTGGAGTTTATTTATAAAGTATTTAAAAAATTTAAAATAATATTTAAAACCAATAAAGTCCTTAATTTAAATACTTGATATTAGCCGAATATACTTGTTAAACTATCTAGTAAGAAACACCTGCGAGAATACCTGCATTGCTAATGAAAATATTTGACTGTATGCTAAAATATAGGAAATACGCTTTTTAAATTTATCAATGAATCAGTTATTTGTTAGTAATAGTAATAGTAAATGAGAAAAATAAAACTACAGTTACCACATTTGCAATCTCACTTACAATTTACTCATTTAGACTAATAAAATAATTACAGCGAAAGTTAGATTCCTTTAATAGACTGATTAGTGCAATAACCGCAAGTTATTGACATTCTGTAGTAAAACAGTTTACATTATCCTGAAAAGAAGGAGAAAGAGCTTTTATTGATATAAAATTGCACACTATAAACAAATAAACAATCGCCAAACATATATTCTGACCATGAGAAGCAATACCTTTCACAAAACAGTAGCAGAAGCAGACAACAAAATTACACCTTTAAACCTCAATATAAATTTCATTCCATAAGAGTACACAACATGACATGATAATATTGGTAGAATAATACAATACATAGAGTTCTGGCAAATAAACTAAAAAGTACTAAAAAATTATGTCTATTTAAATACGAACATAAGCAAACACAGGTACTAATAATGATTTAATAATATATGATAAATATTATTTAATAATATTAGTTCAGATATATGGAAATACAAAGTATTATAAAACTTATATTGATTTACTGCTTTATGATGTACACAGTGTACCAGTGTGTATGAGTGGTATAAACGATTTAAAGACGGTCGTACGGACATAAATGACGACGAATATCCTAGTGCAAAAAAAACTGTGATTATGGAAAGTAATATAGAACTTGTGCGTGAATTTTTCAGAATCCTCATTGCGATACGTGGGAATGTAATTAAATACATCCAAAGATTCGATTCATCGTATTTCGACACAGCATTTGGAACTGAGAAAGATTTGTGCAAGGTTTGTACCAGACAAGTTAACAGACTTGATTAAAGACTCGAAAAAGCACGAAAACTTCAGGTATTCTATTGTAACTGGCGATGAGACGTGGTGTTTTCAATATAATCCAGAGAACAAGCATTAAAGCTCTGAATGGAAGCATCCAAGCGTAGAAAGACAGAAAAAAAGACGTTTGGAGAAATCAAAAGTGAAGAAAATGTTGATTTGTTTTTATGATTCAAAAGGCTTAGTGCACAAGAGTTTGTACCAACTAGTTGAACAGTCAATGCTATATATTATCTTGGCGTCTTTTGGAGCGTATTTGTCGTGTGTACCCTCAATATTCTGAAAATGGTAGCTGGCGTTTGTTACATGATAATGCACCATCTCATCGTTTGACGCTTATCAGTGATTTTCTAACTGCAAATGGCATTTTAACCATCAACCATTCACCGGATTTGGCTCCTGTGGTTTCTATCTATTCTCCAAACTACATTTTCCGATGAAAGGACAGCGTTATGCCGACGTCGAACCCATTAAAAAGGCGTCGATAGCGATCTGAAGTACATCTTTAAAGATGAACTAAAAAATTCATTTGACATGTTAAAAACATATTGAATTCGAAGGCGATTACTTTGAATAAAATTAATGAATTTTATCAAAATTGTAAGTTTTTGTTTTTATATTAAAAAAGTTTCGTTTTCTCTGAAGCAGACTGTGTATAATAGTATCGCAGTAACAGCCTGGTGCAGTCGCAGCTTAAACCCATAGATAGATTGAGTAAAAAGTTTCCCTGTGTTAGGCTAAGGAAGTCCAAAAAATCCATATCATAATAAACCATGTCTTAGCACTCCTTAGTACTTTAGATTGGCGCTTTTTGTAAGAGCAAAACATGTAAATATTTGTTAGTAAATTGTAAAGCTTTGCATAAAACAAATAAAGTTACAATTTACAGATATTATAAGATAGAGCAAGTGCTACAATGCTAGTGTTCTTCAATTTTGTAAATTTTTGAGATATGTATGCTGACGACGTGAAATTATTTTTCGAAATGTTTTTCACAGATTGCCGTGGTTTCCAAGATGGCTTGGAGATCTTCCAGTGCCATATCATTTATCCGAAATATCTTTATCATCTTACTCAGGTACAGTTACCACTAGAACATTATTGGCTAAGGACCTTGGATTAATGATGTTTAGTAAACTTAAATTTGTTGATCTTGTAAACTATATAGTCAATAAAGTAAATAAGATGCTAGGATTTATAATAGGACATGTAAATATTTTTCAAGTACCGATCCAATCTTCCGTTTGTATCATGCCATTCATGTTTTATATTAAACTATGTATCACGATCTGGAATCCACAATATAATTATTATATACAACGTGTACAGGTCATTGGAGGCCATTCAGAAACGTTTTATCAGAACGAAACGTAGTATTGAGTACAGATGCTATGGAGACATCTGCAATGTTTCGATATACCTGCAATGTTTCGAAAATATAAACTTTAATTGATAAGAGGAAACTCAAAGACATATTAACACTCTGTAAAATCGTTCATAGTTGCCTACTATTATGCCTCCTCGATTACTACGGACACCACCGCTGTTTCAAATTGTCAATTATAGTACTAGGGCTTGTGACAATTTTCCTGTACTTAAAGTTATGCATACTTTTAATAGTAGTGTATCAACGTTGATATATTCACTACCAAGCTTCAGCTGTTTAAAAATCAAATACAACTATCCTGTCACTCGTAAAATTCAAAATTTAATTGATTAAATTCTTGGATGTTAGTCTTCTACTTCTTATTTTATCTTTATTTGCATCAGTGCTTATTAAAAGTTAAAATTTAACTGAGGTTAATTGCCAGTTTTTGTTCCATGTACAATAAATACATAAATACATAAATAAATAAATAAAAAGTGTCTTCAGCTTATCTATAATGAAAAGATAGTCTATATGGATTGGTACTACTTTATTTATTTAGAGCATTATAATGTAATTAAAGATTTTATATTAGATTTCGATGTTCCAAATTTTGATATTATTTCAAATTGCTTAAAAGGTTTTAAAAGCAAAATCCTCAACAAGTCTCAAAACTTAGTTAAAACCTTTATGTTATTAGTTAAGCGATTAAATAATTGAAATCAAAGACACAACTCCCATTGTAGTAGAACTGGACCTACTCAAGCTCTCAGCAAAATTGGTAGCGCGAATCTTAAATTGCGATCAAAGACACAAAATATTATAATTTGAAGCTGTTTAACAAGAATCAAACTACTTTTTAACGAAGATTGGTTACGGTTGATGAAACTTGGGTTGCTTTCTATGTGCCTGAATCCGAATGGCAATCTTAACAGTGGGAATATCTTAGCAGACCTCTTTGAAAAAAGCAGCATCTATTGGGATTCGAAGTGAATAATTTTTGAAGGATATCTTCCTAATGAGTTTGTACTTTTGCAAGATATCCTAGGAAAATTATCCACGTTGAATGCGAAAGTATGTACCTTTTTGCAGAGGGTTACTATGACATGTACACTACAAAATAACAAATTCGTTTGTAAGATAGCCTAAGATGGATATTAAGTTTGTCTAGTAGAATGGCACAATAATGTTTATCGTACTATGTCATTCTACTACACAAGTTGAACAATGTAATTTTTGAAAGACAACTTGAAAGTGCTCATAAAAAGTTCTCTTACATCACGATGCCTTTTCACACCAATTAAGTTGTTCAAAAAAATAGAATCAATTGAGATTTCGAATTGTGCTTCATCCATCCTCTTCTCTGAATCTAACCTAAAGGACTTCTACTTATTCCCTAAAGTGTAATTTTTCAGTTCAAATAAATAACGGAGCAGTATTTTGAGGATCCTAAGAAAGATTATTACGAAAAAGGTATAATGGCACTTCAACTTTACTATGCAAGTGGAAGGAGAATATTTTATAAAGTAGTAAAATTCGAATGCGTTCATTCATTTATTTCAGTTTGAGTTTAACGTTTCGTTAAATCATTCTTGTAGAGCTTAAATAACTTTTATTATTTCTCTAATGTTTATATTTTTTGTTTATTTTATTTTTCATAAATGTTTCCTTCCTTTAAATATTTATATTTTAAAAATTTTGATTATGGGCACCTCTTAAACAATTTATTATGTAAACTGTAGCTTGTGCAGTGAATTTTGAAGCTGCTTTCGACCGTGATTTATACTTTTTAAAAAGGGCATCCATCCACAACCCTCTCTATACAATAAATACCGAAATATGTATCTGCAAAAACTCATGGATGACCGCTGATAAACGAATATACTGACTACCACCATCGGCCTAAATGAATAGCATTTGTTTTGCGCCGGTTGATAAGTAGCGCGGCCAAAGCGGGTTGGCAACCCTGACGTCACATAAAGCACCGCGTTTGCCTCTGCTCTATCGTTCGTTCAGCGCAGTAGGTAATTGATATATGCGAATTCACCGGGAGAATAAAAACGAATGAAATTCGAATCAACTGCAAATTATCGGTACATGTCGACAATGTTTTCTCATCTGACGTACATATGCATTACGATACTGCATGTTCTGAACGGAAAAATAACGAAAAAAAAACGAATTACGTCAATATATGGATATCGCGTTAAACCAAACATGCGTAGCGTATCGGGGGTTTTATTCTTTCTTTGGACATATGACACTACATTGTAGGATAGATTTATCACATAAAACTGATAAAGAGTATGTTTTAAAAGTCCGTTCTTTCGACGGGTGCAGAATTTTCTTTTTGTATTTTTACAATACATAAGTTATTCATGCACTTTCATATTTATTGTTATTAAAATTATGTTTTATTAAAGCCACAGTTACGTTACCATAAAAAACATTAAAGTTCTGGAATTTGAATGAGCAAATTATCATCTTCACAAACATTTCAGTAAAATAACACGTTTTAGTATTACCTCGAATATTAATATTGTTCTTAAAGAAATAATTCAAATATTCATATTAATAGCAGTTACCTATTTAATTATTATAAAAAATCGCTAATTGATAAATGGTCCCTACAAAACAATAAATTAGTTCAATAATTTGTATCAATAGGAATAATGTGATATCGATATACATTTGGGAAAATTATTAGATTGATGAACAAATTCGTAGTGTTTTTGATTTGAAAAAAAATTTTTAGGTATACGTCAAAGTTATTTTATTATCGTAAATTTGTGGATAAGTGAAAAGTTTATTTATTTAATTGGAAATGGTATGTTAAGTAGAAAAGACAAGCATTCCCAACATATTCTTTTGTTCGAGTTCATGCATTGGAAACTACAAAATCTATTTCTGCCGTTTACGGAGAAAATATGATTGGGGAGAGTGCAGCACGGACGTGGCTTTCTCGAATTAAGAAGGGCCATTTTGGAAAAAGCGGATCTTTCAACGTTCGGAGTGAACGCTAATTCATGATTGTAAATAATGGAGTAGAGAATATTCATGATTAGTACATGTATTTTGTTTGTTAAAAAATTCTGAATTAAAAAAAAACGCTACCCAGTTATGCATCAACCTAATATATACATCTAATTAATTTGCAACAGTTCAATCGTCCAGCGAACAATTTGTTAAAATATATTTTTGGTTTTATGCTAATGGAAATTTGTAAGGGTTTATCAGCAAAGAGCAGGACTTAATTTATATTATTATGGTTCTGTGTTTTGAGCTACAAAACATCTATGGCAACATCTGATCGTTTTCAATGTTATAACAGTCGATTCTAGAGCTTCAAGTTTGTACCCAACATTCTGTATAGTTCTGATATAGCCCCATGCGAATTCTATCTACATTATCAAGCCAAAAAATACCTTAAAGGATTTCGAACGGAATTGGATGAGGATGGCTTCTGTCGTGTGTTTGAATAACGGTAGCAGCATTATATAGTCCTTCTCTAAGATATTTTGTAAAACATGAAAAAAATATCATGGTTTAAAATTAATAAATAAAGTTTTGGTATTACTAATTTTAGTTTTTATTGAAAATCTGTTGTGTAAGTTTAAGTAAAAGGAAAATCAAACGGCAAAACTAGAATTACAAGCCTTATTAACCATTTAAGTTTTTCAGGGCCATAGCAAGATCTTCATTGTTGGAAAACTTCCTCTCTTTCAGGCTAGTCTTCATATGGAGAAATAGCATAAAGACGTTTATAGAGAGATTTAGGCTGTAGGGTGACCTCAAACCTTTTCTTGTTATACATCAGTTATGAATATTAAAGCGATGAGCCGGAACGTTGTGGTGATAGAGAAACTGGGTGCTTGGTCTCGAACGAGGACGAATGCTTTTTAGTGCGACTATAAATCTGGACAGGCGCTACACCATATGCCATTTTCTGGTGACTGTATTTTGTGAATCCAGTATCACACGCTTCTGAATTCCTTTATCAATAAAGAAAATGGTAACTATTTTCTTCTTAATAAATCGAAATTTATATACAAACATACAAACCTTCACCTTCAAGGAGTAAAACTCTGTGCTGCGTTTTAGTGTGCACGTCATAATGGTAAAACCAGGCTCCTTTACATATCAAAATACTATTAATATATATATATATATATATATATATATATATATTAATAGTATATATATATATATATATATATATATATATATATATATATATGTCCAATTTTTTAATTTCTGGAACATTCCATGGTGCCACTGAAACGCGTTGTACTATACGTTCCTTGGTATAGAATGGAATATCGAAGATGAATAAATATCATAATCAAAAAATGTATTAGCGAAGTAATTTTGAGAATAGTGCTAAATACATTGATAAACTTTAAGTTCTCAACAGATAAATTGTTAATGTTAATGACTGATGATGCAGCAACTATGTTTTGAGTGGGTTGTTCTATTAAAAGTGCATGTAGTAATTTAATAGATGCAATGTCCATTTTTTTCCTTACATATTGTAGCAGAAGCTTTTAGATAGTGTTATCCAGAGAAAAATTAATTCGTAGTTTAAACAAAACTCGTGCTTCCTAAATCTTCTAAATTCGAGAATTTCAAGCTAGTATGCCGGCATCCTTCAATCACCACAGCTAATACTTACATGCTAGGCGGTATGGCTTCAGGCAGTATTTTATTATTTTGAATATTTATAATAGATAAAGAATTTAATTTTACAATTTGAAGCTAAAGAAGCAGCGGATATTAAAGAAAGCCAGCTAAAATTCTAAAATATTGTTAAGTTTTTACAGATTTGCAAATTATTCAGGACGATTTCATTTATTGTATTCAGTGAAGCAAATACTAGACGATGTGCATTTACACTTAAACACTTTAATTGACGTGAATATAATGCCATTATAAAAAGTTCGATAGTATTTTAAATAAATACGTCAAGCGATAATTTGAAGCTATTTAGCAAAGCTTCAGCTGTTTTTCTGCGAGGATTTATTTCGGTTGATAAAACCTGATTTCACCATGATTGTAGACATGTCACACTCTTGTGTGTCTTACCCTAAAAAGTCAAGACATTTCTATCCTATTGATAGACAAAGTAATGACTATGTCTTTTTTACAAAGGGCACTTTCCACACCAGTTAATTTATTCGCAAAATATATCAACTCGGAATCTAATGAATGTTTAATGAATCATTCAAATGTTAATAACACCCTGTTTACTATGCGTTTCCAGGAATATCACCTATCATCAGGTAAACTAACGATTCTCTGAAACGTGTAGTGAACAGGATGTTATTAACATTTGAATGATTCTTTTAACATTTATCTATTGACAAGTCGCCTAGATTTTAAAGTGTTCGTCTACATACGCACTGGTAACCGATTTTAGCGAAATGATCATGCCCTTGTTCTATCGTTCGTACATTCGTATGTTTGTACGATAGAGAGAGGTATTATGATGCGGCAACTATGTTTTGAGTGGGTTGTTCTATTAAAAGTGCATGTAGTAATTTAATAGATGCAATGTACATTTTTTGCCTTACATATTGTAGCAGAAGCTTTTAGATAGTGTTATCCAGAGAAAAATGAATTCGTAGTTTAAACAAAACTCGTGCTTCCTAAATCTTCTAAATTCGAGAATTTCAAGCTAGTATGCCGGCATCCTTCAATCACCACAGCTAATACTTACATGCTAGGGGTATGGCTTCAGGCAGTATTTTATTATTTTGAATATTTATAATAGATAAAGAATTTAATTTTACAATTTGAAGCTAAAGAAGCAGCGGATATTAAAGAAAGCTAGCTAAAATCCTAAAATATTGTTAAGTTTTTACAGATTTGCAAATTATTCAGGACGATTTCATTTATTGTATTCAGTGAAGCAAATAGTAGACGATGTGCATTTACACTTAAACACTTTAATTAATGTGAATATAATGCCGTTATAAAAAGTTCGATAGTATTTTAAATAAATATTCAGGCTGTATCGGATTAAGAAAAAAATTTATATCAATAATAATGATATTTCAACGGATCCCTAACATAACTTCAAAAATTATTTTAATTATGCAAATGTTACATCACTAGATATGAAACGGTCTTTTTTTGTATAAGAATATTTTCTCATAGCGGCGAACATCGCTCAGTGAAACGCTATTGGAAACACATCAAATGCTGTTGGTGTAAAGCCGAGCTCGTTTAGCTCGTGTGTTTCAAAATAGTTTTTATATTACTATGTATACCATGTTACTAATTGATTATTGGCTTCGATGTGGTTGGTTATGGTACCCCAATCTATTTAGTACTATACTGGACGGAGTACGCGTTCCAATCTATTGAACCTCATCAATGCTTCCAAAATGCAAAAGTCAATTTTTCAAAATATGGTAGTTCTTTTAAGATTATTGATAATTTAAGCTACAATTATTATTATAACATTCTCATAGTATGTTGGGACTTGAAGTCTTTAAAGTAAAAATATTACCATTTGATCTTTTCTTTTTTGATATTAGTTTATCTTTTATACATTTTTCTAACCGAAATTAATCTAAACTAGAAACTTTTTGCATAATTTTACATTGATTAATTTACTGTAATATTTTCACATATTTTAATACTAAAAATATACAAAATCAATTAGATTGCGCATTAATAGCAGTTAGTCAGCAATATAAATACTTTACACCATCTACGTAATTAAAAGATAATCTAACATCGCGCGCAGCCACTTCCTGTCATTAACTTATTTTTGGGGGGCCTAGAGGAACTTCCTAACGAAAAAATATTTTCCTAATCTACTTATCCCCACTTTTCGTGTATATGCCACGGTCGTATATGGAGATGCGCACAGGCAAACTTCCTTCAATTCATCACCGACATCTGATAAGGGCACACGAAAAAACAATTAATAACTATGGACATGAATCATACTTTTTAGTCTATCAATCGGCTAACTCGTCCACGCCACCACGCCGTGGCTTATATATTTTCATTTTAAACCTATTTTAAGATTAAGGCGATCGAACATCCCGATATTATTGTATGAGACGTATGGTAGGAAGTATCCCACAGGGGAAACTAATAGTTGGTTGGCCCCCTGCCTGTGGATCATCCCGTACACCCCGGGGACCTCTTTATGCCGGAGATCAACTTGCGTACTTTATTTCGGGTAATTTAACCTCTATATCACCACTTGTTTACACATACTATTGAGATATATAATATTTAATTTCATCCCAATAGACGTCAGATAAAAATCACAAATGTTGGTGTCGAGATTGTAAATATATAGCTAGTACTTATGCTTGTATAAGTGGCATTGTGTTGTATGACCGTTTGCATTAATTTATTTTTGTTTAAAAATAGAAAGGAATAAATCGAGAAATATTGATATTAATATAGATTACAATCGTTTCTGAATAGTGTTCAAATAGACTCATAATAAAAATAAAGAATAAATAATTACCATTTTACAAATTTAGACATTTTGCGATCAAAAAAGTTGAAAAAGATAGTTAATATAGCCTTAATTAAAGTTTAAAGGAAGATATTCAGCAAGTATTATTATTTAATGAAATTGTAACGCAAAGAAGAAAAAGAAATAAAGGCATTAGTCTTAACACAATTATTAATTATTAATGTTGATAAACCTCCGGATTCTCAAAAGCGGTAAGTGCGATTATAAATGAAATAAACAATGTATGTAATTCTAAACTTGGAAAATGATTTAGAAATTTATTTACACCCGTCGCAGTTAACAACTGATCTTTGCGAGGCATCTTGACGTCACGGACATCATGCAAGCTATCGACGATCAATCCAATTGTTCACGATATCTGAACAACTGGATTGATGACATTAGTATAGAGAGAATGGAATGGTTAGTTAATGCTCCAGAAAGAAATTCGATAGGGTATGTTTGGGATGTTGTGGTAAGTTATATTGATGCACGAATATATCCCTTGTAACCTGTATTTTCGCTTACGTAAAATTTTCGTTCACCTGCGTACGGTTGACTGAGCCAGCGATACACACTCTAAGGGCGAATCGAGTGAACTAATACATAATTACGTGACATAGCTATAAATAGTATCATCCCAGCAGACGCTAGACGAATTCGAACCAAACGCGCTACGGGGCGCCCGTAAAACCGATCATCTGTAATGTGTAATTGATGATCAAATTGATTCGTTGGAGATTTTAATCTCTTCATTGCTTTTAATGTGTAAATTGCAGTAGCTGTACTGAAACTATAGTTTCAGTACAACAACGTCAACATTCACAGCAGCCCTGAGAATATTCTTTGCGAAAATGGACTAAAAGTCGAGTAGTAAGTTGTAGTTAACTTGAGTAGTCACAATTATTGCAATTAAATGTGCTAGTAGGAAGATTACGGAAAACATTATTGTCTGGAGAATGTTTGTGGAGAAATTTCATCTCGCTTTATTATTGTTAAAGAGAGAAATTTTAGCAAATTCTCAACGATTATTTGTAATGAACAAAGTTATTACGTGATAGGATACTAAAACGTCTTTCGGTTATTCAACGTTTATAGCTTACTAAATGTAAAAATTGTAAACATTGAGAAGCAAGTATTGAAAAAATTTTGCTGTCGATAGTTGCTAGTGATGAGCTATAGTGTTCTGCTATGGTTCCTTATTAAACGCTAAGTCCGTAGAATGGTGTTGCTTGTGAAACCAACGTATGGAAATCGAAACAAAGAAACATGGAAATAGTTTTCTGGGATAGTGAAGAAATGATGATGATTAACGCAAAGAAAGAAATGCTACGGTATATGCCTAATATTATGGAACCACATTTCTACTTCAATTTCAGGAAACGACTAAAGGAAATCGACCGAAAAAGCTAACTGAAGATGTAACTTTTCAAAGAAGAAACAGTCGTTCATATGACCAAGGTTGTCTAAGTGGCTATTAAAGATTGTGGTTTTATTCAGATAAACAATCCACAATATAGTGCTGACACGACTCGTTTACTGCACCTTTAATGTACGATACCTCTTATTTATTTTCCCAATTTCCCACACAAACGATGAAACAGAAACAGGCGTTGTAAAATTTTTTATAAGGTAATCGAAATGATTATTAAATATTGTAACAAGCAAATACGTGGGCAAGGTGAAAAGTTCTCGGCCTGACACAGAGATGGCGTTACAATTAACAGAAATTTATGTTTCCTGCGTGGCTGCATGTGTCTTTAGTTCATATGAAAACTTTCAACTTGTTCTCTCAAGTAGTTTGTTTGTAAGAATTTTTGTAGTAGACGTCGTGCGTGTTATTTTTTTAAATGGATAAACTTGAATATCGTGCTGTTTTAAAATTCTTTGTTTTGGATGGTTTGAACCCTATGGAAATTCATCCGAAGTTGACAAAAGTGTACGGGGACTCTGCTCCTTCGATGTCAACCGTTAAAAAGTGGCCAGCTGAATTTAAACGTGGTCGTACGTTCCTTGAAGATGACCCACGTGAAGGACGGCCAAAAACCGCAACCACACCAGAAATCATCGAAAAAGTACATGATATTGTGTTGGACGATAGGCGAGTGAAAGTGAGTGAGATAGCTGAGGCTGTGGGGATATCGGAAGAAAGGGCGCGAAACATTTTGCACAAAGAATTAGAGATGAGAAAGCTCTGCGCAAGATGGGTGCCGCATTTGCTGAATGTCGATCAAAAGCAAATGCGCAAACCATTTTCGGAGCATTCCTTGGACCGATTTAACAAGAATCCAACCGGTTTTGTGCGGCGATTTGTCACCATGGATGAGACATGGATCCACCACTACACGCCAGAAACGAAACAGCAATCGAAGCAGTGGGTGGAAGCTGGTGGTTCAGCGCCAAAGAAAGCGAAGTCGATCGCATCTGCCTTGGGATGCAAAAGGAATCTTGTTAATTGATTACCTTGAAAAAGGCAGAACAATTACAGAAGCATATTACTCTAATCTTCTTGACCAGCTGGATGCCAAAATTCGCGAGAAGAGGCCTGGTTTGAAGAAGAAAAAAATCATTTTTCATCAGGACAACACACCCGCACACAAGGGTGCGTTGGCGATGGGAAAATTGCGGGATTTGGGGTACAATTTACTCGGTCATCCTCCCTATTCTCCTGATTTGACACCCTCAGACTTCCATCTATTCCCAAATTTGAAAAAAATTGTGTCTGGAAAGCGATTCACATCCAACGAAGAAGTTGAAAGGACTGTACAAGAATATTTTGACAGCCTTCCAGACTCTCGCTTCCGGGAAGGAATATTGATGTTAGAAAAACGCTCGACCAAGTGTGTTGATCTCAAGGGAGATTATGTAGAAAAATAAAATCATTTTTTAAATTTAAATCGCAGTCTTTCATTGTCAGGCCGAGAACTTTTCACCTTGCCCACGTAGTTTTGTTTCCCTTAAATACTAGTAAGGTTGGAAATTTGGAGCGCAATCTACGTGCACATCCACATTTTAGAACGTTTGCTGTATACAAATTCGTGTGTTACCTATAATTTAAGTACTAATTAATTAAGTAAATATGGATATTTTATAAGACTGCATGTATAAATGAAACTTTAATTAAATTTTGTATGTAATTCGTATATTTTCTTAATTTATGTTTTTTTATATTTTATAACACACATAGAGATGTATACATATACATAACAATGCTTAAATTTAATTAACATTCTAGTGTATAGATCTCAGTCACTTAAATGAATGTTTTTTTTTCTACAATACCAAACCATTCTTCATAAACGAGAGAGCTTAGTAACCTTTGAATAGGTGTTAAGATCACAAGAGCAGATAAATAAACTGAATAGTATAAGCAGCAAAGACAGTCTCCAATTTTATTTATCATGCTCAAATACGTATTAATTTCTTCGTGAACCGGGTTTAACGTTCTGTTGAGGTAGCGGAGCACCATTTGCATAGTTATAACATATTAAAGCATCGATTGTACGATTGGATAAAATAAATGAAGGTGAAAGACTTTAGAGCGATCGTTTCTTGAAAGTAACCTCATATATTTGCAAGCCGTTGTTGTTACAGTAGAGCTTTCGATTCTGTGTCGTCTTAGTTAGGTGTAGAGATAATGAGCGAACGAGGAAGAATTCTTAGAAAAGGAGTGGTGTTTGTTGGTCTTCTTAATGTGCTCTTGTCTCCAGTTAAGATAATATTTTCATGCATCTTATTAAACCCGATCGAAGTTAGTTCACGTTTTATATAAAAAAAAATGTATCTATCTGGTTGCCTAGGTCTTTGTAATCTTTTTACGCAGCGATTTTAAATATCTATTAAGCAATTTTGAAAAAATTGCGAATTTATAAAACGAAATATTGAATAAAATTTGTTTTTGACAAGCATATTTTTTACGTTAATTCATCTACATTACAACTTGATTTTTATGCGAAACTACCATTGAAATAATTGATCTGAGTCAGTGAGTGTATCAGGTTTGCTCAAGAAAAAAAGTAGAATTGATTGATGCAATAGTAATTATTATTTATAGTCAGTGTAACAATGTTCGCTAGAATTTCTTAGTAAATAGTTTTGAAGATTTCTTTCAAATTATATTTCTCAGCAAGTTAATACTTCTATAAAATCACGTACCAACATCTTGCATTTATTTGCATTTGATAAAACATTGTTTAATTAATGTAGTTATAGAACACATTTCCTTAAGCAGACTTATAAGGAAGAAATAATGTTTGAAATAGTAATTCACAAGTATATATAGCGTGTTTCAAAAAGAATATACGTATTACAAAGTATTATTTTGTCCAAACTATCGATTGCTGCGTCTCGGCTCGGTTATTGGAGAAACGAATACATAGTCTAGTTTATTGAATAGCCGCTAGACGTCAGTTGTCTTCTGTTTTTCTTGGTAACCGACATATGTTTAAAATGGCTACTCCGCAGCAAAAATCATTTTCTGTTCTCCAGTTTACAAATTGCAATTCCGTGATTACAGTGCAAAGACGTTTCAGGTTGAGCTACCAAATTGATCCTCCAAATAGGTGGAACATTCGCAAATGGTATCGACAGTTTGTAGATACAGGATGTGTATGTAAAGGAAAGAGTCCTGGCCGCCCTCGTGTTTCTGAAGAAAATGTTGCACGAATTCAAACTGCTTTCCAACGTAATCCTTCAAAATCAACTTACAACTGCCTATAACAACAATTTGGCGTGTTTTGAGACGTCGGTTAGTTATGAAGCCGTACAAGTTACAATTGTTACAAGCTCTGCTTCCTGATGACAAACGGAAACGTGTGAAATTTTGTAACGAGATTCATGATGCTATTGACAATAATAACACTAAAGTAATTTACTAAGAATGCTTGAAATTTTGACTGATAAGCAACAAACTTCCGAGTGATAGTGGTTCTTCTAGAGCCGCGATTTGTCTCTAGGTTGGGCAATTTAAATGTGATATGAGTATCGTGGGTGATCTGTAATTAAGACTATCAAAAACTGAAGCAAGAAAAATAATCAACTTATTTAATAATATTATTTTGAAGAATCATCACATTTTATAAGAAAAATTGGACACGTCCATACCGTCAGTAATCTGGATACAGCGAATCTTGCATTTTGATAAAAAATCTGAAATAATGTAAACGTCAAGCGATAATTTGAAGCTACTTAGCAAGGCTTCAGCTGTTTTTCTGCGAGGATTTATTTCGGTTGATAAAATCTGATTTCACCATGATTGTAGACATGTCACCCTCTTGTGTGTCTTACCCTAAAAAGTCAAGACATTTCTATCCTATTGATAGACAAAGTAATGACTACGTCTTTTTTACAAAGGGCGCTTTTCACACCAGTTAATTTATTCGCAAAATATATCAACTCGGAATCTAATGAATGTTTAATGAATCATTCAAATGTTAATAACACCCTGTTTACTATGCGTTTCCAGAAATATCACCTATCATCAGGTAAACTAACGATTCTCTGAAACGTGTAGTGAACAGGATGTTATTAACATTTGAATGATTCTTTTAACATTTATCTATTGACAAGTCGCCTAGATTTTAAAGTGTTCGTCTACATACGCACTGGTAACCGATTTTAGCGAAATGATCATGCCCTTGTTCTATCGTTCGTACATTCGTATGTTTGTACGATAGAGAGAGGTATTATTTTCTCATCAGAATTTAATACTGTGTTGGAAAGAAGTTTCGGCCAGATAAAAACCTCATTGCAGCAGTGAAGAAGTATATTGGAAATCTTAAGAAAGATTATTGCATGCACAAATGCATCGTTGGTCCAAGTGCATTGAAGTTGAAGGTAGCAATGTTCAAAAAAATAAAAAACCGAGGTACTTATTTGTATATAAGAACTTTCTTTAAACGGTTTATACTTATTTCCCTTACTATTCAACCGTTCTTCGAAATCTTGGAATATACATATGTACGTTATATGAAAATCTCAAGAGAAGATAGAAAGGAATTGATTATTAAAATGTTGATAATTGACTTAGACTGATTATTTAAATGCATAATAATATCGGTGATTATTAAAAATAGTTTTTATTTTCATTACTTCTTGTTTTAACATACTTTGACATACACTTTTGTAAAAAAATGCATTCGAATATATTTCCTTATTCAAACTACAACTACTGGAATTTTATAGGATTGTGATAGTGCTTTTATGTCAAATATTTAATATTTCTATATTTAATATTTCCATATAATAAACGATCAGTTTTAGAGAACATTTAGTATAATAATTAGTCGAATGAATGATATTTGAATAAAGATATACGCTGCAAAAATCAAAGGAAATATAAAAAGACAAATTTTAACAACGGATTTGTCAGAGAAGTGGTATTCAAGCCAAAAATGAAAGTCAAACGAATATTCAATTCTTTGTGAAATATTACAATTCGCCCAATGATAGTATACAGAAATATGTTGTAAGTATATTAAATGCAATAAATGAAATTAACTAGATTTATTGCTATCGGATTGCAAGGACATATTTTGACAATAATTCTAAACAAAATTTTTAAGCTGAAGCCTAAGTTTTTTTTGCTATTATTACAATGTGTATAATAATTTCTTTGTATTAAAACTTTTTATCAGTCAAGTAAACTTTGCATTAGATTTTATATTATCTAATAAACGATACTTCACATAAAATATTACGATTTTATGTGAAGTAAGTAGATAGTACGTGAAAACATTACGGTTTAAAAAAAAAGATTCAATTTTCTTGCTATCAAATCCTGATGAAGTCTTCTAGGAAACGCGCGGAGACCGGCAGAACCCACTCGTGGTCGGGGCGATCAAGAGAGAGCAGAGAGCAGAAGCTGGCGTCTTGCAGATCACAGAACGCTTTGTCTGCTTTCAGATCAATACTACGAGCCTCGTGTGACGTCATATCTCTCGGCCATCTTGTCATATCGCCTCCATTCCGAAAGATGCGATCTCACTGAAATGTCCTCTGCCTGCCACCCTCCTGAAATATCCCACCACCAGCATCGTCTTCGCCACGACTCTGCTTCGCCGCTCCCCTATATTCATCCCATGATAATCAGAATTGAATTTGATTTAAATTGTCGAAAATTGTATTGTATAAACAGAAAAAGAAAAATAAGCATGTGTGTAAATAAACATGTGGTATGCATTATTACAATGATTTTCACTTGCGATAAATATTCAAGAAAAATGCATTTCTAAATGCGAAGAATGAATTACTTCAACATGTCGCTACATATTTTAAACTAAATATTTATATAAAAACAATCACGCAATATGTAACAACAGTCAAATGTACAGAAAATGTGGTGAGAGACTAAAATCACACACAATACACTTATATACATTAATTTAATATGTAAAATGTTTAGAATTTTTGGCACAAAACGTTACATCTATGTATATAAAGATGTACACTACATTAGAGAAAAGTTTACTTTGATTTTAAAGAGGATAAGTACAATGATTAAGCGATTATCTTAATTTGAACACAATCAGTGTCGTGAAATGCTTTTATCTATCTCAAAACTTTCTTTACTATGTGAGATTTGCATTCCACAATCTTAATAAAGAATAAGCATTGATCAAAACACTCTCATTGTATGTAATTCTTAAAGTTCGTACATAATTTTTTAGAATTCTAAAAATGCACATACTGCAATGTAAGTTCACTTAAAATATCAAGTTATGCTAAAGCAGTTTAAACATAAAGAAGTCGGCGTCGAAATGACGATTAAAGACGAATGAATACTAGTTGTTAGTAATTTCTTGCCCATCAGCAACCATTATAACTTTAAATAAATAATATCAGGAAAGATACGTTTAAGATTGCTTAATAATACAAGAAAGTGGTTTACCATAAATAGTACATTAAGCGAAACAATAATGCAGTATAATGATAACTGGAGATGAAGTTCTAATTTCTGTACGATATAATAATAATGTAATGTAATTAATCAATGCTATAAGAGGTTAAAGAATCAGTATAGATCACATACTGTAGATGACATAAGCAAAGTTGGAATTTTATTTAGAAATGTTAAAAAGTTAAAATCTAATGAAAAATTATTTTAAGTGAAGTAAATTAAATTGGAATAAATTAAGAAGTAAATTCGAGACATTTAAGAAAGAATGGAAAATTATTTGGCTGACGACGTAATTAATGTATCCGTTGCATGCAAAATACACGCTTATTCTTTTTGGGTCTGTTGGTTGCATGCACATAGCTCCGAAAAGATGCGGTGTGGAATATATAAGGCAAATACACAGTCGATCGGAAGAAAATTCGTCTGATTACACGTACTAAACTTGCAAATTTTAGTTTCTGTAAAGATTGTTTAATTAATTTAATCATATTTAATAGTGAAATCTCTGAGGCTCTTATGCTTCATTTAAGGTAGTAATAACGTTTTAAAATATATTTTAATTTAATTTCATTTGAATTTGAAATTAATTTCTTGGATTTTATGGAAACAGATTCATTTTGATTAAAGATAAATGGATTAGAGTACCAAGCTAAGCTGGTCAACTATGGTTAGTGTGTTTGTGGTTTTAGGTCCCGAGCTCGCTCATAGCATTCAAACGAAATATTATTTTGAAATTTTAATTAAACGCCAAGTTGTGGACATGCGCTATTAGGCGGATGACAGGTATGTGTGTACCAAGCAACTGATGTATTTAACGTTATCTTTTATTTTATTTAAAAGGCTACAAATAAGAAATCAAGGTTTGATTTATTTGAGGTTATAATCCTTGTATTTTCAAAATTTAATTTTATGCATTTTTATAAATAAATGGAATCAAAAGTCCAACGAGTAGATCGACGATGGCCATGATTATAATGTTTGAGTAAATTAATATTTAGTTAATTTGATTTCATTTTACATTTAAAGTTAATATAATATCTTTGAATATATGCTTTGTAATCTAAATTTTGATTTAATACATTTCGAATACCGAGATTTTTGTTTTTAGACGCAAATTGTGTCTAAACGTTTCTAAGAGCTGTTAAATACAATTTCTAATTTTGTATTTTGAAAATAAATAATATACAGATATCGGTTTAAAACACCCGGCGACGTTGACCGACGAATAGATTCCAGTGTTTTCGTTCTTCCCATACGCTTCAATCGCTCGTAGCTTTTATGATTACTTCTGTCCAATTTTTCATCGGTCTTTCTCTTTTTTTTCTTAAATTTGGTACCTATTCCATTGTTTATCTTGTCACATTCGTTGAATGTGGCCGTACATGACTGTGTCTACTATTTCTATTCGTCGACGAATTTCTTATCTTTCGTATTCTCGATATTCTAGTAGATCTCCTCAAGGCGTCCATTTCCGTAGCTTCTATTCTTTTCTCGTTTCTTTCAGTTATTCTCCAAATCTCAGATCCATATATTAAGTTACTTTTTATCATTGTATTGCAGATGATTAATTTTCGTCTCTGAGTTATGTACTTGCTCCATAATATCTCATTCAAACAGCCTATTATTTTCCTTGCATTTGTTGTTCTTGTTCATATTTCTTTTTCATTTACATCACTAGTGTCGAATGTGATGCCTAAATATTTATGCTTTTGGCAATCTTTTATATCTTTTGTGTCGCTAATATCTAGAATAGTTATTGTGTCGCACATACAAACTTTACTTTTCTGTATTTATATCCAATCCCCAGGTATCGTATGTTTCTTATTAATTTAATTTATCTCTTTATAATTAATGCATTTCAATAATATGATTCCTTTAATGATTTTTAAACGTACATTTACACTCCTGTACACAAATATTCTATTTCTTTCAAACTAATCGATAAATTTTAATCTTCTATTTAATGACTAATAATGACACTAACACACTATTATTGTGAATATGAATTGATTCTAAAAATATATTCTTCAGTCTCATGGACCTATGTGTGGCCATACATAAGAATACAATCGAATATTTCAACAACAATTATAAATTATTTACAAAATATGTAGAAACAATATGTTTTGAATTCAAGAACATTTAAATATATTTCTATGAATATGTTATTAAATAAGATTATTTTAGTGTTTAATAGTAAGTACTTAGATTTAGTATGAATTTACTACTATATATTTCTGATTATATATACTAGATATTGACATTTTTAACAATATTCACTGTACATATACGCCTCATCGAGTTCGCTAAATGCTTTTAAATCAGTTATGAAAGTAATTAATACTTCGCACATGCTAAAAAACATGTATATATATATATATATATATATATATATATATATATATATATATTGCGTTCCTATTTTGAAGGGCGAGGGCAGGTTGTTCACTTTAATGGCGTAACGAGTGAACTAAGGACCACCAGATATGGAGTGGCTCAAGGATCTCTTTCGGGTCCTCTTCTGTTTTGCCTGTACGTCAATGACCTTCCGCAGCATGTCACGCAAATGGTTGTGCAATACGCTGATGACACAACGTTTCTTTGTAGAGGGAAGAGCGATCAGCAACTTGGAGAAGGGGCTCACGAAACGCTGTCGGAGGCCATGGCATGGTTTTCGGCAAACAAGCTGGTCCTGAATGAGGCCAAAACTGTCAAACTGGCATTCACTTCCAAAAGGAAAGAAACTCCCGCGAATGCAGGGTCAGTCAAAATATTGGGAATACATTTAGATACCAGACTAACCTGGAAGGATGAAGTGGACGCCTTCTCGAAAAAACTCTCTTGTACAATATATGCTGTGCGGAGAATCAGAGCCATCACAAATAAGGAAACTGCAAAAACAGCTTATCACGCCCTTTTTCACTCGCGGATGGCATACAGTGTCCAACTATGGGGCGATTCAGTGCATGCCAATGACATTTTTAATTTACAAAAGAAGGCATTACGAATAATCGAACAAGTTAATATAACGGCACATTGTAGACCTTTATTTATAAAAAATAAAATAATGACGTTGGCCTCCACTTACATATATAAGCAATTGCTGCGCGCTAAACGAGAGCTACCAACCCAGAAAAGGAAAGGAGAGGGAAGAGCAATACAACTGAGATCCAGACAACAAGTACTTCTTCCCAACCATAGGCTACGTACTACTGCTGCCCAACACAAACATTTGGATATGTTTAACAAGTTGCCAATATCGTGAACTGAAAAACCCATTTTGAAATTTAGAAATGATATAAAAACATTTCTTTTAGAAAACGGATTCTACACAGTAACGGAGTTCCAAGAGCAGATGAAATCAATCAAATACTAAACTGTATGTTCTGCTTTGTGCACACATATGTTTATACCACTTACACACAGTACATACATATATACATACATACACACACAGACCATCATATACAATGACGTTACCTCTTTATCTGTATTTAATAGATGGTAAAATAAAGCTTATTATTATTATTATTCTATATATACACATACTTATATATATATGAGTCATAGTTTTCTCGAATATTCCGTATGTTCACCGTCGTTATATTATCCTTAGAAGACTAGTGTCTTCGCTGACGTTGCGACGAAATCCCATTCATCCTTTTCTTTTTCTTGAGGTTCCTTTGGACGACAGTTGTTGCAGTAGTGATCATCACTACTGGGACTCTGACTTATTGTACACCTGTGAGAACATCCGACGAAATCTATATATACTTGTGTATTGTATTACATATTTTATGTAATCGACTATTTAAGGTCCATTTATATTTTTATAGTGTTTTATTATATATCATACCATACATGTTCCGACTACTGTTGCCTTTATCAATGGAGTCCTAAAGTATCATAATATATTGTAGCTGTTCCATCTAAGGAATTTTTCGGACACCTTTACTATGGCGGATTAGTTCACGATCTTCTTGTTGTTCTTTTCATAATTGTTGGTGAACTTTGGCCTTTTTTACGTTTTTTTCCCATTACTTCCTATCTACGTCATAGTCTCTCTACCTTTTTGGATTTAGTAACCTTATGTTGTTTTCTACTTGTCTCCACGTAGTTCTGGCTCTATTTCTCAGTCTGTGTTGTCCGTTTCTTATTGGTGTGTTCCTTTGTCTTCTTATTAAGTACCGTACCATTTTATTCTTTGTGTTTTGATTGTTCTGACAATAATTTCTTTTCTAACAACATGCATGTCGCATTGTTTATCAGGATTCTATATTCGTTGTTTCCCATTTTTTTGCCCTCATTACTTTTGTTAATATTCTGTATTAAAAAATTCTTAGTTTATGCTCTTCTTTTACTGTGACTGTCAGAGCTTTTGCGACGTTAGTCTATATTAATTTTTCTATATAAAGTCTTTCATTTACTTTTCTGTCAACTATGACTCCTAGATACTTAAATATTTCTATCTCATCAAAAATACAGTTTCCACAATTCAGATTTCTTAGTATTTTCTTATTCATACTGAAGAACATTAACTTTGTTTTATTTTCAGCTTCATTCTCTTAGCTTCCTATTAGATTATTTCCTTTACACGATGTAGTTCTCTCCGCTTTCTGGATATATATATGTATACATAAATCCGAAAAACGTCTCCTTGCCTCCTAACTTTGATTCTTTTGTTATTCGCCATTCATTGTTCCGTTCTTATTTTTATTTTAGATTCATTTTTTGTCATTCCAATCATTTTTCTAATCTTTATTGGTACTTCCAAGTTAACAAGTCTTTCATGATTTACTCTGTCGATTTTATGAAATGCTTAATATGTGTACGCCAACCACTATCAATCGAACATTCCTGAAGCTGTATCGGAAATTTCCAATTTAGTTGTAAGGTTCCCCAGTTTTTCTTTTAATATTATATATTTGTCGTTTTGTTAATATTTAACTAACATTTAATTGAAGATTTTTTCTTTATTCTTTCTTAAATATAAAATTATAACTATGGAGATAACTTCTATTATACAAATATTTCTTTAAGAACATGTTAAAAGTAAAACAGAATAATTCTATGTCTGAACTTAAAGATTTTAAGTTAAAATAATTATAATAACTTTACTTTATAATTAATTCAATGAACACGATTCGTTAAGTAAATACTAAATCAAAATATAAACTAATTTAATTTATGCATAGAGGTACTAGCTTATCGTTTTTTGTTCAATATATATACACAAGATATCAAGATAAATATAATGGCCGGTTGATTTTTGATGAGGTTATTGTTGTGTTGTCTGATGGTGTCAGGTTACATACTGTACATGGCGTCGCTAGTTCAGACGTCGTTTCAGACCACGTCCGGAACATTGCCGCCACCGAACAGGAAGAAGAGAAGCACGCGTACCGACACAATAGACACAATTACCGATACACAAACATGCTCCTTTATGCTCTACAGTATATATATGTATGTTATGTAACAAATACGAAGTGAAGAGCCGCCAAACTTCAAACGATGGTGGTCTTCTTTAGTACAACGAGAGAGTAAATGGAAATGTACATTTTTATAGTGACTATATTAAAGATAGATAAAGAATAGAAAGCTGTTTACTGTATTAAGGTTTGTTTGTTTCACCATTTAATGTAGAGTTAAAATTAATTTAATGGATGCCTTCGTACGGAGTTAATTAAGAAATATACTTTATTAATAAATTTAAACATTATTTTATCGGCGAAAATCAATTAAATCAGTAGTGTAATAATTTGTTTACGAAGTGCTCGAATTCGTACTATACTTATTTTTCTATAAACAAATTAATGTTTAATATTAAGATGAATAAAACAAAGAATATATACTTTTCGAATAATTAGATCGATGTATAAGTTAGTAGTGTTTTTTGATTTCTGGGATGAGAGTGTTTTGAAAAAGATTATTAGGCACATGTTAAAGTTATTTTAATGTCATATTATTGTTTAATTGAATAGTTTTTGAATTTGCAGACTTGTGGAAAGATTGTTTCATTTATTTACAAAAGAAAATAGAATGTCAAAAAGAAAAAAAACGAGCATTTCCGACTTATCTATTTGTTTGAATTCAACAGAAGAGTTAATGCATCCGGAGGCGCTAGAAACATTTGAGTCGTTTACGGAGAAAATATAATTGGGAGGATATAGTACAGAAATGTTTTTTCGATTTAAAGAGGGTCATTTTGACATGAACAATTCTCAACGTTCAGGAAGATCAAGGCACTTTCATGAAGATCACCTGAACGGTTCAATTCATGATGTCCTATGTCAATCAACTCGAAAATAAGCCATTATTATGCATTGTAATCATTAAACCATAATACAACATTTGGATTTCATGAGAAATGTTCAAAAACTGAACGTTTTGTTGCCGCATGTTTTAAGCGAGAACAATAAGAATCAACGTGTCAACATTTGTATCTGTTATCGCTTAGATTATCAATAATATCGAGGGTTTTTGTGGTACATTATTACTTACAAAAAAAGAGTGTCTTATGTTAACATCAAGAACAGAAAAAATGATTTAGTCCAAGCAAAAAGGGGACTCCCCGAGCAAAAGCCAATATTCATTTACGTAGACTGGTCCTGTGCATATGGTGGGACAAACGCGTTTACTATGAATTACTTTCGATGAATGTAACCATCAAAGCTGAGATTACACAATTTAAGAAAAAAGATCGAGAAGTCATCATCAGATTATTTTGAAACGCGACAATACTCGCCTTCATACAACTAGAATTACAAAAGTGGCCATTCAAAAATTGGTTTGGGAGGTCATGTTAGCCATATTTTTCTAATTTCTAATTAAACGATCTTCGAAGAATCTTCTTTAATAACAAGATTTCGCTTCTAAATTGGCTTGACCATAGTCGCAAAATTTTCTAGACGGTTGGGAGGCAATCGTGAATAATTGAATTGATTAGTTCATATATTTTGTTTGTTAAAAAATTAAATGTCGAATTTATTAGGAACCCTACAAACTTCTGCAATAAAATATGAAAATAAAAAGTAATAATAATGATAATAGTAATAATAATAATAATAATAATAATAATAATAATAATGTCTTTATTGGCAACCAAAAACAAGTTTTCCACTTACAGGATAGAGCAAAAGGAAAAAGAAATTTCTGCAGTATTTTTCTATAGAAAAGAGAAACCAAAATTCATTACGATAACTAATAAATAAAAAGCGAAAAGTGAAAACTATTGAAAATTACGTATTTCTATAATTAAGTTGTCATCATCAGCAGATAATTAAACAGTGTTGCACCTGTAAACTGCGGCAAAAACCAAGACCAAAACGTACACTCATGTATTGTGTGCGTTTTGGCTATCGACTGTACTAATCGTGTACGGAATTTGTTTTGTGCGGGTTTTTGCCGTAGTTTACAGGTGCAACACTGTTTAATTATCTGCTGATGATTACAACTCATTTGCCGAAATACGTATACAGAATAAGAAAATTAATGTGGAAAGCGGTTATATATCAACCTTAAGTGATTAAGTTAATCAATCACAGTCTCCGTCAAATTTACTAACAAATAATTTTATTATCATAATTTGTCATTTATTATTATCATATGCACAAATGGAGCTTTATTTAAAATGTTGGTGTTGACAAGTTTCTACACAAATTTAGCACCCTGTAGCTCTCTCCATTTTGTTAAGGAATGGAAACTGTGTCATTGCAACAATGTTGAGTAATCAGTACTTGGAGCTAAGGGTTGTTAGAGTGTTTGCCTGATCTGCATCTTGAACTAATATAAAAAATAGGAAAAGCATAAACATATGTTAATACATATTACTTAAAATATATCTTTTTGTGTATATAGTGCTTTCTTATACGTTCCGTGATGCATTCGAGTTGTTTAAGCTATTTCCTTCATCTGTTAATTTTTTTTTATTATAACATTTCGGCAGTTAACCTATTGCCGTCTTCAGGGCAGTTTTGAGAAGGACTGTTTCTTTATAAACCCATTGTTGTAGTTCTATAATTCGTCTTATTGTATATGTCGTATCCGATTTTTATTCCTCTGAAAATGTCTCGCATGAGGTTTGAATGTGGTTTCAGTATTCCGAGTTGTTACATCCAACACACAATGTTAGAAAAATTGTACATTATCATCGTCATCGGAAGTTCGTATATTAAACTTTGTCACACAAATATCTTCATGTAAAATACTAAACGATTCTCTACAAATAAGAAGGAAATATATCGTTGTATATTATCATCGTCATCGGACGTTTGTATATTAAACTTTGTCACACAAATATCTTCATGCAAAATACCAAACGATTCTCTACAAATAAGATGGAAATTATCGTTATATATGGAACAGTAGTTTTTCTTTTTGAGCAAAGGTACTGTGCCATATTGTTACCAACAGATAAACTTGAAATGCGAATTACAATATTCAAAACAAGTGAAGTGAGGAATTGAGAACTTTGTTGTTGGTGTTTCATTAAAAGATAATGCAGTGCTTTCTTGTGCTGGTGTTACATCTAACTGAATTGGCATGTCTTTAAGGAACACAAATGAAAAATTTGTATAATATTCGCCTGGAAGCCACGAACAAATACAATTCAAAAATAGTACCATTAACAATACCGCTTGGTAATTTGATATCTGGGCTAAAGCCCAAGGGATATTGTTAATCGTACTATATTTGTCTTGTATCTAGTCTAAATTATACAAGTTAGAATTATACATAACCTATTTAAACAATTTTTTTGAGTCACCAAAGCATTGTACCCTTATTGTGTATTCTCCCAATATACTCAGTGAATTCAATCAAGTATTCTTATTCCCTGTACTAATCTGTACAGTTCCAGAGCTGCTGCACATTTCAATATGTGGTTAGCTGCGTCTGAAGCTTTATTGCAAAATATATAATTCAAGTCTCCATTATATCTACCAATATTGTTCAGCAATTGTTTAACAGGCGCATAGCTTCTGAAATATTCTGTTATAATTCTAAGCTGGTGTTTTGCCAATGAAAGCAATTTTCCAACTTATTTATACTTTGGCTCGCCAATAAATACTTTACCATCTTCGTGCTTGGGTTACTTGGTCCAATTTACTTAATGGTTAAAATTACATAAATTTCCTTACATGTTAATTAATTAGATGGGTTTCATGAAATCGAAATAGAGCTCAAAAATACATACACAATTCAGAAATACAAGGCAGAACAAGTAAATAGTTTACAAATAGAAATTCGTAAAATAATTCCTAGTTCTAAATAATTACGTAACAAAAATGCCCATTAATATAATCTATAAAACCAGTGCATATAAATGTCTATGGAATGCCCTTCGGGTATATTTGTGTAGTTAATATTATACGGAGTCACTAGCTAGATCCAGAAAGACCAGCAGGAGCAGTATCCATACAGTTACATTACTTGGTAACTATTTTTAGATAAGGTTTTAATAGATGGTGTCAACCCCAAATAATATACCGTGATTCATGGAGGGACGTTTATAATATATATCTATATATACAGAGGGCGATTTCGAATGCGATTACCTTATCTAAGCGACCAGAAGTAGAGATTAAACTCCCCGACACTATACCAGCCGCCGCCCACTTAAGCGTCGCTTCACCCCCTTCGAAATCGCGTTACTTTTATGTAACGCCACGTCAAGCATCCCCCTATAAATTTTCGTTTTCCTTTTTTCCCCTCAGGTTGCCTTTCGCCTTTCTTCGTTTCATATTTTTCAACGTTATTTATTGACGTGACTATACAATGTAGGAATTTTATTATACTTGCTTTATATAATTATATATTCGTTAATTTTTTTTTAATTAATAAATTATATAGTTATTATTAAGCATTCAGAAGTCAAAGAATAAGCTTTACTACTTTTTCCTAAGGAGTATATATCGGGTGTGACAATTATGTACATGTACTCGGTCTATTAGCTATTATCACGATTTAAATATGTTTTGAGAAAAAGTTTGATCGTAAAATTAATACTACTATGAAGACAGAAAAATGATAGAACAGGTTATGTGTTTTCGCAATCCATTTACTATGCTAATGTGAGATCTTACACGAAAGCATATGCTATGTGACAAATAAAAACGAATCACTCAGTGAAGGTATTATTAATCCAAATTTTTTATAAATGCTAGCTGTGTTGAAATTAATAAATGATCAAACTAAAATTCGTACCGTTTATAAAGAAAATTTATTAATGACTTACAGCTCTACATAAATGAATACATTCTGGTATTAGTCTGAGCATACTTCTGAAAAGATGTTTTACGGACTCCTGTGGAAGCATATTTTAACTGATTATTTCATGTAGCTGTTCCAAGTTTATGATCTATCATGTCCAGATATATTCTGGAAATCACGCAGTCAATTGAGAATATTGATGACTTTTTGCAGGAATCGTAATGTAACAGCTGCAACATGAGGACTAGCATTATCTTGCTGTAATGTGGATCATTTAGGCATTGGATATATGGTAAAGCGAATGTTTCCAGAACTTCATAAATATACCTACGAGCATTAAATGATCACGAAAAAATGCTACAAGAGTCCTACTTCCTATGTTAATTTCATCCGAAACATGCATCTCTAGTAAATGCAGTCTCAGTAGTTATAATTTTCATCCTTAAATTACTTCAACTAAACTTTGTAGCATTTAAAGCATTTATAATATAAACAATATTTATAAATAACGTCTATCTGTTTAAATTTTTAATTATGTTCTGTCCATCTTCCTCTTCCTACCATACACCTCCTTCCCATTAGATTGTTCATTCGTTTCTTGTTTAAGTCCTGTTTTGTTTTTAAAATTTTTTTTTAGTCTATAGCGTTTAGTATTTTTCTTTTTTATAATACTTTTCAAACGCTTATATTTATTTAAAACTCTTAAATATTTATTTCGTCATATATTACTTTCACTATTAGAATTTCAAAACATCGAATTGTTGCAATACTGAATGTCCTTAGTATCACTGTAAAAACTTTTACAACAAAGTTGGAATAACAGTAAAGTAACTATTTAAGAGGGAAATCCTCTCAAATAAATTACAATTTATTCTAATAGCAGGTAATAAAGTCATTAGAAATAATATTTAATGGATGACCGATAAGTAGGTTTTCAAAAGAGGGAAGAGGTCTACGGGCTTGTAAAATTTTACCTGCGCTTCTCATAATATTGATTAATACTTATCATACTTTCTATTTAAATAAGTAATTTCCACCCTCATTTAATTGTCAAACGTCCAACATAACAACATCTGGAAATATATAATATATTTCCTCAAATTTTCTTAATATTCTTTGTAATTTTACTGTAGAGAATGCTGTATACAGGGTGTTTAAAAAGAATATACGTATTTCGAATGCATATATTTATTAAACTTTATGATATAGGAATATGAAACTTTGCACACATATTTATGAATCTCTCAAGTCCAGATTACAGATGTTCAATACGCCCTCTATCAGCGACACGAACAATATCACATCGATACTCAAATTCCTCCCATACTCGAGCAATCATGTCCTTCGTCACTGATGTTATGCCAGTACGGATCCGGTTCTTCAACTCTCCCAGGTTCTGTGGGAGTTGTGGTACATAACCGTTGTCTTTAACGAAACCCCACAGGAAGAACTCACAGTGTCAAATCTGGTGGCCGGATTCATTCAGATATTCACGCACTTGGCGACTCCAGTGAGGGGATGCCCCGTCTTGTTGAAAAATGAACTTGTCTTCGTGCAGCCTGGGAAACAATCAGTTCTGTAACATAGCAGGATACTGCTGACCGTTAAGTGTTTCCATCGAAGAAGAATGGGCCGTCAACAGATGATCGGGATATCGCGCAAAACGCATTGATTTTAGGCGAATCTCATACATGTTCAATGGCTGCATGTGGTTTCTGTAGACCCCAAATTCGAACATTGTGTTTGTTTATCAGACTACTAACATGGAAAGTCCCTTCATCATTGAACACGATGCGTTGTGCGAAAGTGTTATCATTGTCAATAGCATCATGAATCTCGTTACAAAATGTCACACGTTTCCGCTTGTCATCGGGACGCAGAACTTGTAACAATTGTAACTTGTACGACTTCATAACCAACCAACGTCTCAAAACACGCCAAACTGTTGTAGGCAGTCGTAACTCCTGACAGGCACGACGAGTTGATTTTGAAGGATTACGTTGGAAAGCAGTTTGAATTCGTGAAACATTTTCTTCAGAAATACGAGGGCGGCCAGAATTCTTTCCTTTACATACACATTCTGTATCACAAACTGTCGATACCATCTGCGAATGTTCCACCCATTTGGAGGATCAATTTGCTAGCTCAACCTGAAACGTCCTTGCACTGTAATCACGGAATTGCACTTCGCAAACTCGAGAACACAAAATGATTTCTGCTGCGGAGTAGCCATTTTAAACATATGACTGTTACCAAGAAAACAGAAGACAACTGACATCTAGCGGCTATTAATTAAATTAGACTATGTATTCGTTCCTCCAAGAGCCGAGCCGAGGCGCAGCAATCGATAGTTTGGACAAAATAATACTTTGTAATACGTATATTCTTTTTGAAACACGCTGTACTTACTTAAATGCAAAATGCTAACGTATATTAACTTCTATTAAAAAAATATGCGTCGGTAAGGTATATCTTTCACCAATGTTATATCAAAATAATTGCGCATAACCTAAGAGTGTGTATTTGGGATTGGTCGAAAAATGAAACTCGGTAGATGGTTTATTGAAACGTTTAATTTGATGAAATAAGTCTATGGTGATGCGTGTTTATCTCGTACAAGTGTGTATGAGTCGACGTTTATCAGAATCCAACGCTGAAAAATCGAATCATTTGAACCACTGATTTATTTAAAGCTATACTCTTATGAACAGTGAAGATACTTAACAAACAGAGATCGTTAATGATCGGAATAGATTAACTATAATCAGAATAGATTAACTATATTTAGTGCTCGAAGGGAAATATCAGAGAGAGTTTCATATGAAGATCTGAAGTCTTATTCCCAAAAGTTTAGGGTAATATCGATGGTAAAACCAAGTAAAGAAGGTTATTAGGACAAATATGTACTATATATCGTTAATTAATACACTTATTTATAGATGTTCATAAAATAATTATTAATGAATTTTAGAAGATGTCATTAAGCAATGCATGGCGAAGAAGAAAATATTTTTGTGTGGTTAATAACGGAGTAGGAAAAAATTCTGCTAGCGAGCACAATTTTATTTAATTCGTTCGTTTTAAAATTTATGCTCGCGAGTTTTATTATTTAACTCGCGAGTACAAACTCAACTCGTAAGAATAGTTCTTTTTAATATAGAAAATATAACTCGCTCGAATTGAATTCGTTCGCGAGCGAGTTTAATTCGAGCACTCTCCGTACTCTGGTTAATAATAGAGTCGATGAAATAGACTGTATTTGTTTTTTTTATATTTCATGAAGAAGAAAAGGTTAACAAGAAGAAAATGTATATCGAATCTGAATGTTAGATCAATCTTAATTTCAATTGTTTTTGTTTTTAAATATAATACAAACAATATAATATAACTAGCGGACACAAATATTAATTAATTAATATTCATTTCGAAGTAAATATTTTTGTGATATAAATATTTTCGAACATCATTTAGATTAATCGAAAATCAGAAAATACGACAGTGGAGTAATTTGATTATTTCATGCAAAGTACTTTTTCCAAATTATTTAATTTGCTTAGTTGCAGAACCCACAGTCAGGCTATATCATCAAGGGAGGTCGTCGATCGAAACAATAGCAAGAACGTGTGGTAGCGCACTCGAAAACGGCGAAAACAATGCCCGAGTTAAATGTATTGTGTTTCGGGTACCTCGTTGTTGGGAAGAGTTTCGAGAGCTTGTTCTTCATGGAATTATTTCAGACCACCGAAGCAGCAGCTGCCAACTTCACTCCTTCAGAGATGCTTCGACACGTTGATAGGGCACGCGAATCTATACACTCGCATTATATAACGTCCACTATAATACGCGCTACTACATTACCACTTAATGTTATGTAATTCGTGCGCTTTAAATAGTCTGTAAAGTATACTCTCTATTGAAATGTTTGTGTTCAGGTTTACAACTAAAGCTTATGTGTTTTATATTTACATTGTTATAAAGATATATGTATGTTATCACATACTCTTGCTAGATTCGTCTATTTTTCAAAATATGTTCTCTTCAAAAAACGTTCCAATTTGACAGTAAAACAGATTCAATAATTTCTGTAGGATTGTATGTATACATTCCGCGCAACATGAATAGGACCACCCGACTTATTGCAAGCTTTCGGTGGTTTGAAAAACAATTCATTTACTAAAAATACAATGCAAGTTTGTAATGGTATGATATGGCAAATAATACGCATTATTGCGCAATAGTGCCTAACGTTATGCATTGGGTGACGTAAGTACCACATACATATAAAATGCACCGCGCCGGTTGGATACGACCAGTATTTAATAGTAAGCTACCGGATGAGTGTCGAGTTACAACGTGTATCCGGATAAACAAACATCTGTAATTAAGGGTATTGTGCAACGATGGGACGACGGAAGTGCTTAAGTATGGAAGAAATTGGAAAAATTAAAGCGTTCCATCAAGAAGGGTATTCCTCAAGGGCTACTGCAAAGAAAATAAATCGATCACACCAGGTTGTGAACAATTTTATTAGGGATCCCGAGAATTATGGAAAACGTTTTAAAGGGCGAACAACATCCGTTACAACTAAGAGAGAACGTCGAGCCATATTACGCGAAGCATCGAATTCGGCATTAACGGCAAGACAAATCGCGAATAACGTTGGAACGAATGCATCGGTAAGAACTGTACAGAAGTTACTGAAGACCTGTCCGCATTTAAAACGTTTGAAAATTAAACGACGGCCTCCTTTAAGGGAATTTCAGCGCACTGCACGTCTTCAGTTTGCTCAAGCAAAAATGAGGTGGACAAGAGAATGGCAAACTGTTATTTTCAGTAACGAGAAGAAGTTTAATTTAGATGGCCCGGATGGGTTTTCTTATTATTTCCACGATTTACGTAAAGATGAAGTGATTCAGTCACGAAGGCGAGCCTATGTTGGTTCAGTCATGGTATGGGGAGCTGTTTCCTATAACGGACCTGTTGATTTAGTAATAGTGAAGGGCAGACAGAATTCGGAAAAGTACGTCTAGCTGCTGCAACAGGTGAAAGACAAATTTTCCAACGTTATGGCAGGTGGGCCATTTATTTTCTAACAGGATAATGCCAGTATTCCCACCGCGCGCATTGTTCGACGCTGGTTTCAAGAACAAGGCATGGAGGTTCTCGATTGGCCATCGCTCTCCCCCGACCTGAACATCATAGAAAATGTTTGGGGATGGTTGTCGCGTAAATTGTACTCCAATGCTACCCAATTCAGTTGCGCTGACGAACTAGAGCAGGCGCTGAAACGAAGTTGGGCGGAACTTCCCGTTGACTACTTGAGAACCCTGTATAATTCCATTCCATCCCGACTATTTGAGGTTATGAGAAATAATGGCAAAAGTACTCATTATTGAACAATAAAGTATTTTGTTATTGCAAACGAATCTTTTATTTTGTAGATTGGTCGTATTCAAGTGGCGTTTAATTACTCTACTTATTGTCATTAGTAATGTACATTTGCACTGACTTTTACAAAAATTATATTTGGTACCTACATACATCTTTTTATCAACCCTCGTATTTTCGAAAATAACAATTTCAGCGCGCTACCATGTTTATACCAACTTCAAATGTCATATATGCAGTTGGTCCTATTCATGTTGCGCGGAGTGTATATATATATACTTATGTATATTGTATATACTGAAATTTAAATACTTAAAAAAGATTTTACAAGATGAAGAAACATTTTACGTTACACAAGAAAAAAAAAACGTGTATTTTTTTAAAAGTCGCTTCTGAAAAGTGACCTACGTCTCTTCGTCAACACTGTTCCAATTTTAATTACACATTACTAATTATATAACGCAACATTTCTACTGGAATTGGGAGTTATTGCTTGTTGAATCTTTTGCAATACTTTGTGGAAGACCAAGATAGACCTTACTACTGTTCAAATAACCTCATGCCGTTAAATTTGGCGATCTCGTTGATTAAGCAATATCCTCATTTCTGGATATAGAGTGATTGGGAAACAACTGTCTAACAGAATGTTAAAAGGAATCTTTGAAATGTTAATAACACCCTGTCTACTACATATGTTTCATAGAACCACTCTTCATCAGGCAGACTTTTGTTATTAACGAACGATGTCTTGGTGGAGTTTATCGTATCTTTTCGATACAAAAAAATAATGAATAATCATTGCCTCCCTTCTCTCGTCCAACTGTATCAAAAAGATACGATAAACTCTACCACGGAATCGGTCGTTAATAACACAAGTCTGTCTGGTGAAGAGTGTGATTCTCTGAAACACGTATAGTAGACAGAGTGGTATTAACATTTGAAAGATTCCTTTTAACATTCTTTTATTCGGCAAATCGCCGTTCAATACATTCTTGTGTTGGACGAGAGAGGGAGGCAATGATTATTTAACTGTCTAACAACTTTTACTGATAACCTAGAGAGTGCAAAATCGCCCCCATTTTAATGGAAGTAGTGCTACCATTACTAGGAGAAAACCTATTTAATTGTTGTATCAAAAATGCCTGGATAATATGAACATATGAATCGTGTACCAATAGTTGCATTTTCATTAATATGTTTAAAGAAGTAAGGGTCAATAATTTCAACATATAATATTCCAACCTACATCGCCATCTTTCTTTACACAAAGATTTTCCTCGTAATTGTCAAGAATTTTTATCAAATCAGTATACAAAATTTTGTTTATTGACAAAACTTATGAGAAAATGTGCTTAACGACAAAAATGCGGTTAGCTTGACCTTGATTTCTAAAGGTGTGTTTGTTTACTTTCTGAACTTTCTATGGGAAAATTTAAATCGTGGTGCAAAATGCGCATTGAAATTTTAATAAAACTATGTGGCGATGAGTGAAATACCGTTAATTTCGATGAGTAGTGGAATTGACTCTTTATTCTTGCAAGTTTATATATATTTATTTCTGTGTCTAAAACCTTCTTTTTTCCCAGAAAACCAATTTCCTCAGTGTTTTAAACTCATGTTTGGCTAGCCGGAAACAGATCATTATAGTTAATATTGAATTGGCGTCGAAATTAATTTTGAACTATCACGAAATAATAATTATTTTTATATGCCTTAATTGTGAATGCATGTTGTGTAGCGCTTCACAAATTTATGGTCACTAATCCTTTAATGTCGCAAATATAGCGAAGGTAGTTGCTTTTCTCCTACTCAAGAGAAGTTATTTGTTATTAAAATTTGCCCATCTCTACCAAACTGTGGTTCACAAACTTCGTCAAATCATGCATAAAAAATGTTAAAGACAATGAAAAAAAAATTCAACATTTTTTAAAATCTACGTACTGCTTTATTTGTCAATTGCTCCGCCAATTTTTTAAATTGTCTTCGGTATTACTTATAAATTTTTCTATCCAAAACAAAGAATTCGTATATTATTTTGCTTAATTATGTCTATTATCTTTCTTAGTAATCCTTTCCCGAACCAAGTGACTTTCAATGGAACAGCGAGAAGCCCAGCAGCAACCCTGAGAATTAGACACGGTTCCTGCCCAGAAGTCTGAAAGAAACTATTAACAACGACTGCAGAAGTCTGCAAGCCATATCATAAGACGTTACACGTTGAAGCGAAGATGGCTATTTCTTGTAGAAAGATTGCACAATATTACGCAAGTATTACATCAGTCTCTATATAAAGGCATAGGAGTTACGCGCAGTCAAAGATCCAGATAAAGTAAATTCGAAAATTAAATAAAGAATGCTTTGGATACGCCCTAGAGTTGACATCTTGTTAAATGATTTAAAGAAATCATCATCATCATCTGGTTCCTCTAATACCCGTAGTTTGCCACGCCTCTTTCTTCAGTTCTTTACAAACAGTTGTTTTCTGTCTTTTACCATTCGTTTTGCCTCTTTCCATAATATTTCTTTTCTCTTAAAAGTTTCATCAGAACAATTGTCCCATGTGGTTTTGGGCCTCTCTCTTCTGTTCTTTTCTATTTTCATGGCTTCCCATATTACTTTAACTTGTCTCCTTTTATTTATTCGAATTAAATATCTTGTCCACTTTAGTTTCTTGTCTTCTACTAGCTTTCAATAATTTTATTTTTAGCTTTTTCGCGCCTTTTGTTAACCAATCTTTTGACTCCTGCAATTTTTCAAAAACAGCTCAGTTTATTGATTTTGGGATTTATGCCTTGTTTAGGTAATTGCACCGAATTGCGTTGAATGTGCTTATTACTGTTTTAATTCTATTAGCAATTTCATGGTCTTAAGTTTTTTTCGCTATTTAATGTTGTTCTCAACTACATATACACTTGTTCCACAGTGTTTTCTTCAATTTTAATGTTGATAGTTTCTCCTTCTATTGATGTAGCTATGACTTTAGTTTTTTCACTGTTTATTTTCCTATTTGTTTTTATGTAAAAGAATAACGGGTTCAATTTCTGGTGTTACCAGTGTGTTATATTCCCTAGAAGGAAGTTGTAGTAGAACTTGTTATACGTACTACACTTGAAATTGCATAAAGCAGTAATTTTCAGAAAATATATTGTTTCTGAGGATTAGGAAAATATTCAGCTAGTGTCATTATTAAATTCTGGTAAAGTAAGGACAGAATATTCTTTGTGTAATTTAAAAGATTTACCAGGTTTTTATATAGTTGACCTGCTCTCAGAACAGTTACTTTTCAAAGATAACATAAATAGTTAATTCATGTCAGCATTTACAACACGTATTATAGAAAAATGGACGAGCATATTCTAAATTTATCCTATAATTACAATAGCAGTGCCACAAAAGTGATGTTCTCACAAAGCATATTCTATAGGCCATTAACTATCGTCGTTATACTTTCTTTTATGTCGCTATCCGCCACATGAAAATGGAACCGAATCATCGCAAAAAATCAACAATAATAGTGTAGAAATATAGTTCAGAAGCAACCGAACAATTTATATGTTAATGTCGTTCGTAAAGAGCAATTATAACAGTGGAATCGGGTCCGATGTTAAGTTGTCGAAGAGGATATTGCAAACAGAGAACGATGGGAACAAAAACAATAAAGGTGAATCGGACGTATACGGCCCTTCGATAAATTACGTAGCTGTGGTGGTCTACGCTGGGAGAGACTGAAAAGCGCGTGTCTTATTCTAATCGAGACAACACTGACAGCAATAAAATTATCAACGCACCACCGTTACGAATACAAATGGCTCATCTCCACTAATACACCATATAAAATGCGTAGATCGGCGGTTTTCGGCCCTTCGTTATCAGATATCGTGCGAAGCATACGATTCCACGACCTTTGTCGATTTTGCCGGTTCGCTTAAATCCAAATTTGTTGAATTACAAAGTTCACTCTAATAGAGTAGTGTTAATGGAACTTCTTTTTAAAGAAAAAAATAGAAAAAACAAATGAGATACTAAAAGAACTTTTTAATAAATAAATAGGTATATAATTAGAAGAAGAAGGAGTGAGAGAAGAAAAGAGAAGGTTTTAGTTATAGAATCAAAATTTAAGAAACAGATTGAATTACTGTGGGTAACATGTGGAATTAGAAAAAAAAATTAGAAAAGAAAAGAACGACTTATACAATATAAAAAATATAAAAAAGAAAACATTTTTTATTAAAACTTCCAACATATAACTGACTTTAAATTTTGAATGGAGAAGCATCGCATATGGACTTTCACTACGTACACAGTTATCCAAATTCTCTAGTTTGATGTAATTTAGTCCTCATTTTCCTTGGTATCGCAACCTTTCACTTATTCCTCTCCATAGTTTTCTATTCTGCATCTTTCCTTTATAATTAGTTTTGGCTGTCCCATTAGAAACTTCCTTCATATCTTTTAACCATTTTGTTGTTCCTTGATATCTTCTACATCGCGCTTCTACTGTAACATCATTTAAGTCATTAACGATATCCGTGGTCTTCATAGATCGACGAATGTATTGTGTGCAATAGAGATTACAGCAAAATCAAATATATAAAAATTGTAAAATGTAAAATATATGTACATACATATGTATTGTCCTTTAAGTTTCGCATATAAAACTGGAAAAAAACAGTACATACCTTTTAAAAACTTCATTGTTTTTCGAAGTATTCTCCATAAAGATTAATGCACTTCTCGTGCATTCGAACCAACTCTGGAAGCAGTTGTTCCACTCGTTTGTTCTTGATTTTCAGAATCTAAGGAAATCGTTGGGACTTAGGTCCGGACTGTACGGAGGATGGTCCAACAATTTAACTGTTGAGTTAAAATTGCCTTGCGTGCTGTATGTGAACTTGCATTGTCTTGGTGAAGGATGGAATTGTTACTGCCAATCGGCAGTAACAATTCTTTGATCTTCTAGAGAAATTGTTGCTACATGACCTGCTTTCGAGACAAATGTCGCGACCATCTTTGTGGAGATATTTCGGGAACGGATGACTTTTGTCGGCTTTTCTTCACCTTGGAATACCCAAACAGATGACTGGATAGTGTGAACACCTAAAATGAGTTGTTCCATTGATCGTCGTGTTTGTTATACGTCTCTTAGCTAATGTCCACCATAAGTTAGTACTGGAAGTACGCATGTTCAAATAGGTTTTTAAGTATTGCTGAATGTTCTTATTTTTCAGTGTTTCCATTTTCTGAAAGCAGACCACCCTAACCGAGTCCTCCTTCCGTTGTTTGGTTGCTTTTACCAGATTTAATTACTTATTACTTGTCTTAAATAATATGTATATATTCACTAACTCATTTTAGTTTATACGAGGGAGCGTTTTTATATTCGCGGAATGGGGGACAAGGGGTGGAAATAAAAAAACCAAATTATTTTTCTTTTTCAATATATTCACCTGCAAGACGGATACATTTTTCACATCTTTCAATTAATTTATTTATAACCTCATAAAAAAATGATTTCTCTTTATCTGCAAAATACGCCGAAACTGCCTCCTTGACTTCATCATCGGCAGTAAATTTTTTACCCCACAGCTCTTTTTTCATTTTCGGAAACAGGTAGTAATCACTCGGGGCCAGGTCTGGACTGTAGGGTGGGTGATTCACAATTTCGCCCACCTCATGCAGGGCAGCTAACGCAACGCGGCTCTTGTGGACGGGCGCGTTGTCGTGCAAAAGCAGAACACCTTTTGTCAATTTTCCCCGTCTTTTCTCTTTAATGGCTTCTTTTAGTCGCTCTAATATTGAAGCGTAATATTCTCCGGTTATAGAAACACCTTTATCTTTATAATCAATCAACAATATTCCTTCCGAGTCCGAAAATACCATTGCCATGAGTTTCCCAGCTGATTGTGACACTTTAAATTTCTTAGGAGGTGCTGTGCCCTTTTTATGCCACTGCATGGAGTCTTGTTTGGACTCAGGTTCATAATGATGAACCCAAGTTTCGTCTCCAGTAACAATTCCACTCAATACACCATCCTTGTCTTCATTACAGAGGTCCAAAAATGCACGCGAACACTCTACGCGCTGTTGTTTTTGCGGCGGCGTGAGCATTCTCGGCACCCATCTTGCGCTGACCTTAGACATGCCGAGATGATCGTGTAGGATTTTAAAAATTGTTGTATCGGATACTCCAACCATTTCTGCGAGTTGTTTCTTCTTTAGTCGAGCATCTTCGAGTACAATTTGTTCAACTTTTTGGATAAGTGCTGGCGTGGTCACCTCAATGCTCCTGCCCGGCCTCGGGTCGTCTTCAAGGGATTCCCTTCCTTGTTTAAATAAACTATGCCACTTGTACACCATGGTTTTTCCTGGACAAGAGTCGCCGTAAACCAATGATATCTCATTCATTATGGTCGCGACTGATTTTCCTTGCCTGGTAAGGAACTTTATAACGGCACGATATTCGATTTTTTCCATATTTCACTTTTCACTCCTGATTATGTTACTTGGTTGACGATAGCTCAAAGACTAACTGTCTAATAACAATGAAACTTCGTATTTATACTAATCATGAGTCGCTGCACAGGCCACGCCCCCAATGCGCCTACTCACCCCTCTACAACCCGCTCATTCCGCGAATATAAAAACGCTCCCTCGTAGTTTGTAAATATTTATTGTATGTTTTCGGTATTATACCTTATTTTAGTTTTTCCAAGATTAATTTTTAGACCTATTTTCTGTAACTCGTCATTAAGTGTATCATTTTTCTGATATTTTCGATTATACATTTATATCACCTTCGTAAAATAAATGGTTTAATTATTTGCTATTTATGCCAATTCCTATTTGATCCCCGTCTAGAATTCTGAAAACATCTTGCATCGTATTTGTATCTTGATCTTATAAAATATAAAGACCAAACTGATACCGACATACCATACATGTGTTGAAAAAATCGACATTTTATGCACCCCATTGTAATAACCATTAGTCTTTATATGAAGAAAATTATATATATTTTTTGCATATTATATTAACCTTGTACATATATAAATACTAGCAAAGCATTGTTACCAAATTTGGCATTCTGTCTGTTGTTACTAATAAGAAACTAGACAGGGACGACAATATAATGCGTATATATTACTACCATAACAAAACAGACCCCGTGCCGCAATTAAAACTAAATGACATCGCATTAACAGTGTAAAACAATTAAATTCGTCACATTAAGCGCGGATCTCCAAAACAAACCATTACCAATTACTTATGCTCTGCTGGCGAGGGTCCGAAGATAGTCAAGCCGGTAACTATGTAGAGGGAGTGGAATTCTATATTGTCGTGTAACATGCGTGTAATGAAACGAGACGAATCGAGAATGTTCCTAACAATAACGGCACAGATAGCGATGACCTGTTATGTAGTAGTGTTGTCTATAGTGCGTGCGTGTAATATACAGGGGTTGTTCAAAACGATTCTATGTAACTTAGTTTCAACGTGGGCAGTCGATTTTGATGAATGTTTGAATATTAGCAAACTCTATAAAATTAATAATAAATTTTTGTTTTGATTTAAACTATCTTCAAGGGGTATTAATAAACTCTGGAAATTCTAGTTTTTAATGTCAATTAAATTACAAAATATCAAAATAATATTCAAATTGTAGAAAATAGGAATACTAACAAGGCCCAGTATCCAACCGATTTGATATTTTCTAAATAAATAACAAAATTTAAAATAAAAACATAAATCAATCTCATGTAATGTTTTCTACTTTGAATTTAAAATTCTATATAAGATTTATTAAATATAGAATTTAACTGAGCTCTAATGATAATTTTATAAAAAAATTTAGATTTAAAACGCAAACGCTAGGGAATTACCTTTTATTGTTTAGTACTCATCTGTATATCAATACTGTTCAAAATTAATCCGTAAAACGTTGATTAAAATAAAATAAAAATAAAATTTCGAAAATAAATTTATCAAATTTATTTAAATTTTAATTAACTTAAAAAATAACAGTTATTAAAAATACCTTTTATTTTATAAAATAATTCAAATTCACAAACGTATAAAATATGCTTTGATATTTTACTTACGCTATTATTTTAAAATATTTTGTTAAGTGAACACGTTTGATTTTCATTGAGTGTATGACAAAAATCCTCTTCCGATATCGCGAGCGCCTCGGTACAGTTGCATTCCTTTATTAGTAGAATTATTTACGTTGTTCGATTGAGATATGCATTTCTACATAATGAAAATTATATAGGAATAAAAAAATATACCTAAGCAGGGGTATATCTTACGACGAATGTAGAGAGTATGTAAGTATTTAACTAAAAAAATTTTTTTAATAACAGATATACCACGCATTTAGATCTGATATGCTTCTGAGAATTATTCAGCTATCGACGCTGGTAACTTCTTCCGAAACGAGTTATAATTGGATTGCTTTAAGCTAAAATTTGCTGGCTTGTATGTGCCTTGGTTACCCTACTAGTTAGTTCAGTATTGTGGGGAGAGTTGCTGCCCTGCTACACTGTTCGTCGTCTGGCAGTTTTCATTTTCGTCTTAGTCATCTTATTCTGGTCTGTTGTGTATGTTGTGGTTTGTGAATGTAGGTTTACACACAGCCGAGAAGTGTTTCCGACGCTGGGCTTCATATCGTGCGCTTGTTTATCTACCTCATAGGTACTCTTATGACATAACTATAGGTAGTTTTTAGCGGTAGCTAAAAAACGGCTACAAGCAACCGAAGTTAAAAGGACAAAACATTCAAATTTCTTGGCAGATCCCTTGTTAATCATACAATTAAGACACAAATACAAGAAGAATTTACAAAGCATTTGCAAATAATAAGTACACAATTAAACCCTAAAATAAATCTAAGGCAGTGAACGCCTATGCAATTCCGCCTCCAATTTACTCATTTGATCCCATCAAATGGTCCGACACAGATAATAAATTCAATATAACGAAAGTTTCAATACAGTAGAACACAAAATAACGAACAACAATAAAATAGAAAACTGAAAAAACTAAATTATACATAGAACACATCTATACTAAATAACATATATTGACAAATAGGCAATTAACGAATGCATGAAACCGAAACTGAAGGTTTCATAATTATAATGCAAGATCGAGTTGTAAAAATTGGACGTATATTAATAAATATATCATAAAGCAAGAGAACTTGAAAACATAAGCAGATAATGTCCCGAAACATCAGAAACAATTTAATATACGAGTATTCCAGACGTATATACAAACTTAGCACAAATAGGATGCATAACGTAACATGGAAAAAGTAAAAAGACATATTTGATCTATGGTACGAACCACAAAGTTTTAGAAAATTCGACAGCTAAATTATATTGGAATTCTCACAGATCATACAACGCACAGTAGACCAGACACTAATTCAAAATTATACATCCTTATACGTGGGTTGTCTTTTAAGTTTTTCCTTTAAAACTGGAATAAAACAGTAGATAGCTTTTAAAGACTTTATTGTTTTTTGAAGTATTCTCCGTGAAGATTAATGCACTTTTACATGCGTTCGAACTAACTCTGAAAGCAGTTGTTCCACTCGTTTGTTGGTACAGTCAAATTCCGTTTTTGAAGGCATCGACTGCTCCTTCTGACGGCTAAAACCTTTGGCCACGCTGTCCGTTTTTGATTTTCGAAAAGACAAAGAAATCGTTGGGACTTAGGTCCGGACCGTACAGAGGATGGTCCAAAAGTTCGACGTTTTGTTGCGTTAAAATTTCAATTGTCTTGCGTACTGTGTGCGAACTTGTATTGTCTTAGTGGAGGATGATTCGTCGTTCGGAGTAAGTTTTTCGAAGCTTAGCGATGACTTGTGACAAACAAATGGTTGTATACCAATCGGCAGTAACAGTTCTCTGATCTTGTAGGAGAATTGTTGCTACATGACCTGCTTTCGAAACAAATATTGCGACCATCTTTTTGGAGACACTTCGAGAACAGATTACTTTTGTCGGCTTGTCTTCACCTTGGAACACCCAAACAGACGACTGGCGTTTATTTTCTGAATCGTCTGTGTAAATTCAAGATTCATCGCCATTGGTAATATTGTACATGTTTTTAGAATTGCCGGCGTTGAAGCGATCTAGTATCTTTTGACAGCAATTCGCCCTGGCTGCTTTCCGTTCTTCGGTCAACAGATGCGGTATCCAAAGGGAATCTAATTTTTTTACACACAATTCTTTATGGAAAATTTTTTGAATTGAGGTCTATGAAATACCCAATAATGTCTCAATCTGGCGACATGTCATCAATGAAGATCGATCATTGATGATCTTGCGCACAACATCGTCGTTTTCCTGAGTGTCCGCCGTTTTTGGTGAACCTGCTCTTGGAGCGTTGCTATGACTCCGTCCACGTTCGAATTTTCCTTACAATGAGAAATTGTTGACTGATGTAGTGCTTCATTGCCGGAGAAGAGACCAACTCGGTAAGGCATTCTTGTTAAGATAATTGTCTTGGAAAGTTTTAAAAATTATTCCGAGAGAATATTCTCGGTTTAATTTCATTTTTCAACTAACTTGTCTACTTTGACAGTTCGTTGTAGCTACAACACTACACGTATCGCACTGAAATTTTGGATTTACGTTTACTAAAGATGGTGCTTAGTTTTTAGTACGACGTTTGATTAGTGGTGCTCTCTATGTTCCACTATGCAAAACTTAAAAGACATTCCACGTATTGAAAGAGTTTATTAAATGATAAGCAATGCAATGCTGGTATTACATACAGATAGAGATTATTAAAATTTAAAAAACTTATTCAACATTCATATTGTAATGAAACCTGTCGATTCTCTAAAAATTTAAACAATTTAATTTTACAATTAAGAGACTTTTATTATGTTTAAATATGTACTCGTGTTAAGATATTCTTATTTTAAATAGGCATATCTTAGCAGTTAAACATAATGTAGTTAATTCAAAAATGTCAAAACTATTTATAATATCTGACGTAATTGAAAATATAATTTTTATTATTTATTAATTATGTATTATTTGCCTTAGAGATTTATTGTTTTAACTGTTTATGTGTATTAATTTAATTTTATTCCATTTGATATTGTCTAATTGTCAGACTGTTAGACTGTTAAGCCATTTAATGCTGAAGTGGATTTATTTTCATTAATTAAAAGGCATTTAATTCTAGATTCAAAGATTCTTTATCATCCATAAAGTACAAGTTATTTATAAGATGAAAAGAGAAGAGAATTCTATTTTTTGGATACATTTTTCATGGCAGGAGTCATCGTTGAGTTTAGAGCGGCTAAAGAATGTAGCAGCGATAGGTATCAGTCTAATATTTATTTATGGAGCTCAACCACGGCTATAATCATAATTCACTCTTCAATTACTATTACATTTATTTATTTTCACACCACTGATAACGGTTCAATATATTATATGTGACTTTGGTTTTGAAAATTTAGGCAATAATGTTTTCGGGCATGTCACCCTCAAATAAGATAATGGTACTTATATGACAGCCTAGGTTGTACTGTTGTACATTATCTTCCTTAGTTTGAATAGAACACCTTGTATGTTATTGCAATTTTGTATTTTACGTAAAATTTTAGGTGAACAAACAAATTGTCCCTATTCTTAAACTAACCGTTTTCGAAATATTTAATTTTTTTCAAAAAATTAAAGAGAAACGATAACTAGCTTAGAACCATGTGTATTTTACAGTAAGAAAGACAGAGCAACATTTTATTATTATTAACAGATTACTAGTTCTCAAAGCTTTCCACATATACTTTCAAAGAAACCTGATTGCATACAGGATGGTGAAAATTTAATGACACATGTAGTTAATTTCAAACCATAACAAATCGCTTTTTCCAAATAGAACATCTTGTATATTTTTTTATATTCTGCTATACAATTTTTATAGTTTGCCATACTAGTTTTTAAGTTATCTACTCCTTTTGTGCAATCAATTTAAAATCGTAATTAATCACTGAAGGTTGATATATAACCACTTAACGCATTAATTTTCGTGTACAGAATGCGAAAATTAATGTGGAAAGGGGTTATATATAAATCTTCAGTGATTAAGTTAATCAACCACAGGCCCCTTCAAAATTACCGATTAAAATCAGTTAATTTTTTGTAAGAATGGTTGTGAAATTCTTGGCAGAACTTCGAAATATACAACCAATTTGTTTGTCACCAGTCTGTGAGTTTAACATCCACAATGATAATTTAATTGTGTATTATTTATTGAAAAACTTTCTAAATTTATTATTTATTCATAGCAAATGTAAGAAGATAACATATAGAACTTAAGTAGTAATTTAATAATAGATACTGTTATTTATCACCAGTGTGTAGAGAGAAATTAAATTTTTTGTAATAAATTACAATCACAAATGCTACAACCACTGGCAAAGACATTGGAATATTAATTAATATGACCTTAATAATTAAAAATATTGAATAATAAATAAATAATTGTATAATAGTGATAAGAATGATAAGAATCTAATAATAGAAATACTAATTCCTATGTTCGATATAACCCCCATCGAGTCTTACACAATTCTTTATTCATATCATAAATTCATCTACACCAGCTCCTGATATATGCTTTGGCGATAAAATTTGGAACTAATCTTCTCATTCGAGCAATTAGGTCTTCTTTTGAATCAATTGGTGTGGAATAGACTTTTTGTTGCAGCCCTAAGCGTCTCATACATCGGTTCTTAAACATGTCATTAATTGGAAGATTAACTAACTATATTCGACTATATCCCCGCAGAGCGGTGGAGCATCATCTCATTATTAGCAACTTCTCGATTTATTTGGTGGTAGATTATCTAGGAAATCAGCTTCACCAGTTCGCAAAATAGACAAGATACCGAGTGAGATACTGAGTATCTTTATCTAAACAGAAAATTTTAAAAACAAATTTATTTTGGAAATTTCCCTCGCGAATGATATGTGATGTGAATTTTCTGCGCCCCAAAGTGATGGTTATGTCTGTTAAAAATACCTTCTCTGCTAAATTTAGATTCATCTGGCCAAATTATTTTACGCAACAAATTGGTATCCTCTCGGGTTCGAGTTAAAATTATTTCATAAATTCGTACGCAGACCATTTCTTTTTAAGATTCTTTGGATAGAAGGTCTTAAAATGCCAAATCCTGTTCTACAGTACGAATTGAGGATTCAGGATATGCATAAAAATAAGCTGACATTGGCTAGATTACGCTCATCTGAAGTTGTAGGCTTTGGGAAAACTCTGTCTGTAGAAATTCGCCCATTTCGATTTCTTAAGATTCTTCTTAATTTATCTTCACACGTCTGTGGTAAATGAGGTTATCTCTCATTAAACACTCTGCAAGTTCTATTTGTTATCTTTTTACATTCTCCATAAATAGTTAATAAATTTGTATTGTCAACATTAGAACACCTGCTTTGTCTTCGATTTCCAATTTTTAAATAAATAGTGCACAATTAACCCGTCACTGTGAATGTTAAATTGATAGCAAATAACTGGTGCAGACAGGTTAATTGTTTGTTTTGAAATTCTGCTAAGAATTGAACAACCATCCTCGCAAGAAATTAAATGATTTTAATCGATTGCACAGAACAGTAGATAACTTAAGAGATAGAAGAAATAGGTATAGGAAACTGAAACCATTCGAAAGAAAATAAAATTGTGTACTGGAATATATTAGAATAAAATATACAGGCGGCTCTATTTGAAAAAACTGACTTATATTGATACGAAGTTAACTAAACTTGGCGTTAAGTTTTCGCCACCATGTGGGCAATTATGTTACTTTGAAAGTGTGGAAAGCTTGGAGTTCTAGCAATCAGATCTGTTAATATTGTTGCTCTCTCTTTCTTAATAAATACAAATACACTTGGTTTTAAGCTAGTTACTGTTGAAAAAACTTAAATATTTCGAAAACGGTTAATTTTTGGAATAGGAAAACATAACAATACTTATATTATACAAGGCATTCTATTTATACTAAAGAAGACGATGCCATTATTACCTTATTTGAGAAAGGCATGCTCGAAAACACTGCTACTATAATTTTCAATATTCGAATCGAAGTAGTCTATGAATGGGTGCTCTCTGAGAGACCTATTTATTATAATGCAAAAAATTTAATATTAACACTTAACCGTCAGTAGGTATCTGAGTGCACAATGAACAGATAATCCTCCGTATGGAGATATAAAACATTGTAAAGCTTGTACTAACTTATTTATGATGTATAATAGCACCTAGTATCAACTGCGTATAGTCCGACTTCAAACTAATTGATATGAGTTGAGTGAAAAGTTTCCTGCCGTTAGGTTGGGGAAGTATGAGAAAAATCTAGGCCATAATATTAATAATCCATATCTTCGTATCCCCTAGTGTCAATTACAGAGATATTGTGCCATAGAACAATGGGTTGTCAACATTTAGGGATTTACGAAAAACTTTTCGGAACAATAGGTCGTCGGATTCTATCCTGAAATGTCCGGCGTAAATAAGTCAGTAACCTGTCACTAGGTTATCAGTCGACAATTTAATACATTTCGCCATGTAAAATAGTAAATAATATGAAAAATAGCTTAGAGTATTAATTCATTTTAATATAATTAAATCTTCATTAATTATCTAATTAATTAATTAATCACTAACTTATCTGTACAAATTTCGGATGGAATTTAAACCACAACTTATCTTGTGATTGAGAATCTCTAAATTAAATTATATTATTAGTATAAATTATCATATTTTCCATGAAAAATTCCTTACCATCCATCGACTTCTCTAATATTTGCTTTCTTGATGTAATTTAGTGTTCATAAAAATTTTGAAATCACTATATAACTAGTTATTATATTATTTTGATTAATAATACAGTTACGATCTAGTACCTTACTACCCAGCACTGTCTTAATTTCATTTAAACAATACAAAAAAAACTATCACCAAAGCTAGAATATAAATTTTGTTCAAAGCATTTTGAACCGAGCACACGAACAACAAACTAAATCGAGATTAGCATAAAAAAGCGACGTTTGATGACGAATTGCTCTGTTTTACTCCATTTAGTGCGGTTTATGACAAATTTAGCCCAGACACAACCCCATTCATTCCACTTGATAATGAGTCGTTGGAGGAACTTGAACTATTTTTATTTTAATAGCGGTGCGATGTGACTTCAAGATAGGCGCTCTCACACAACACTCGAAAATTTTAATTGATATAAATGCAGTTCATAATTCAACTGTGCAATTTAGACATTTTTAAAAGACAGACGCTCGCTCATTCGACCTGCTTTTTTTCGTTACCATTTTTTTTACCAGTTCGTATATTTTTTTCATTTAAATCTTTCTTTATCGAATCCTCGGCTTCTAAAGATTATCTTCTCGTTGCATCTCATCTTATTTATAGTATTGATATATCTTTGGAATGATGTAGATATTGATATACGTAGTTAGAAAGATTTTAGTTGGTGATGTCGTTTATCATCAAAAATATTTCATGAAAGGTGGTATACGAGATTATGTAGACAGATAAATATGAATGTAAAAAGAAACTTGAAGAAGTTTTTGGAGAAAAAATAGGAAATGCTTCGTAAATATAATTTGTGAAATTATAATTGCTATTAATATATGACAATATTGCCAATTCGTTTGTTTAGTATTATAATTGAAAAGGCAAATTTATGAACAAAATACATATTTATAGTCAATTATTTGCCGATTTGTTTTTTCATAATATAATCTTTCAGTTTATTCTAATGTTATTATTTAAATATATACAAATATAATATTTAATATATGCAACTTGGACTCAGATAAAATAGTGGGAATGATATTAGATATAAAGAAAAACTGTAAAAGCAATAATAGGAAGCAGAACAATTTTGGTTAGACATACACAGTCTGTCGCAGAGAAAACCGAACTTTTTTAAAATAAAATCAAAAGCTTACTATTTTGGTAAAATTCATTTATTTTATTCAAAGCAGTCGTCTTCGGCTTAATCGTTTTGCATAGTCAGTTAACATATCGAATGAAATTTTAAGTTCATCTTTAGAGATGTTTTTCAAGATCGCTGTCGACACCTTTTTAATAGCTGCGACGTCGGCATAACGCTGTTCTTTCATCGGCAAATGTAATTTGGACAATGGATGGAAATCACAGGGGGCCAAATCCGGTAAATAAGGTGAATGGTTGATGGTTAAAATGCCATTTGAAGTTAGAAAATTAGTGATAAGTTTCGAGCGATGAGATAGTGTATTATCATGTAACAAACGCTAGCTACAATTTTTAAGACAATGAAGGCGTACACGACGAACACGCGCCAAAAGACCCTCCATAACATCAAGATAATATACAGCAATGACTGTTTGGCTAGATGGTGCAAACTCTTTGTGCACTATGTCTTTTGAATCATAAAAACAAATCAACATTGTCTTCACTTTCGACTTCTCCAAACGGCTTTTTTTTCGGTCTTTCTTCGCTTGGATGCTTCCATTCGGAGTTTTGACGCTTGGTCTCTAAGTCATATTGAAAATACCACGTCTCATCGCCAGTTATAATAGAATACCTGAGTTTTCGTCCTTTTTTGAGTCTCTAATCAAGTTTGTACAATGTTGAATTCAGTTAGTTTTGGTAGTACAAACCTTGCACGAATCTTTGTCAGCCTCAAATGCTGTGTCAAAATGCGATCAATTGAATCTTTGGAAATATTTAATTCCATTTTCACGTTTAGCAATGAGGATTTCGACTAGTTTCTGATAAATTCACACACGAGTTCGATATTATCAGGTTGTTACATATGAAATGTCCGATTTTGTAAGGAATAAAAAAAAGTCTAAGTTTAAAAAAATATATATATTTATTCTGCAAAATAGTTTCCATTTACATCAATAGTTTGTTGCCAACGGCCTGGAAGCTGAAAAATTCCCTTTGAAAAGAAATCTAGGTTTTGACGGCTCACATATTGCTCAAACACTGCTATTACAGACTCCCGGTCAGGGAAGTCCCTATTTTTTAAGTGATTGTCTAAACTTCGGAAAAACTGAAAATCAGTTGGCGAAAGGTCAGGTGAATAAGGTGGGTGAGGGAAAATTTCGTAACCAAATTTCGAAAGTTTTTGGATTGTCTGTCGTGCAACATGAGGTCTTGCATTATCATGAAGAAGTATGGGTCCATGTCTATTGACTAGTGAGGGCTGCGAGCGGCTCAATTTTCCATGCATAGTTTCCAGTTCGGCACAATAGGACGCTGCCGTGATGGTTTCACCAGGTTGCAAAAATGAATAGTGAATAATACCCTTACTGGTCCACCATACAGTCACCATAATCTTTCGCGGGTGAAGTGATGCTCGTGCTGTCTTGGTGCTTCACCTCGATTTAACCATTGTCCTGACCGTCTCCGATTATCATAAAGTATCCTCTTTTCGTCATCCGTTACCACTCGATGAAGAAACGGTTCAACTTTCTGTCGATTAGCCAAAGAGGTAGCCAACTCTAATCGACGGAGCTTATTGGCTTCCGTTAATTGGTGCGGCACCCATCGATCGAGTTTCTTCACTTTGCCAATCGAAGAAAGGTGACGACTAATGGTGGCAATGGACACTTGAAATGTTTCTGCAAGGCTACGTACTGTTGTCGACGGATTACTTTCAACTTCTACACGCAGCTCGTCGTCATTAACGGTGCTACGCGCATATCCCCGAGGCTCATTTTCCAAATCAAAATTTCCCTCGCTGAATTTTTTAAACCATCGCCTTAATGTGCGTTCATTACACGTGGTTTCACCGAACGTCTGATTAATTTCTCGCGTTGCTGCAGCTGCATTTAATCCCTTTTTAAATTGAAAGAGGTAAATTGCCCGAATATCTCTTGCCGACAGCATTTCCATAGGCGAGACAAGGACAGGAGTATTAATCTTTCCAAGAAATGGAACAGGTACACACTTCAAAATAAATACCCTTTTCTACAAATACAATAATAATTTTCACCAAAAACATACACGTCTTCACACAGGTGCGATTCAGTTCAGACTGAAGGAAGAAACGGACATTACATTTGTAACAACCTGATATATTGCAGGATCAATATCATCATGATAACGAGTTCTTTCGAGATCTTCGTTTTTTCAGTTGGATGGGTTATTGGCCTTGGACAACCTTAGTCTCAGTCAATTTTCTACTACCGTTTAATTCCATTCAAGTTGTGCTCATATCTTGGAAGTTTTGTTTAGCACGTTCCATTAATCTGGCTCTGACACAGTTTTCCATGATGATTTTGATACCAGCCCAGATCTAACAAAGTTATTACTGCATTTATAAATTTCCTTTCATTATCCAAAAGCAGTCTATTAGGGTCCCCAAAATGTAAAAAGGTCTAGAAAATTATTGGAATTTAATTCTGATAAACCATGTTAAATTTTTAATTATTACCATGGTTTGACTGTACGACTTTGGTCCCAGAAGTACCCAACCCAACAAAGAAAATGGAAAATATTTATTTTTCAAAATAATCTTCTTTCAGCTCTCTACATTTTCCCAGCGACTCGTCACCTCATTTGGTCGATCACTGCGATGCTCGTCTTCGCATCTCGTATGGCCTTGTTTAAACTCTTCTACCCAATATTTCACTGTTGTAAACAAAGGAGCAGGTTCACCCAGAGTAGAATCCAGCTCAGCTTTTATATCGGTTGGGCTGAGGCCTTTCAAATAAAAATATTGTATCACGTAACGATGACCAATTTTTATAAATCCATTGAAAACGTTCACTATTGATGGTTATTAAACAAATACTAAACAACGTGGCGTCTTAAAACTTGAAACGTATGCTTTATAGACTGTGTACTTTCGTACTTTCTAACACAGAGGTACTTTTCAAATAACTACCGCTATCTTTAGGTCAGGCCGTGTACTTATGGGACCACCTTCGTATGTCAATGATATCAATTTAGGCATCTTGAACATATCTGTGTGTCTTTTTTCGACATTTTAGGTTTTTTTCTGACAAGGATCACATAGTAACATTTTTATATTTATGTTAATCGTCCATGTTTTTCCGCCGCAGCCTGAAGTAAGATGTGATTCATGTATTGGCGTAAATAAGTCTTGATAGATTTCAAAATAGTGTATGTATATCTCCACCTCGTGGCAAAAGCGGTGCGATAAGTTTTTCCTTACCACTAATACTCAAAATATCGAAATGTTTAAGTCTCCCGTAATGAATTGCTTTCTCTTGTTTTTGTAAGTTTGGCCTCGTTCAGTTCGCGAATAGAGTTCCTTTATTTATGATGCATGATATTATTCTGTTTTAATAATTGTATCATAAAAATGCTTTGCATCGTCCATTACATCGTACTGAAACACACGACTCACAAGAAACATTTGTGTATACTAGTAAATTATCTGTTATTATTATGATCAAGCACATACGCAAGTATATAAATCTGAGATTTTCCCACTACGAACTCGAAAATTCTAACATTAACGATTATGATGTGGAACACACATATATACATACACACACATACACACACACACACACACACACACACACACACACATATGTATATATGTTGATGATTTTGTTTTAATTCTAGGTTCACCAATTTTTCTGCTTTTGCAACAACATGTCGATTTAGGGAAATTTTCAAAATAGATTTCTTTACATAAAGACTTATGGACGTATTAAACTTGAATATCTGCATATACATTATTTACATATGTATTTAGTTTTAATTATCTTATGCTGTTATAATGTATTCAAGTAGTCTGTGCGTATTAAAATATATTATTGACGTGATGGATGCTACTTCATCAAGAGAGGGATACCATTAAGAAAAAGAAAGAAATATAACAGAAATCTGACACTTATTAATAATAATAATAACAACGGCAACAGAGAGCCAATGAACAGCAAAATAGAAAGAAAAAAACAAGTGAAGTCGACTATCCAAATTGTCATACCGGATCATCGATTAATTGACATCTGAATAACGAGTTTTTAAAACGTCACCAAGAGATGAGGGTTGATTGGTCTCTCAAAAAATGAGGAGTATAAAAAAAGCATAGAAATCCTTTCGTTCTTTTATCGTCGCTCGGATTCTGTCTTCCTTGTTAGAATCGATATAGTCAAATGAAGTCTATCTCTGTTATTGGTTCTCCAAATTAGCTGTCAAGGAAAGAAACGAAAGAATCGTTCGGTATTTTTAATTTGCCATCTTGCTTCGCTGCTTCATAAAAGGCATTTCATATACCGTAAGTGATTTTTGTGACAGGAATGCGTAGAAGAATGCCAAATTATGTTTATATATTTTAAGGTATTTGAGAATGAATAAATAAAGTGAAGAAAATCGATATAGAGAAACCTCAAAAATTAATATACGCATAATTCTTTCGTTTACAAATAAATATATTTTACACGACAACTCTAAAAAAAATATTTCAATCTTTTTGACAGTATAGTGCTAGTTTAAATTATTATTGGACAATTCAAATTACTTGTAACACTCAATTTTTTTTAGTTTTATAAAGAAAAATTATGACTTTATATCATTTACTTATAAGTAATATAACTGAAATTAACCTTGATTAAACATTGCGTTCTATTATAATAAATATTTTCATTAACTAAAATCTGTTATTATGAATTTAATCCTGAAATGGAAGTTTCTCGAGTTCCTAATGATCTAAGTATTTTGCATTAGAATTATGCGACGTTTGTGGACGCAATAGATGAGCTGCAAAATATTCATATCTCGTTATATGGGCTTTTGTACATCTTTTTAATGGCTACGACGTCGGCATGACGCTATCCTTTTATCAGCAAATGTAGTTTGGAGAATAGGGAGAGATTACAGGGGACCAAATCCGATGAATACGGTGAATGCATGATGATTATAATGCCATTTGTAGTTAGAAAATCAGTAATAACTGTCGAGCGCATTATCATGTAACAAATGCCAGTTATGATTTTCACGATATTGGGAGCGCACACAACGAATACGCGCCAAAACATGCTTCATAACACCAAAACAATATACAGCAATGACTGTTTGACTAGTTGGTACAAACTCTTTGTGCACTATGCCTTTCGAATCATAAAAACAAATCAACATTGTCTTCACTTTTGACCACACCAAACGGGCTTTTTTTTCGTTTGTATGCTCCCATTCAGAGCTTTGATGCTTGATCTCTGTGTCATATTGAAAACACCATGCTTCGTCGCCAGTTACAATAGAATACCTGAAGTTTTCGTCTTTCTTTGTGCTTTTAAACAAGCCTGTACAATGTTGAATTCGCAGCAATATTTGATCATCAGTTAGCTTGTGTGGTACAAATCTTGCACAAATCTCAGTCCCAAATGCGATGAATTGAATCTTTGAAAATATTTAATTCTATCCCCACGTATCGCAATCAGTATTTTGGCTCATTTCTGATAAATTCACGCATAACTTTCCGTAACCACAGATTTTTTGCGCTGGTATATTCGTCGTGATTTATGCCGGACGTCCGTCTTTAAATCGTTTATACCACTCATACACACTCGTATGTGATAAACACGCATCACCAAACACTTGCTTGATCAAATTAAACGTTTCAGTAAACGATTTTCGGAGTTTGAACACTTGATATTTGCTCTTTGTCAAAATTTATTTTTAGACCAATGCCAAATACACACTGTTACTTTATGCGCTATTTCTCTGCTTTTAATGATGCAAATGTCATGATATTTTGACATAATATTGGTGAAATATTGGTACCTTACTGACGCGTGTCTTTTTTGATAGATGGTACTACTAAGAATTACTATTTTAGAAAAGTTTGGTTTTCTCTGCGACAAACTGTATGTGTATAGTCAAATACGATGTTTTATATGCGTTATATCTACTACATAGAAGCGCTTAATAAAAAAAAGTAAATTGAAATCGTCATTAAGTTTATTAATTTTACATGTTTGCAATATCAGCATTTTTACTCCACTATTAAATATTGTACGATCCAATGACAGACTACACTTGAAATCGAGAAACTGCCTAGGTCTAGTAATAATATGTAGAAAAGGGAACATTTGCCTTAACAAAATTTGGAAAATTTAATAGCGCGTGTGTCATTTATAAAAGCTTTGAATATAATCACCTGGAATTTATCGGTTGTTTATTATATCGTATTAAAATTTCGCGGTACAATATGCGTATCATACTAGTAGTATACACAATTTCAGGGTTAAAAAATCAATTCTTGCGTTCAAAATTCAACGCTCTGCAATAGGAACACTTTGTGAGGGTCTATTGCTTTGTGGAACATTAATCCAATATACAATATATATATATTTTTCCATTGTTCGTTTTGGGGTAGTCGAAGGAGTTTGTGGGCATATATTATAATTGTCTTACTTTGAATAAAATATATATGACATACGTAAGAAATTGCACCTTATATGTGCTATTATATTTGCTATACGAGGATAGTTTGACAAGTAGTGATGATGACACATAGGTGGCACTCTAATTGGTAAAACAAATACACTGTAATTTAGGTTGTCTATTTATATGTTTACATTCCGATATTTAGATAAATCGGTTGATTAGTTTATTTTTGACAGCTGATTGAAAAAGAAGCAACACGTCGTTTTGTTAAAATGGAAAAAGCAGAGTATCGTGCGGTGATTAAATACTTCGTAATTAAGGGTGTGACAGCTACCGAAATAAAAGATGAGTTACGGGAAACATTAGGCGAATCTGCTCCATCATCCGCCACAATAAGTAGATGGGTAAATGAATTTAAACGTGGTAGAACAAGCTGTGTTGATGAAGCGCGCTCTTGAGCACCCAAAATCGTGACTTCTAAGGAAATGACTATAAAAATCCATAATATTATTCCGCAAGATCGACGATTCAAAGTGAGACAGATAGCAGATATGGTAAACATTTTATCAGAACACGTACACCACATTTTAACGAAAGAATTGGGCCTTTCCAAGATTTCGGCAAGATGAGTGCCGCGATTGCTTACGACTGACCAAAAGTTCACTTGTTTGCGCATTTTCAAGTGGTTTGGACCTTTATAAGCGGAGTCCGCTTGATTTTTGTAGGCGATTTGTTACTTGCGATGAAACTTGGATACACTACAGTACACCCGAAACTAAACAACAGTGGAAACAATGGTTAGAACGTGGTTCTGCACCTCCAAAGAAAGCGAAAACCACTTTATCGGCAAACAAGGTGATGACATCAATTTTTTGGGATTCAAATGGCATTTTCCTCATTGATTACCTTCAGAAAGGTGCCACAATAAACGGACAATATTATGAAGAACTTCTACAAAAATTAAATGTTGAGATTTGTGCTAAACGGCCAGGAATGGCAAAGAAAAAGATTCTGTTTCACCAAGACAACGCTCCCTCGCATACCAGTACAGTTGCGATATCCAAAATCCACGAGTTGCATTTCCAATTAGTACCGCATGCGCCTTATTCGCCGGATCTAGCCCCTTCCGACTTCCACCTTTTTCCAAAATTGAAAACGATACTAGGTGGAAAGAAATTTTCGTCTAACGACGAACTTATCATCTTCGTAAATGAGTATTGTGCAAGCCTTCCGGAATCGCATTTTAGAGATGGCGTAAGGGCATTAGAGCACCGTCGGAATAAATGTATTGCTCTTTTAGGAGAATATATTGAAAATTAAAAATTATTTTGTATTTAAAAAATTCTTTTTCTTTTCCATTCTCACTACTTGTCAAACTACCCTCGTACGTTGAGATCTTCAAGATGATTGAAATTGTTTTATATGAAATAAAGATCTCGGGATAAGGCTCGTCAAGACAGTAAAGTAATTTTTACACTCTCTGTTCCAAATCACTGTTTTATAGCATCAAAGAGGCGAAATGTATTACCGAACACTTATTTTTGCGTTGCGTATTTGGAATTAAATGTTAATAATAGTAGACAATTATTGTTGCTGAATTTTGGAAAAAAAAGTGAATATGTAGTCTTGTCACTTAATACTAAAAATTAAGACAATTTGTTTGTAAATGTAGCAACAAACTCCTGTGTATTATTATATTTTAAGAGAACTAGTCTATAAAATTTAATTTTAATACTATTGAGATGCACGCTACTTTGACAAAATTTAAATTAACTTCTAATTAATCGACTCGATAATCTTATGAAACGGATACGCGTACATCATCAATAAGAATTTGTATTTGAAATATAGACATACGAAGGTCGGAAAATCTCCAAAACGGGATAGAAAATCCCAACAACAATAGGAACTATTTTATCCTTCGGAATATGCATTTACAGCTTCGATGATTTCAATATTCGATAAGATTTTCTTTCCAGTTAACCATTTCTCTAGGCTTGGGAATAGGAAGAAATCTTACGAAGCCATGACATACCAGGTGTACCGAAAAATCGTTACCGGTTTTTTCGTAAAAAGCTACATAATTTTTAAAAAAGTTGAAAAACTCATTCAAAATATTAGCGACTTGATTCTATACATCTTGCCCATCTTTCAGGCTATTGAGCCATTTTCTACCTTCCTCGTAATTGGCAAAATGCTGCTTTGCAAGCGCGTGTTACATTCATGCGAAAAGGTGACGGGGCAAGGTCTGTAGAGTACGGCGAGTGCGATATTATGTCCCATCCAAATACTTTCAACGCTTACTTGACCGGTTTTACTGTATGAGATGGCGTGTTATCGTGCTGTAAAATCACTTTACCGTGTCTTCTGATCCATTCTGAACGTTTTGCTATCAATGCATAGTTCAAATTGATAATTTTTTGTCGGTAGCGATCGGTATTAACTGTCTGACCAGGTTTCACTAGTTCGTAATACACTACGATAGTCTAGTCCACCAAACACAGAGCATTGTCTTGCAACCAAAACGATTTGGCCTTGGAGTCGATGGGCCGACTTCGTCAGGTGATAACCATGATATTTTGCGCTTAGTGTTTTCAAAATAAATTCATAAATTCATCTAATAACTCCTACAGTTTCCCATCATCAAACTTTTTCGGTCTATCAGAATGTTCTTTGTCTTGCACATGGAAATCACTACTTTTGAATTGTCAAAGCCACGCCTCACACGTTTTCATGGTTGGAGTATGCTCACCGTATGTTTCTACCAGCAAACTATGACTTTCAGCGGCTCTTTTCTTTCGATTAAATAAGAAACGTAATTCGTGCCGCAAATGCACTTTTTCAGGCACGAAACTTGATATTTTCAAAGAAGTATAAATCTATGACGGTGTTACTTTCGCAAAATATTACATGTATGATTTTGAAGCTTAATATCAGTAGAATAAAATGACGTATGTGTCACATTATGTCATTGCATACTTGAGTCTAGCGACATCTGTTAAAAAAACCGGTATTGACTTTCCGGTATACCTGGTAGGGTGCATATACAATTAACTGAAATCGTAATTCGTGCTTTTTGGGGATGAAACATTGTCGATACTAGAATTTTTCGTTTAGCATCATGCAATTTTTCTTAGTGTATGTCAAATGACAACGTATAAATATTTTCTGAGAGCAACAGTAACGGAAGGATGTGCTAGAGTGCGCGATATCAAAATCGTTTAAGTTTACGCTGGGTTTACGTAATAACTTTGTATTACAAAATTATATACGTGCTTAATAACAATTTTTAACATTGCTTATTTTTTAGTTTAGTATTAGTTCTGCAAATTTTTTAAAATGGTGTACTCTGTAATTTAAAATTACCTGAATCGACTTTCCCACGTTACGAGACAATTATCTTTTTGTATTTTTCATATTTTATGTACATATTACTATAATAAGTTACAAAAAAATAGACGAAATGAAATTCATATGCCAGCTACGCACCTTCCAGGCTAGAAAAAAGGTTAATATATAGGTAAGCTTGTAGAGAGAACGAATTTTGTTGGCCCTCACGCCTGTAAGAAAATAATATACCAAAGTATATCTTATCTTTATCATTAGCTAAATCTAAAATTTTTTGTATTGATATTGCAGTACGTAACTCCGGTCTATATTAAAAAATTAAATATAAAAAGTTCATCCCTGAAAATATTAAAATTTTTGTATGGAGCTATTAAAAATTATCGTCCGTATACATCTTATACAAATATTGTCGGTAGCAATGTATAATAGAGGATTATGCTGATTAAATATAGATGGAGATGCGATAGGCTGCGAGAACGTAGACGGGCACAATGAATGAATCTAGCTTATCTAAAGAGCGGTCGGAGACTGTAGTTTTAAATTCGTTAAAAGAATAAAATGTTATTTATCATGTTTTCTTTTAACACAGATTACAGGTGTAGTAATTTAGATTAGTCGTTTTGATGCTTTAATTTTCCAACTGTAGTCAATAAAATATTTCAGTTTATTAAACAAATTCAATATTTCCTCTTTTCAAAAGTTACAACCATTGTGATATGTGTATATATTTTAATTTATCTGAACTTTTTTGGAAGACGTTTTTAGAAATTTGATTAAGGAATTATTTAAAAGATCGAATTTTAAACAAATGATTAATAGAGTATAAAGAAACTAAACTATAACTGGTTTTACTTAAACTGTAGAAGAAAAGGCCTTAAAAATGTCGCCAATAATTCACATTTTAAATATTTTAAAGTTTTTTATGTGTTTTAATGCGTTTATACGTGTATATTAAAAATGAATATGATATGTAGATAGGGCTTGGCTTAGTTATTGTTGTGTGCGTGTAATATTAATTTCGTTTATACCAAAAATTTGAAATCTTGACTATTCCAGCGTACATTCAATACCTAATTCGAATCAAGAGCCGGGCGTGGCGTCTGTACATCAGAACTCACAATCCAGTACTTCGACATGGAACGATTAGGCTATCAACCAATACGCCCTTTTGGACAATAGGAATAAGAGATGGATAAGAACTTTGGAGTTTCTGGACGAAAATCTAAAATTGTGGCATGTCAGGAAGCCCTCGTGCGCAAACATACGAGGGAGCGTTTTTATATTCGCGGAATGGGGGACAAGGGGTGGAAATAAAAAAAACAAATTATTTTTCTTTTTCAATGTATTCACCTGCAAGACGGATACATTTTTCACATCTTTCAATTAATTTATTTATACCCTCATAAAAAAATGATTTTTCTTTATCTGCAAAATACGCCGAAACTGCCTCCTTGACTTCATCATCGGCAGTAAATTTTTTACCCCGCAGCTCTTTTTTCATTTTCGGAAACAGGTAATAATCACTCGGGGCCAGGTCTGGGCTGTAGGGTGGGTGATTTACAATTTCGAAGTCCACCTTATGCAGGGCAGCTAACGCAACGCGGCTCTTGTGGACGGGCGCGTTGTCGTGCAAAAGCAGAACACCTTTTGTCAATTTTCCCCGCCTTTTCTCTTTAATGGCTTCTTTTAGTCGCTCTAATATTGAAGCGTAATATTCTCCGGTTATAGAAACACCTTTATGTTTATAATCAATCAACAATATTCCTTCCGAGTCCCAAAATACCGTTGCCATGAGTTTCCCAGCTGATTATGACACTTTAAATATCTTGGGAGGTGCTGTGCCCTTTTTATGCCACTGCATGGAGTCTTGTTTGGACTCAGGTTCATAATGATGAACCCAAGTTTCGTCTCTAGTAACAATTCCACTCAATACACCATCCTTGTCTTCATTACAGAGGTCCAAAAATGCATGCGAACACTCTACGCGCTGTTGTTTTTGCGGCGGCGTGAGCATTCTCGGCACCCATCTTGCGCTGACCTTAGACATGCCGAGATGATCGTGTAGGATTTTAAAAATTGTTGTATCGAATACTCCAACCATTTCTGCGAGTTGTTTCTTCTTTAGTCGAGCATCTTCGAGTACAATTTGTTCAACTTTTTGGATAAGTGCTGGCGTGGTCACCTCAATGCTCCTGCCCGGCCTCGGGTCGTCTTCAAGGGATTCCCTTCCTTGTTTAAATAAACTATGCCACTTGTACACCATGGTCTTTCCTGGACAAGAGTCGCCGTAAACCAATGACATCTTATTCATTATGGTCGCGACTGATTTTCCTTGCCTGGTAAGGAACTTTATAACGGCACGATATTGGATTTTTTACATATTTCACTTTTCACTCCTGATTATTTTACTTGGTTGACGATAGCTCAAAGACTAACTGTCTAATAACAATGAAACTTCGTATTTATACTAATCATGAGTCGCTGCATAGGCCACGCCCCCAATGCGCCTACTCACCCCTCTACAACCCGCTCATTCCACGAATATAAAAACGCTCCCTCGTAGACCGCAAACAGTACTTATACATAGGATAAATGGTGTCGCATACCCAGATGAGGGCAAAGCAGAAGCAATTCGCCGCTATACACAATAACCTAGACGAAGACCATATTGACTCAGCAGAGCAAACAGCGGAAGACATAATGAATTCTAATCAATACACTCAACTCCAAAAAAGCTTCAATCGTCAACATCACCAGTTTAACCTCAACAGCATATCTTCACAAAGCTTGTATGGCTCTACGAAACATTATCAATGCCATTTAACGACTGGGACTCTCACAAGAGTTGGAAGAAAGCAATCATCATAATGATTTGGAAGAAGTTGAAGAATTCAACTTTCTATTAAATCATACAGATCAATCAGTCTGCTATCATTTTTGGTAGCAGACTGTAGTAGTACTTGAAAGAATTATATACAACCAGAACGGTTCGGTTTCAGAAGATCTCATTTTAGAACTGACCAGCTGCACAGATTCTTCGACTGCGTCACTAAAAGACACCACTGCTGCTTTGCTCTTTGATATGGAAGAAGCCTTTGACAGAGTTTGATATGGTGGTCTAATATGTAAACTACACACAGGCAGTGTCTCAATTCCACTTGTGAAACTAATCTGATCCTTTCTCAGAAATCGTACATTCAACGTAAAAATAAGGCATGTAACATCCAATAAAAAGACGATATCAGTTTAAATTCCTCAGGGCTCAGTATTATCCCCTATGTTCTATAGCTTATTCTTACATGGTATGCCCCGTTCTCAACTACTCCTAGAAATAGTATTATCCAACCTACTCTTACATACTTTACCCAGCACAACACGAAAACCAGTTAATATTAAATATTTCCAATAATATTCTATTCGGCTCTCAACGACGCCCTCAACACATTCTACATCAATTACACAGGCCAACACACATTTTGGTGCCTGCGATTTTTTAACTGTTCTTGGGTAATTTTTGGATGCAGAATGTAAAAAAGTTCTCAGATTTGGTCTATCAGATCTAGTTTTTGAGATTTTTTAAAAAAATTGTGTATATATTTTACGTTATAACTGTTATAATATATAATATTACTATTGACAGTTAAAAAAACAAAGACACATGGAGTAGATTTTTTTCTTTTAATCTGGATGCAAGTAATTCAGCGGATTCCATTGAGAGATTCAGGTGTCTTATAAAATCGTTTAGTTCTTCTTGATTGAAACACTGCGGAGTTGCTAAATCTGCTTCAAAATCGCTGTCGTTTTCTGATTGAATTCTTTGAACTTCGTCAGACGTTGATGTTTCTGTATCATCTTCTGTCAGTTCGGGTAGACTGCTAAATGATGGAACGGGTATTTCTTCTGAATGCGCTACAGGCCTTCTTGCAGAATCTAGATCAGGATATGTCCATTTGTGTCTATTGTTTCTATATATGCCTTTAATATTAACGAGACAAAAATAGCAGCCGTCATGATGGTTTCGCGGTTCTCTCCAAACCATTGGTACACCAAACTTTAGGCACTTCCTCTTTCCAGTTGTCCACTGTCGCAAATGTTCAACACATATTTTACATATGAAATGTGGGGCCCAAGATTTATCTTGATCTCCTAAATGAACGCCAAAATAGGCAAGATAAGCTCTTTTCACAAAGTCAGAAATCGTTTTTCTGCTCTCTTTCAAAGTGTATTCACCACACACATAACAAAAAACATCGGGATGATTTACACAGGTACGTCTGCTTGTGGATGCCATTGTTTCAGTTTAGTGTCTTGATACTACAAAACTACCAAAATTTACACAAAATGATAGCACAACTTTACCTGGGAAAACTCAGTAATATACTAAATCGAGTACAGCCAAGCAGGTATAGAAGGATCGAGTCATAGGCAATTACAGGTATAAAAGTAATTAAGAGCAGTGTATTGAGTACTTCCTAGTATAGGAACATTGGGTCAGGGACAATTCCAGGTCTCCATTTGGCTAATTACATTCTGGGAAATTTCTATTTTGACGATTAAGTACATATTTATCTCTTTATTTGTTGTCCTTTATCAGAAAAAAATATCAATTAACCTGTAACCTGTATCTCAAAAACTAGAGCTGATAGAAAAAATCTGGTGGCATTTTTGGAATCAGCACATTAAAAACATCTAAAATCAGATGTTAGATTTCCGGCACCAAATTTTTTTTCATTTTGTTACCCTGTGTTATCGATTCCGTCTAATGCTAATTATTTACTAAGTGTAAAATGGACTAAATCATCCAACAATCAAATTAAATCCTGCCAAATAAATATGACGAAAGAATAAAGAACTAAGTTCCTCTCAATTAGTCCACTAATAAAGAATAAGAAAAAGGTCGGTACTCGCTAAGCACTAACAGTGCGTTGTGTATCGTGAGCAATATTTATGTATCTCGAGTAGGGAACGTTTTTCTTGTATCGTTTTTTTTGCAATAATCTACAATTTTGGTCATAATTTAACTTCTGCAAAATGTTTGGTGTCAAACGATGGTCTTTTGAAATTCAAACGTGGTACATTTGATTTGAAAGATAACTCAGATTTCGACCGCTCTGCAGAAGGGCTAACTCCAGAAGCTACAGCAAACGAAGAATAAAATATTGCCAGAACTTGCGTATATCGCCACGATGTTTTGGCTGCGTTGTAAGTGAACATTTACAAGTACAAAGTTTTTGTGGGTTTTGAGTACCTCATAATTTTACCGGTGCAGTAAAAAAATGTGTTCAAAAATTTCAATGTGCCTTATTTTGAAAGTAAGTCGGTGTGTTTGGCTCTCGACGGTGTAGGTCAAGTACGGAGTTTGCACTTCCGAGCAAATTTTGCTGTGGTTCCAAGTGCGAAAATTATCTTGGCAAGGGGTTATATTAACCTTATTTGATTTAGTGCCTTATGCTTCATAAGAAAAGATTAATTTAGAGGTTGAAACTAAGAAATGGAGAATACAATCGATCGAAAGTCGATATTTAAATTCTGTATAAAAAGTATCTTAAGAAAGTGTAAGTAAAAATTATGTGTCTACTACTACAAAAATTATTACAAGAAGAAGAAATTTGATATTTTTCTTCTTGATATATCTCTTGAAATTCATGAAAATTGATAATTTGAAAAAATCTTATAATTTGACAAGTACTTAAGAATAATTTATCTAATTTAACTAAAGCTTTGTCTTTCTTAACAAAACACATCCCCATGCTGGAAATGTTACCAGGGAAACATGATATAAGTAAAATACTAGTTCGGCATTTTTATGTTATGCATAGTGAGAAAGTTGGTATAGTTGGAAGTTTTCTCAGAAAAGCTAGTTAGACCGATTACGTTTGGAACAAAACAGACGCGAAGTATTTCTATTGCATGGATTACAATTTCTTTAGATAACGTTGCGGCGTTTTCTTTAGGGCAAAAGAATTTCATCGAGAAAAGTGCTCTTAAAATCATCACCAGTTTTGAAAATTCAATTTTTGCATAACCGTACGCGGCGTTAATGATGCCGCGTTGTCAATTTCGCCTCGAATGTTGTTCTTTAACTCCTCCATGCAGGGCTTGTTCGCGTACAAGAACGACATCAAATATCTCCAGAGGAAGAAGTCCAAAGCAGTCAAATTGGAAGATCTGGCTGGCTAAGCCAAATCACCGAAACGCGAAATTACACATGCTGGGAAGGCATTTCAAAATACGCATTGTCACGTCCACTATGATAAGTGGCCCCGTCCTGTTGGAACCACATGTCTTCCAAATGCAGATCGTCAATTTCCGGATTCTATAGCGGTCGCCGTTCGCCGTAAAAGCGTTACCGTCAGCTCCTTCGAAAAATAAGGTCCAATTGCCTTTTACGACGTAAATGCACACCACACAGTAACATTAAGAAAGTGTAATGGTGCTTTATGCATTATTCGTGGATTTTTCGTCCCCCACAAGCAAGAATTTTGCTTATTGACGTAGCCGCTGAGATAAAAATGAGCCTCGTCGCTCAAGTTCAATTTTAATGGAAAATCATTTACCTCGTCGTTGAGAGTCAAAATTTTACCACTGTATTCTAAACGGGCACCATAGTCGTTTGGTAGCAACCGTTGGATCACCTGAATTTTGTATGGAAACGTTTTTAAGTCCAATATCAAAATGAGGCGCAGCGAACACCACGAAATGTGCAATTGTTGAGCACGTTTTTTTTGTGGATGTTTCAGGCTTCTCCACCACATTTTCACGCGTTGCTTCGATGTTTTCAGCCGAACGGCCGGTTCAGGGCCTTCCAATGCTTCGCCTGTCCTTTCTTGTGCCGCTCTCTTCAAATCGAGACGCCAATGTCGAATTGTTTGCGTTGTGATCTACGATTGAGATATTTTCGTCGGAATTCACGTTGTGGTAACACCACTGACGAGTCATTGCGCGCAAGCATTGTCACAATTATCGCGCGTTCTTGAGGCGTATATCGATTCATTTTTATTCACTATAAATTTCGCACGTATCTGTTTCACGAATGTTAAAGTCCATGCTGACATGCGATGCCATTTGCAAAAATGGCAGCACTTTCCAATAGGGTGATACTTGCCACACCTGTTAATGTGATACTCTTCGATCGATTGTTGTTTTTTTTTTGATAATGTGAACAATTTCTTCTTTTTTGTAATGCGAAATGATCCGCGGACAAAATATGTGAGGACGACTCTAGACCAATTAACACGGCCTGTTGTTTGAACTTGTGTTAATTTAGTATAGTATTCAGCGAGTGAATAGATTTCGCACATCCAAATGATTGTACAAAATAGTGGTTTTCGCTTCCACGTAAATATCCAATATTACGTTAAATTGAGCAAGTAGTAGTATGATGATTGGTAGCGTGGTATGTACAATTTGGTAAATATCAATAATACTTTTTCAGACGGATCTAGACATCTCCGCTTTTTCTAATTAAATTAGTAGTGTCTACATCATTTAAAAGTGGGAATGCACATTACTTTTTCCAGAAACTAGATAATAGTTTTGCCAGTGACAGGTGCTGGTGTAGCGAAACTGATCTTCTTAAGTCTCACGGTAGAAACAAAATTCTTTATACCAACCTTTTACAGTAGCTAATGAACATAAGTTAATTCAATAGAATATTTTTGCTGACTTAATCCGCTCCAAGCTGTAGATTAATATTACCTCTCGTTATTAAACTTCATGATTCTTCATAGGGGTGTTTAAACTCGCAAAAGTTTGAATGAAAATGTAACAATAATAGTTTTATCAATAATTAACCTCTTAATGCCTAAAATTTCACTTATTACTTAATATTATAAATTTACAATTTAGTTTGTAATGTCAAATTTTCGCATTGGAGATAAGTGGAATCATAATTTAGATATATGACTTCTACTTTATGTTAAACGAGGCAGTTTCTCTTGTGTCATCGTAATATGTCTTGCAAATATGTCCTGGAAGTTTATCGTTCCGCAATATTTCTTAATAACCGTTATTTGTGCTTTCCAAAAATTCATGGTACGCAACATATTGTTAACCGTGCATAATACTAATTTTACATGACATTGTTTCCAGTATTTTTTATCATCAAGAATAAAATGAAATACATGCTTGCAGTATATACGGTTAACGCGTGGGCATTACATCTTATCAACCAAACAGTTTAGATCGCAAACTTCGTTAAAAAAATATACGCCGCAGAAAAAAAAATACTACCGGGAAAAAAGACCCATTCATGCAGTCGGTTTCCTCTCTACGAAAACTAAACTGAATTTACCGTTTTACCCGATAAACCTGGGCAATTTTACTGCAAACAACACCACTGTCGGCCATTATTAAACATATTTTATGGTGACTGTACTTAGACAATAACTCATTTTAAGGGACAATTTTGTTGTTTTAGGACCGTGGCAAGTAGAATATAGGGACGTATGGTGGGGAAGGGAATTGAAAAAGCGGGGGGGAAGTGGTGCTGTGGTGCACGGGCCTCCCGTTTATGTGAACGAATAAATCAGAGGCGCTTCTGGCAAATTTATGGCCAAAGATAAAGTCAGAACGGAATCGGGAGCTTTTTATACCGTAGCCCGTGAAATTTAGATGCCACCCAACCACCGATGTCTCATCCCAGCGAACCAACTCAACCCTACTTCATCCCATAACGCGCGTCGGTAACGGTGGCATTTCTCCTCTACGTAAATATGATTTTAAAGTTGGACGAACCCGATATTGGTCCTCTAGGTGAGCTTTGCGAATGATCTTATCAGTCTTATAGGGTGGATTCCCTCATACCGCTGATCTCTAACGCGAGCCTTATCCCTGTTGAATTATACGACTTTCTGATCTACGTGATTTGTATCCGTTTCTGGTGGTAACTCTTTTCGAATAGTTCCGAGGAAAAAAAATGGTCTAAGCTCAGAATTGCGGAGATGGTATTGTAATAATTAAAAAAAATATATAACTACTTTCTCTTTACTTGGAAAGAATATTCAAAAATTCAAATAAATGAAAGTATAAATACGCTAAGGCGATTCTAAAATAATTAACAAAATAAATATTAATCAGTAAATAATATAAGTTTTGACAATGTTGTTTTAATATCCATGCAATAAGTGTAATAATAAAAGCAGCTACAGAATATAGTCGGTCAGTAATTACATATTTCGCAGAATTTAAAAGGCATTTCGCAATATTCAGGTAAATATGGAGAAGAAAATACGAAATGAGCTAAATCAAAGGAAAAGTAAATATTATTTAAAGTTGTACCAATTCTAATAGTAGTACGTAAATAGCTACTAGCATTAATTTAAGACAATATAATAGGATATTAAATGTATAACGAAGGAAATTGTAACATAAATATTATTGCAGAAGATACAAAAGGATAGATAGATAGAAATAAATTTATTAAGTAGGAAACGGAAGTCTCGTCGATAGCAAAATGAACAATAAGGTGAACGAGTGATCACTTTATCTTCGGATTCGTGTAAAAAAATATTGATTCAGCTGTTTTATTCAGAGTTGCATTATTATGGCGGAACAAAATTTCACGCATATCAAATCGTGGGCGATCACTATACAAGTTCTCCTAGATTTGAGGAAGGCAACTTCTGTATTGCAATCGGCATGGACAGTTTTACGTTCTCCAAGAAGAATTAGTGCAACTGGACTACTGCACCTGGAAGAAAGGGTAATCAATAATTTTTATCCGAATTTTTTTCCGCGAATAACTTTTATTGGCTTCACTTCATTGTCAAACGTCCAAATAACTAATTGCTGTTTTGTGTCGAGATCATAATTGTATATCCAGAATTCATTACTCCTTCCTCCATCGAACTTTTCGAACAAAAACCTACACCGATCTTCTAATATCGTACTTGTTTTCGTTTACGGTAAATATGAGAATCGGTTTGATAGTGTCTTTACGCACATACATATGTTTATGTAAAATAATATCTACTGCAGATAATCTTATGCTTGTCAGATGTACCGGAAAGGTAATACAGGTTTGTCTAACAGATGTCACTAGGCTTAACTATGCAGTATTATGATTTGACACATATGTCATTTTATTCTACTGACATCAAGCTTCAAAGCTATAAATGTTATATTTTGCGAAAGTAGCACTGTCATAGATTTATATCTCTTTGAAAACGTCGAGTTTCGTGTCTGAAAAAGTGCATTTGCGTCACACATTTCTTTTACTACAAAGAACGTTCTGGTAAACCGAAAAAATTCGAAGTAGCGAAACTGCAGGAGTTATTAGATGAAAACCCAACCCAAACTCAAAAACAATTGGCAGAAGCGTTATATGTGGCCCAAGAAACGATTAGCGACCGATTACCAGCAATGGAAAAATCCAAAACATGGGAAAATGGGTACAACATCAATAGCAACGGGCAAATGGAAAATCGAAGAATCATCTGTGAAATGCTATTCCAAAGGTATGATCAGAAGTAGTTTCTGCATTGAATAGTGACGGGTGATGAAAAATAGATTTATTTTGAAAACTCTAAGCGCAAAAAATCATGGTTATCACTTTGCGAAGCGGCCCATTGACAATGCTGTATGTTTGGTGGGAGCAGAGTGGCGTGGTGTATTACGAACTGTTGAAACCTAATGGAGCAGTACTGATCGCTCCCGACAACAAATTATCAAATTGAACTATGCATTGATTGATACAAAAGGATCCAAAATGGGCCCGAAGACAAGGTAAAGTGATTTTATAGCACGATAACGTGCCGTTCATTCAGCAAAACCGGTCAAGGAAGCATTGAAAGCACTTCGATGGAATGTAATATTGTACCCGCCATACTTTCCAGATCTTGCCTCACATCGCCAGTTTCGAAGATGTTAGAAAATGACTCCATGAATGGTTTTGCTCAACGGACAAACAGTTTTCATAGGATGGCATCAATAAATTGCATTAAAGACGAGCAAGATGTGTAGAATCAAATGGCTAATACTTTCAATAAATAAATTTTTCCATTTTCTTGAAAATTATTTAGTTTTTTTATAATTTTATAATTAATTTTTTTTTACGAAAAAGCCAGTAATGACTTTCCGGTATACCTGGTAGTTCCTTCTAGAACACTCTCTGAGTGATATTGCGCGTTTGCTTAAATAGCTTTTCCGGGGCAATAATGCTTTCTGCACAAATAGTTACTGCAGCTTATTTAAGTTTTGGTTAATCTTCTAATGTACACTTTTCATGTATAAAACTTACGAAACCAGTAATTAACTATGGCTAATAAAGGATTACTTCCATCAAAAGATGGCACTAAATTCTTGTACCTTTGGTTGTAGGATAAACCTCGTTTAAAATCATAAATAATCATACCACAGAAAGTAATACGTGGAATTAGTTAATCTTATATACTGACGAACATGTGTACGGCTTATAACAATAAACAATGTATCAATATATGTTTTAATTTTAATCAAACAAATAAAATTGCAACTGGTAATTGTTAACGATTAAGCTGTCAACTGAAGTAGTTGTTTGCGTTTGTTCGGATCCATGGTCTACTACTACGAAATTGTAGAATATCGTATATTAATTGTTTAACAATGTAACTCTCCACTAAAGTAATAGTTATAATTTAATGTCGCTTATTGTATGTTTAAAATTAAATTAGATCAAATTAACGCCCAATTAAAATAATAAAACTGTTTTAATAGTAATTCTGAGATAGACACTTTATTACCTTCTGTCATGTTGGATGGTAAACCTAAGGAGCATATAAATAGAAATCTATGCATATGTTACGAACTCATTTGAAACAACTGTTGAGATGCATCAAAACGGAACAGTGATTACCCTCGGTGACTTCAAACGATGCAATGTTATCACATTTAGAAAAGAATTACCACATTGTGATTACCGAATTGGCTTGCAATATGACTCCCAGCGGACTCAACAATCAAACATCTGTACATGTACATACATACATGTTGTCAACACACACACACAGAGAGAAAGATATATATATATATATATATATATATATATATATATACATTATATATATGTACACGTATAAACGGCTGCATAATTTAATGGATGTAAGGGTTGCCTAACGTATATCCTGCAGTTATAGTCTAACAGATACTTAGCTATTCTTAATACCGAATGTGATTAACTCTCCCTATTACACGTAAGTGAGGGTTGCTTAATTTGGATCCAAATCTGATTACTTGTGGTTGTTCGGAAGTTAATTGTACTTGACATAGTCGCAGTTGCTAATGAGATATCTTTATTAGTACGACAATAAATGTATTTTTTTTCTTTCTAGAAATTTTTAAAGATTCGAACGAAGATCAATCAATTATTTAGTAAGTTGCTCAAGATACGATATTTAGAACAATTTACTTACTTTAAATACGTTACTATTACTACTATTATTATAACTACGAAATTTGGTCATCAAATAATTTGTTTGTGTTTTGTTTTTTTTTTATTATACTCCTTTTTGCTATGTTTTTAGCCATCTATAGATTACTATTCGCCTAATTGTTCTTGTATTTAGCCATCTTAAGTTCTCGGATTTTCTTACTCATTCACCTAGGCTTACTTAGGGCAATTATTGAATGAATTTTGCTTAGACTTCTATTTTATTAAATTGTTTTAATTAATACATTTTATTAGTAAAAAGAAATATTTTACGCAATGAAAAAGATACTTAACCTTTTCTATTGCGCAAAATTTTTTTATGACCTACTCGCTTCTATTTCTTTTTCTTTCTATCGAAAATTTTAAAGTAAAATTCTTTTGTGTTTTTCTTCGTTCCTTTTAAACTGTCGCCACAGGTTTTCTTCGCCGTCTTTTACAGATCTTTTTCTATGGTAAAATCATTAGATAAGAAATCCGATAACGAGCTCTTCACTTTAAATGAATTCAGATTATACAAATAAGTTATTTCATCGTTTAGTATTGCAAAAAGCACTTAAGATATATTAAAAACTAGAATGACTTTGTTTTTTTTCATGTCAGTCATTGTTCTTATTTTGTAATAAATATATATGATTTTAGCTAAAATTTTTACTATTTGTTAAAAAAATTACGTGGTAATGAAAAAAAAACTAGTAACATCACTTGAATTAAGTTAAATATAGTATCAGTAGGCAATTTACACCAACAGCTTAGAAATATGCTTCTATTCCTTCTTTATATTTTTTTTTCCAATTTGTTACTTCCTTTCCTTGCTCTTCCGCTATCTACATTTATCTAAGCATCTTTGCTTTGGACTTTAGGGTAACGGCTTTACGTACAAATCTCTTTTTATTAATGGACTTTCTTCCCTTCTATTTAGATGACCCAACAATTTTATTCGTTTGCTTTTTCAAATCGTCTGATGCTTCTCCACGCGAGAGGTTTACCTCTTCATTGTTTCTTCTCTTCTAAATATCTCCTTACCTGTTTCTTTTAAAAATTCTTTTCAATAATTGCATCCAATATTTATTATTATAATTTTCCCATTCTCCGTTGTTTACTAGTCAGACTTCGCATCCAATGTTAATCTAAATACTCTCTAATATAATTGAATTTTTGCTTTGTTTGAAGTATATTTTGATCTTAATGTACTAAAATCACACGGATTTTTCACTTTCACTATCTTTGCCTCAACTTTTTAAGTACTGGCACAATCATCCTTGAACTATATTCCTGAATAGGTGGATATATGGACCTTGCCCGTTTTTATTATTTTATTGGTTTCCAGTTTTTTTCTGTACCATATATTTATTTATTATGTCTTCTACATAGTCTGTCGCAGAGAAAACCGAACTTTTTTAAAATAGTAATTTATAGTGACCCTATCTATTAAAAAAAAATATGCATCGATAAGGTAGATCTTTCACCAATGTTATTTCAACATATCTTGATATTTGCATCATTAGAAGCAGAAAAATTGTGCATAAAGTAACAGGGTGTATTTGGCATTGGTCGAAAAATGAATTTTGAACAAAGAGCAAATATCGAGTTCTGTTTCAAATTCGGTAAATCGTTTACTGAAACCTTTAATTTGATGAAACAAGTGTATGATGATGTGTGTTGATCACGTACGAGTGTATATGAGTGGTATAAATGATTTAAAGACGGTTGTATAGAAAGAAGTTGAGTAATTTTCACTAGATTTGTGGTTGTTGATGGCTCAGATGTGAATCCTTGTTGATAACAAGATATGAATGGTGTAAACTGTCTGTAAATTTTGCAAAATGAGATTAGTTCAAGAACTTTAGCAAATTTTGGTAATATACTTATTGATCTATAATTACTAATATTAGATTTATCACCTTTCTTGAGCACGGGTATGCTTTTATGGAAATAGCGAAGTGTTGTGTTTATTAAAACACTATTTGATTTATAGGATTTCGAAAGGAAAGAATGACGTAATTATGTTGTTATATAAAGTCTGCCCGAGAAATGGACGTATAGTTGACTACTTTATATTATATACACATATATAGGTACATAATACATAGTTTCGATAGTAATACTCAATAGGACACTCAGAGTATAGCATAATTTGTAGGCAATCCCAACTTGTCGACAAAGCCAGACTATTTGACTGGATTTTTTGGCAATTGTTTTGATTAACTGCGCTTAATTTAGCATTCGACCATGTTCATATGCTCATGACATCGCTGTGTACCTGGTCAATAGATATACTGTTAAAGGGCGGTTAAGACGATATAAGAGCTTTCATTTCTGCCTGACAAATGAACGTTTAGTTCTCTCACTACTTTATATATTCACTAATAGAGAGAAAATTTTGTACTAACAACATAAAGTTGACTTCTCTAAATGGCTTTTTGTCGTCCTTTCTTCGCTTGGATGCTTCCATTCGGAGCTTCGACACTTGGTCTCCGGATTATATTGAAAACACTACGCCTTTCGTCCTTTTTTGAGTTTTTAATCAAGTCTGTACAATGTTGAATTCAGTAAGTTTGTGTGGTATAAACTTCGCCCACATCTTTCTTAGTACTAAATGCTGTGTCAAAATGCAATGAACTGAATTTATGGAAATATTTAATTCCATTTCCACGTATCGCAATGAGAATTTCGGCTCATTTCTGATAAATATACGCACAAGTTCGATATTACTTTTCGTAACCATATATTTTTTTGCACCAGGATGTTCATCGTCATTTATATCCGCACGACCGTCTTTAAATCGTTTGAACCACTTATACACATTCAGGCGTGACAAACAGGTATCACCATATACTTGTTTCATCAAAATCATTTCGGTAAACGATTTACCGAATTTAAAACAGAACATGGTATTTGCTCTTTGTTCAAAATTTTTCGACCAACACAGTTACTTTATATGTAATTTCTCTGATTCTAATTATGCAACTGCCATTGATATTCTGACAAAACATTGGTGAAAGATCTGTCTTACCGATGCATAATTTTTTTAGTAGATGGCACCACTAAGAATTACTATTTTAAAAAAGTTCCGTTTTCTCTGCGACAGAGTGTTTTATATCCTTATGAAATTGTACAAATAATGTTCTCAACATTATGCAATAAGTTAAAATAAATCTATTACCATTTATGCAGACTTGTTGTTGAGCGACAATGCATGAATGGAAATAGATTAATTTTGACTTATATCAGTATTGCATATCGTGTTGAATGGACATCATTTACAGATCACAGATTGTTATTATTTTCCTAAACTTCCGAAGTGGTGTGAGCTTCTATTTATTTAATAATTGAGGCGAACAAACTCACAATCATAAGAGCGTACAACATTTTTTTGGCCTTCCATTGAGAAAATGTATTGCTTAATCTAGTCTACAAAGTACTTACAATTATATACAAAAACAATTTACGATGGAAAATTCATAGAAATTAACACTTCACACCATTTCATTGTTCCATTAATTACAAAAAATTAATGAAAAATTTTCTGCATCGGTTTAGGATTCAAATCCGTATCAACCGTTATTTAACCAATTAAGTTACCGAGCAATACAACTTCGAGTCTTTTCATATAACATAATTTACATTATGGAACAGAGCTAATTATTTCAACCTGCAGTGACACTGGTCTGATGCAGAAAATTTTACATTGGATTGTCTTTAATTAATGCTAGTTTTCGTTTAGTCTATTAAGCGTTTTTAAATCGATATCGAATTCTCTTTAGTAACTAAATAGGCCGGATCTAGTATTTCGAATTTCTTTCTCTATTTTGCTTCTAAAACTGGTATTCGGTGTTCGTATATTTCAGTGCGTTAAACTTCAGCAAATATATAGTATATATACAATCAAGAACAATGAAGAAGATTAAGAACAAGAGTAAAAATTTGGTTTTCGTAGATAATTTTATGAAATGAGAAAATAAATTAATCCTTAAATGATAATCGCTATTTATCGATTATATTTATTTTGCTTATTATGAATTAGCAATAGTTAGGACACTACATGCTTTCATAATTTTTTTTCTTTCATTACCTTCCAGTTAATAACCATTTATGTTTGCTAAAATATTTTCATAAATAAAACATAATTTTGTAAAGTAATACAGACTTTCTACAAAAAGTAGCCGTATATTTTCGACCTTGGACCCACGCTAATTTCTAGGAATTTCGTGCACTAATAACAAGTAGTAATTTTTAAGAAAACTAAAAAAAGACCACCGCTAGGAAGGTACTTAAATATATGTAAAAGATGTTAACAAGTCAGTCATAATGTAGTTAATTACAAAGAAAGAGATGCTTGGCAAGCTGATGACTTGTGGGTCGTGACCGACGAGTTACCAGGCCGCCACCGGGTCCATCGCGGTCGAGATGTGGAAGTGACACGAGCGCGCGTGTTCAGGGTGGATACGGCACGCCCCTGCATTAGTTCTTCACGCACCTTGTAATTAAAAGTGGCGCCGACGCCACTGTCCTTGCTCATTATCCCGTCGCCGAATAGATGGACGTTTCTAGTTCTGATTGATGTTTTAATTGTTCCTTTTCAGAAAACACCATACCCGCCGCATATGGTAGTGAGGTATATTAGCTTAAGTTCTTTTTTGCTATACGCGGCGGTGAAGATCAAAGCTCGGGGAGGCGGAAGTCATCGAAGCATGGAAGACGTGTTGAAAATGGGCTTATGCGTCGAGGTGTAACCATTCTTAATTGATTTTTAATGCTGATAGTCTAATTTTGATTGGATTTTTAATGTATTAGACCTTTTGTTGTGTTATTAAATTTTTTTATAATAATTTTTTCTTGGATACTCAGCTTCTAATGGATCAGTTTTAATACTGTACGGGGTTAATGTCTTAAATCTATATTTTAAAAAAGATTTATTGCTAATATCATCATCTAAATATTACTAAATAAAACATATATTTTGTGGTAGAATTTTCTATAAGTAACTTTGTGTATTGTCCACTTTTTATTTTCATCTTTACACAATCTCGAATTATAATTTATATCAAATTAACATTCGTAATTTTCTTTTGTCACGTTAAAACTTCGTATTGTGGAAAAACCGTTTTCCATTTTCGAAAATAAATTTTCACCAGATATGGAAAATTAGTAATAGTCTACGTAGATTTGAACAGATGATTTCTATGGCTCAACAAAAACGAAACACCGCAACTATCGCCAAAGGCAGCAGCCTTGAACACGAGAAAATTAATGTTGTGTTGTTGAATTTTAAAGAGATAATTCATTTTAAGATATTATGCTTGCCTCTAAGTGTGACGCGCCATTTCTTGGCCTTAGGCTTGACTCTGAGCTGTCCTGGAAACCTTACATCAATGAACTATCTGGGGGCTGTCTCGGTTCTGCTACTGCTTGCGTGTTATTTCTCGTAACGTTGGAGTGGTGGCGGGACTGCTTTCTTACTTCGCCTATGTACATTCAAGTCTCCAGTATGGTGTGGTGTTCTGGGGCAATTCCTTCCACTGGCGGAGGATAGTTATCCTCCAAAAGTCATGTATTAGAGCGATTTATGGCATGAAACCAACAGAGAGTTGTGTGGGTGTGTTTCGATCTGCCAAAGTACTAACAATGCCCTCAATTTACATACTTCAGTGCACGCTTCATGTGAAAATAAACTATAACGAATTTTTTAAAAAATACGAACCGAATCACGCACATGCTACGCGAAACCTTCGTAATATGCATCTTGCGCCCTCACAAACGAATTTTACAAAAATACAAAAAAATGTTGTTCACCATTGTGTGAAAATATACAATCACATACCGCTTCGGATCAAGAGCTTGCCGTTGGCCCGTTTTAAAATTATTTTTAAGTTTTGGCTAATAGAGCAAGAGTTCTACAATGCGGAAGATAAAACAATTGAAGACATTGGCGTATTGCATATGTCAACGTCAACTGCACACATATATATGTATATATACTTACTTTATCTATTTTAACTTGTAATTGTTTCGTTGTTATTTATTTTTATATTTATGAAATATTCCATGTTTTTTTGACATTTTGGAACGTATTAAATATTATTATTATTATATTATACTTATTAATATATTAACTTTTGGATGAATAATATTTTAAGGCAAAAAATACCAACGGTTTTCAAACAGAAACGTGTAATTCTTAGTTGATTGTCCTTGGCCAGGGGGAAGTTCTTCTCTAGGTTGGTATTCTCTTGATATACTTTTAGACTACGACCTATTTCGTTCGTTACAGAACTTCTTTTCTTCAAAAAATTTTAATAAACAATGCATTATACATGCTCGATAACTTTTTCAAAGTGATATATCAGGTTTTATAATAACAAAACTAAAGCGCTATCTAAGCGTTGGTCAGAGGTTATGGAAAATAATAACAATTATAAAAATTTTGTTCAACATAAAGGTCCGATTTTTAAAATACATCACAAGAACGATACTAATTATTAGTAAATCCGATAAAACTAAGTGCTTGCCATATAAAATACTAGTTAAACGAATAATCGATAGATCGGTGTTCACCTGAAGATGATCATCTTCGCAGTCGGGACCACAAATGTAGCTCGTCGTGTTAATGTGTGACACCAAAAATACGTACGATTAAGCAAGAAAAAACAATCAGTATTGATCATACAAAAAATTTTTACAAAGGACATTTTCTCTGGCACTCAACGAAGTCATGTTATGTTGCAAAAGCAATTCATGTAGGGATGTACCTCTCTGCCAATAAACTCCGCTAATATTGAAAGGAAACAACTTAAATGAGAACTTAAATGAATGCGTTTCAAAGCTAGGGATTCATAAGAGTACATGGGATACCATATTAAAGACGCGTATTCAATTTTACTTCATCCATAAGCATTTATAATGATTTGACTAAAGTGGTATCATTGAAATATTTAGCGACGAATGACAAACTCTGGTGACTTTAAAGCTTCAGATCAAATATTTGTCATGTGTGGTCTGAAAGTGAGTGTGGATATTCCATGTCATATCAGACGAGCAGACTCTGGACCTATTCTTTATCGTAAGAAGTGTTATAGAATTGTAAAATGATACATGAGGTGTGCCCGCTCAGAATTTTTGAAGCACTCAATAGGTTCATAGTTTAAACTAGGCACCTGGCTTTTCCACCACGAAAATGTCCTGACGCATCGTTTGAAGGTTTATATTGAGTATTTACTAAGAACTGGGTCGAAGATTCTGGAATATTGACCTTGTAACCAAAATTTGGTTCCGAAGTCCAGATTTCATTCCTCGTGACTGTGCTATTTCGCTATGTAAAGAACATGCTGAAAGAGAAGTTTTCTAATGATAAGGAGCTTTTAAAACACAGCTTTAAGAGCTGATTTCAGCGACTGGTTTCAAAGAATGGATAGATGCGTAGAATGTGGTGGAAATTACTTTGAAAGAGTGTGAAAATTAAGGTCCTAGTTTAAAACTTTTTTAGATCTTTTATGCTATGAATACTACTTTTATATTACATGTTTTTAGTACTTTTTGATATTTTTTTGGAAAAGTTAAAAATACGTTCTGTTATTATATATTTTGTTTTATTATTACTATTTATTTACATACTATTATTAAAGGTGCACCTAATTTTATAGCTTTTTTATGTATTTACTAATTTAGTCGAAGACATTGAAATAGATATTATCTGTTATCAAACGGTAACTGAATAATCTATAATGGCATAGCATTGTTTGTATTGTGAATTGAATGAATTCCAAAGTGATTACTAATAAAGCAAGTTTATTTCTTAAATATAAACGTATTGGGTTGATTCATAATATAAATAATTGCCGGGTTTGAAGGACAAATATGTCGATATATTGAACGACAGCAGGGTCTGTTGAAAAACTTTAAGTTGGCATAAAACGCATTTAAGTTTATTTACTTTATGTCTAGTATATTAATATGTATACCAAGTTGTTTAATAAGCTTTGTCGTTTAATAACAGATGGCGTTATTAGGTTCATCGTTTTATTTTTCTAAAAATTGTACTACTCTTTAATGAACACGTGAAGTTTTCTCATTTTATATTTTGTCATTCGTACAGTTACATGTGTTTAAAGTTGACGCCTCGCAGTATTTTTTTACAATGAAAAAAATTGAATATCGTGTAGTGACAATCCTTATTTTTGGAAGGTGTAGCACTAAAACAAATTCATGGACGATTGTTTAGAGTGTATAAGGACTCTTCACCTTCAATTCGAACAGTAGAAAGATGGATTGCTGAATTTAAACGTGGTCATACAAGTCTTGAAGGACGTTGAAAAAGTGCATCAACACCAGAAGTCTTGGAAAGTCGTCGATTAATCGAGAGAGGTTCAGTAGAAGCTCTAGGCATTTCATTAAGCAGTGTGAGCAATATTTTGGCTGAAGTTTTGGGTTTCAGAAAGCTGTGTGCAAAATGGGTACCACATTCGCACCCATTTTGCAACAATGGAATAAAAACACATTCGAACGCGATTTTTTCAATAACATTTGGAGCGTTTTAGAAAGAATAAAAACGATTTCGAGGGTCGTTTCATCACTATAGATGGGGACTTCGTTCTACCACTATGATCCTCAATCAAAACAAAATGCTAAGGAGTAATGTGAACCTGTTACTTCCGCTTCGAAGCGAGTTAGGGTCCAGAAATCGGCCAAGAAGATGTTAGCATCAGTTTTTTTGGGATGCAAAAGGAATTAGCTGGATACAAAAATTCGTAAGAAAAGACCTGGTTTCCAGAAGAAAAAAATCATTTTTCACCCTCCCATACAGCTCAAAAGACCATCGCAAAAATCAGTGAATTAAAATAAGAATTGTTGCAAAATCCATCTTATTCACCAGATTTACCTCCCTCTAACTTTTGGTTGTTCTCACATCTAAATAACTTCATGCGTGGAAAACGGAATTAAATCACTGTAACAAGTATATTGAAGTTCAGGGACGTTATAGTGAATAATAAAATGTATTTCAAACCACGAACGACAAAACTTATTGCACAATCTGGTATAGTAACTATAAACGGCATGTTTTAGCAGTTTTCGAGCGACAGAAAGATAAACACATTTCTTAATCAAAAACAGCGATATCCGAAATTTATCAGTTTTGAAGATATCCGAGTATTGTGTTCTAGTATATTGATATTTTACTATTACAACTACAAATTTATTTTCTAATCTATTATATAATCATTATAATTATCAAGTACTTGTTGTCATCTTTCAGGTAACATAATAATCACTTCGCTGTCGAATGTCCTGGGCTTCGTTTGTAAACGTTCTTCCGTTTAGCGAATTTTACAGTCACAGAAGTAGATGATAATCTGTTAGAGAGCAAGGTTTTGCGAGTATGGTGGATAAAACAAAACAAACCAGTTTAGTCCTAATTTGGTACGTAGACTTCCGCGGTCGTGGTCCATGCTATCTGCTTCTGGGTTTCCGGGCTGAAACTGCGTCACTAGTATATCTGCCGATGTTTCGTACCCATTTGTATGGGACATCTTCAGGGCTGAACTACTGCACTGAAACTGTTGTCCAGTTTCAGTACAGTCCGCGCAATCCGAAGAGCATTGCTGCCACTGTGAAGGCGGTATCTCCTTAATATGAGTTTCGAATGCCTCAATTGCCTCTTCCGGCGTAGAAAATCGTTAACCACGAAGTTTATTCTTCACGTTTGGGAACAAAAAGAAATCACAGGGTTCTAGATCAGGGCTGTACGGCGGATGGCTCATCAATTCAATGTTTTGCCTGGTCAAATATTCAATTATTTGAACTGACCTGTGTAAGCTTGCATTGCCATGGTGGAGAATGATCTAGTTGTCGAATTATGTGGTATCCAATGTGAACATAGTTTCTTAACGACTAAATTTTCATGCATTTACTAATACCTAGAGATGCCTCGATCTCACGGTATGTCACATGACGGTTTTGCATTATCAATTCAGACACTGCATTAATGTTTTCCGACACAACAACATTTGTGGAACGACCTTCACGAAATTCATCGTCCAAAGAACGCCGTCCAAGTTTGAATTCACTATACCAACGATATACTATAGTTTTTGATGGTGCTTCATCATCATATAACAATTCAACTCGTCGAGGCATTCCTGTTGAAATAATTCACGCCAAATTTATGAAAAATAATTGCACGAAAATGTTCGCAAATTAATTCCATGAAATTTTCGAGATACTGTCTACAATAGAAATAGCGACCGGATAATAAAACTGTCAAGGTAAATATATTGTCAAAAATGACAAACTTCACCATGCAATCATCAGATCGGAGGCAACACCAATAGTGTGTTGCCAATTCCCGAAATATAAACGACTACCCTCGTATAATTAATATTATTAAAGGACAGTGATTAGACAATGGTAGACAGACAGAATCTCATACAAAAGCTAATACTCATGGTAGGACAGCTTTACTGTGTATATGGTGGAATCGATGATGTTGTTCATTATGGCTCACAATAAAACGGTGACAACAGAGTTTAGCAGATGTTCAGAAATTGCAGAAAGTACTAGAAAAACGCTCGGCATTAATTAATCGACATGTTATCCTTCTCATATGACCAAAAATACGAGTGATAAAATAGGACTAAACTGGTCCATGCTATCTGCTTCTGGGTTTCCGGGCTGGAACCGCGTCACTAGTATATCTGCCGACGTTTCGTACCCATTTGTATGGGACATCTTCAGGGCTGAACTACTGCACTGAAACTGGACAACAGTTTAAACCAATTGGTTTAAACGAATACAAAAGTGCATTGATTTTCAAGGAAAATATTTTGAAAAGGAATAAAACTATTTTCGATAATAAAAAATTTTTTTTGTTTGCAATTCCCGAAATATAAACGGCTACTCTCGTAATATTCTTGTGTTATACACTTTTTATCTCCAGTAATAATATTGGATAAGATGGGCTAATTTTTTTGCCTCGAGGAAATACTTGTTGCGATTGGTACTCGTATTTTGTTTACCTTTTTTATTTGATTAAAATTATGCGGCACTCAGACACCAATCTTATTCCCTTTCCAGAACTTTTCAAGATATTGTCATACAGTTGATTGAGAAGTACTTAGCACCTCCGTTATTTCTTTTGTTTTTTAAGCTGAATTTTGTTTTACCAAAGCTATTAACTGATCCGTAATGAAATACTCAATCTGGTCTTAGATTATTCTCCAAGCCATTTTTTTTATTATACAAAGGTTATTTTTTAAATAAGATCTGTGTTAATAAGAAGAAAAATACTTAAAATATATTTATTTCCATATTCTACCTTTCATTTACTTTTCAACATAATTCGCGACTTTGTTCAAACATTTGTTAACCAGTTTTCAAATTTCGACATTAAAGAAACCTTCTGTCTGTGAAGAAGTCCAATCTATGACTACAGTTTTTACTTCTTAGTTGCCGTTGAACCGTTGACCACCAAGGAACTCCTTTAAATAGTAAATTCAAAATGGGTGAAAATTACTGGGCGTGGATTGTAATGTGGGTGATCTAGTTGTTCCCATCCAAGAAACCTGATTAAGCCATGTGTTTGTGCAGAAACATGTAGCCTTGCATTGTCATTGAGCAGCATCACATCGGAAAACAGTAGACTACGCCACTACTAAAATCCATTTCCTACCCAAGACGGTTGCTATGATTTTTGTGCCTAAATTACCTGTTCGACCTTCATTTTGGTTGGTGACAATGTGTGTCGACATTCCATTGACTGTCGTTTGGATTTAGAAGACATGTAAATTACCCAAGTGTCATCTTCTGTAACGATGTGGTCCAAAAATTTATCTCCTTGATGATCACATGGAGACAAAAACGATAAAGCACAGCCTCTATTTGTTTTGTGATAATAAGAAAGTCTTGAAATCCATCGACAACGCAATTTTCGATACTCCAGTTTCTCCGAAACAATGGTGTACAAAACTGGCCTTGAAACTTGTGGAAAATCAATGGATAACTTTGAAATTGTCAGTCCTCTCGAATTTTTTTGTTCACACCACGAACCAATTCTTCAGAAATTAGAAAAGGTCGGCCTGGACTCATCATGCACATCCGCCCGTCTTTGAATATTCTCACCCACTTTCAAACTTTACTATCACTCGCAACATTGTCACCATACACTTCACAAATCAAACAATAAATTTGCGCTGCTGTCAAGTTTCTTGAACCCAAGAATCGTAATACAGATCGTATCTCACAGTTTGCGGATGAATGAATTTTCTTAAATATTATAAACTTCTACAGCTCAGCACACAGGCTGACGATACGACTTCAAAAACGCTCTCAAAGCATGCTGAAAGCAAATGCGCATGTTTACTGCTGTGATAGCGCGTTATTTTCACTTTCATTCGTAAATGGACCTTATTTAAAAAATAACTCGTACTTTCACTAATTACTCCATTACCACAAATACAACACAGTTTTCAACTGTTGATGTAGTAATATTTCTTAATTTAAACTTCCATAACACTATGCGTCTTGTATGCACTTTCGAATTTTTCATTTCAAGTACATACACTATTAATATCGAGGCATTCGCTTTTCAACTTCTAATTTGTGAATAGCCAGATCATGCCTGTAACATGAAGATACAAAATTGACCTTCCCGCAGTAGTTAAAAAGTTTGAACAAATTCTAATCGCCCATTACCTGTATCGGCAAGTTTTCATGAATGAGTTTATTATACAGGGCATTTAAAAAAAAGGTCGTATGTTTTATCAACATATTCATCAAACGAAACAAAAAACACTTAATGAACTTAGGCCTGTATATTAAGTGCTGCAGGATAGAGTTGATTATTTACTGTTTCTTATATTAATTATGAACAAAACTAACATTAAGTGCTATCTGCTTCTGGGTTTCCGGGATGGAACCGCGTCACTATTATATCTGCCGACTTTTCGTACCCATTTGTATGGAACATCTTCAGGACTGAACTACTGCACTGAAACTGGTGTAAGTCGATGGGGGACGCGTTTATATATGGATAATGGGTCATGGGTCAATGGAGCGTTACGGTTGCGGTTGGGTAGATTAGAGATGCAGGATTGCTAAGCGTTATGTAGGGGGTAACCATCATCGCAGTTAAGGTTATTGGAGTGCTTAAAGATCTCTATAGTTTCACGGATTTTGCGACCATAGAAATGGTTAGTGCGGGATAGGATCTTGGTCGAATTAAACTGAATATGGTGCCCGGTTTCCAGCCTATACTCGGCAAGTGTAGAACCGGCTATGCGCAGCAACCTGGTACAACGCTCATGTTCAGAAACACGAGTGCCGACGGACCGCTTTGTTTCACCAATATATGCCCTGCCGCATGAACAAGGATTCCTGTACACACCAGGTGATTCTAAAGAAATCTGGTCTTTTACGAAAAAAGGGTCAGATAATTTGGAATGGGTTTTGAAGATGGTTTTGATGTTGTTTTTGAGAAGAACCCTACTGATGCGGTCAGTAACACCTTGTATATAGGGTAGGTGGGCTTTAGAGAGGGGGAGAGATGATGTAAGCTGTGTATTAAGTTGTGTAATTTTGGGATTAAGATGTCGATCTATGGTTCGCTGAATATTATGGAAACGTCGGCAGATATAATAGTCACGCGGTTCCATCCCGGAAACCCAGAAGCAGATAGCAAGGACCACGACCGCGGAAGTCTACGTACCAAACTAACATTAAGTGTTTTATTATGTAAAACGTACACCGAAGAAATCCTAAAGAAAATATTCTACATGACCGCCTGTCATTTGTACACAGGTTTCATATTTGCGACAAAAAAGCCTTTATTCTTTCGAATATTCCTGGATTCTGCCGAATGTTTTGGTACTTATTTCCCATTAGTTTCTGCAACTAATCTAGATTATTAACGACTCTTGAATAAACCAATAATTTTAAATATCCCCAAATGCAGAAGTTATGTAGGTTAATATCGGGGGATCTGAGTGGCCATGGTACTATAGCTCCTCGTCCTCTCCAGTTGTTAAACGTTGCGTTTAAAAATTTCTTAGCTCAATGGAGAGCTGAGATGGAACCCTATTATGTAAACACCAATAGTTAGTTAGGGAAACATCTGCTAATAGCGGGGATGAAATGTTATTTAAACAGTAAGATAAAATTCGCCACTCAAACATTTACGAATATCAACGTTGACGTCTTCTCTCTGTAACAGCATGAGGGTCAATTAAAAAATATTTGCGTTAAAGTTTGAATTTTTTGCAGGTTTGCCTAGTATGAATCTACAAAAAGTTAGTCTGGAGTCACAATCGAGGGCTAATAGAGCATACAGCCGTTGCATATGATCAGGTTACCGTTGCTATTCTCATAAAGTCTTCCAGATGCATTCATATTTAGTTTCATAGCTTAGGTTCTTGTACCAATATTGGGATTTTCTTCAACTCTTCTTGAAACACATTCTTCTGTTTTAAGAGTAGTTACAGAACTCGTCGCTGGGCATTACGTTTACTAACAACTAAATGAACCATTTTTACTTAATTGTTGACGATTCAAAAACAATTTATTTGATGGAAGTGTATGATTAGAAAACTCTACGGTAAATAGACGCTGTGCTTCAATAATAGAGAAGGCAAAATTCTGGGGCGCTTTATAAGACGACAATAGCTCTCGCCCGCGGCGTGAATTTATATTCTGTTATTGACTATTATTTTGCGGAATTTTCTGCACTATTTGTAATTATATTGCAATGAAGTCGTCTGAGAAAACGACCATGGTCTGATAAAATAGGTTATTAGTGAATTATGCACTTTGTGATAAGATTGAAAACGTTGCTTAGGAGGATAATTGTTATAAATTATAACTTCCTATTTATTATGTTGTTATATCTACTATCAAGCGGTTGCCTTTGTTATTGTATCCTTATAAAGGCACAAAAACTTACTAGCTTTTATAAATTGTACATTCCGTCTACAACGTCAATATTGACATGAATAATGTTGGACATCTTAAATAAATACAAATCAAGGCTTCACTTCATGTCTTATAACAACGGTAACAATAGCACTATTTCGTTTACACACATTGTATTCATTTTGGCATATTTTCAAAACACGCTTTCATTGAACCCAAGGCGTGTACACACAAAACCAACAAATAATTCTAAATTCGAGAAATCTAACCAGTAACACTTGTGTAAGGAAGAAACAGATGTTTTGTGTGAAAGAAGGGTATTTATATTATATATGTACACGCCCAGTAGTATATTAAATGTTCGTTTTTCGTACAAATCTTCACAAACACTAGGTGTCGTTCCCTCAAGAGCGCAGAGATGATAATTTAATAAAGCAAACGTATTAATCATCTGTCAAGTGGTGGCGCTGTAGGTCGGAGTGCCGGGACCATAATTGCCTTATTGTCAAAACACTGACCTGCACAGCATGTATCTGTGGTTCCATACAGATAGACCACACATTTGGATTATGACTTCAAGGAACTTAGAAATTTATTTTCTTTTATTTTATTCCTTTTTTGTTTGTAAATGAGGAGGCAAATTCTCGTGTGAAATCGTCTTAATATTATGTAGCCACATTGTATTATGGCATACCTTTTTTAAAATTGAATTATTTTTAGTAAATAACTATAAAAATAGTTTGGAGGAATGTTCGGTTATAAATTTCTATTCGAAGTAATTTTAAAAATATTAGTGGAATGCTTGTGATTCAATGGTAGCGGTGCTTGTTCCTTGTATTGATTTATTTGAAATAAATTTCTAATTTATTAAGGTTTCAATTATCAAAACAATCTATGTTGTACAACAAAAATATTTTAGTTTTTAATTTTTAAAGATTTTAATGCTTTTGAGAAGTGTAGAATATTAATAGACAAAATACTACTTTATATTAATGAGTAATAATTCAAACAATAAACATTTCTGGTTAATATCTCTTTTAACTCTTTTGCCTATAATTAATTTCTTTTTAATAAGTAAGATATTTTGATACATTTTTTTGTAAATACATATTGACTTGTAATAGTCGGTGATAAAACTGCTGTATTTTGCTGACGTAAACACTTTATGTCGTATAAATTCTGGTTGTTACCAATAATATTTATGTTATTTATAGACGACCTTCTTTGTCACATTGATTGCCAGGTGCTCGCCTACGTTGATGACATCAAAATTTTTTCCGAAATTCGTTCCCCTGAGGATGCTGATAATCTGTAGCAGAACTTGGGCTTCCTGGAGGGGTGGTGTAGACAGTTTGGATTAAGATTAAATATTAACAAATGCTATACCATGACCTTCTCACGGTCTACTTTGCTTTTTGAATCCGTGTACCACATCGGGGCTGATAGTTTGGGGAAGGTGAGTGAGTTTAGGGATCTTGGAGTGATTTTCGACCCCTGTCTTACCTTTCGACCATAAATCACTAGTGTGTGCTCAGAAGCCTGTAAATCGCTGGGGTTTGTATTCCGCACCTCCAAATATTTCTGTGACCCTGCTGTATTAAAGTTCCTATTCTATGCTTACGTTGTAAGCAAACTGGAGTATGCATCACTGGTCTGGTCTCCGATATATGCATGTGAGTGCTTGAAGTTGGAGCACATTCATCGAACGTTTTTAAAATTCCCTACCTTCAAGATTAGTAGTGCTTACCCACAAAGAGATGTGTCGCAGGAAAAGTTGCTTCTTGAGCGTAATATGTCCTCTTTGCATGACAGGAGGGCTGGTAACAGTGTTGACTGTCCTTCGTTACTGCATCGTTTGTATTTTTTAGTGCCCCGTTTGAACTCTAGGTGCAATGTGTCCATTGTGACGCCAAGGGCGCGGACTAATATTCTCAGGAGAACACCAGTCTACATTTTGAGTAAAAGAGCCAACGAATTTGCTGAATTGTTAGCTTAGCATATATACCATATATGTATTTTTAGTAATTTTTGTTTGTTTGCTTTTCTAATTAACTTTAGTTTGAATTAGCTTTAATTTTTTTATTATATCTGCCACACATATGTCTAAAGTCAGTTGTATTTTCCAGTTATTGGGCTTTAAGCCTGATGGAAATAAAGGTCATTATTCAAATAGTAGGTATATGTGTCTATCTGTCCAAATGAAATATTACAGTAGTTTCAACTTTTTTTAATTGCACTAAATAGAAAGTTAATATTCTTATAGCATTACCTGATGTAAGAGTGCTTGTTAACAATAATATTAGATATATGTATGTACACTACCGGCCATAAATGAGGAATCACATACTATCGATAGAATCGCTCTGTTTTATACCTTGGTTTCGGTAGGGAAATTTCAAATAACATAGTAAGTGAGTGCATTTCTGGGAAGTTTACCAATAATACTGTTATCTAAACGGAATTGACGGTTAATAGCTCCACAGATTCGCGCAGATTTAAATAAAAATCGTGAAAATCCGGTGTCGCTGACTACCGTAAAAAGACGCTGATCAGAGGCGCGACTGGAAGAGCGATTTGCTGTTCGTAAACCATTGCTACGATCACGAAATCATAAAAAAACGATTATAGTGGGGTCAAGGAGCACCAATACGGAGATTTGGAAAGCAGGTCTGTGGACGGACGAATCGAAGTTCAAAGTGTTTGGAAGGACAATGTGTTGTGCCAACAATTAAACACGGTGGAGGTTTAGTTCTTGTTTGAGGATCATTTTCTTTCAATGGTGTTGGAGATTTGTATAAAATTGATGGAATTTTAAGAAAAGAAGGATAATCGAAGGTTTTATTTCCAACGAGATAGTGACCCCAAACGTAGTGCTAAACTTTATAAGAATTACGTGAAACAAAAAGAAGAAGAAGGACTTCTTGCAAATATGGTTTGATCCGCACAATCGCCCGATATGAATCTTATAGAGTTGCTGTGTAATGAGCTAGACATAAAAGTGAGAGAACAGTGTTCGAAATCGCAGCAACAGTTGTGGAAACACCTTACCATTGCTTGGAACAATATTCTAGTTGAAACCCTTGGAAAACTTGTGTTGAGAATACCCAAAATTTGTAAAGAAGTTATTAAGTGTAAAGGTGGATATTTTTTTTCACAGAACTAATGATACTATTTTGTTTTATAAGTATATATAGTTTATTTTTTATAGTAATTACATTTTTATTCGTATACATATTGTTTTACCAAAAGTGTACCATTTTTTTTGTTTTACCTATAGTGATCCCTCAGTTATGGCCAGTAGTGTATATATCTGTGCAAATAAAATATTACAATAGTGGAAAGTTCAATGCAACTTATTTTAATTACCCTAAATAGAAAGCATGTACCTTTATAATATTTCCTGATGTAAGAGTGCGATAAGCTAACGATAATGTAAATGAGATTAAGTTACCATAGGTCGTAGGTGTGCCAACCCAATTGCTTTCAGAACCAGCATGTAAAATAATATTTTTTTTCTTTTGGAAGGGGATGGCATCTAATAAACATGCCGGTGAATTATCAATACAACTTTTTTTTTTAATTGAATGTGACAACTTCATCCTATTTGTACATACTATGTACTGTTCATAGAATGGCATTAACATCTCAACATAGATCTTTCATCATTTCTAACTCTTTTTTCTGTAATACCATGCTTCGATATATTATAAACTGTGCTGTAGCAGACACCATTTCGATGTTCTGTCTACCAGGTGTACTGGAAAGTCTTTACTGGTTTTTTCGTAAAAGAACTACTTAATTTTCATGGAATTTCAATGGAAAAGTTTGTTTATTCAAGTTATTGGCCATTTGATTCTACATATTTTGTCCATCTTTCAGGCAATTTAAAGATGCCATTCCAAAAAAACTGTTCGTCTTTAGAGCAAAACCCTCCATCGAGCCATTTTCTAACTTCTTTGAAAATAGCGAAGTGCTGCTCTGCAAGTGCATGTCCCATTGATGCGAAAACATGATAGTCGGACGGGACAAGGTCTGGAGAGTACGGCGGGTGCTATATTATGTCCCATTCAAGTGCTTTCATTTTTCATTTTTATTTCATCTGATTTTGCTGTGTGAGATGACACGTTGTCGTCCTATAACACAATTGCATTGTAGAAATGTGACGAAATATTAAATTGTTTCTTATAAACAGCATTCACAGTTTACCTTCTTAACGTCCAACAATAATCTTTTAACATCACAATTCCATTTGCCTTGGTACTCTCTTTCCTTTTCCAAAGTATCCTGATGGAAGCGCTCGCCATGCTCATTAACGTCGTGATATATTGTATAAGTGATATATTATGGTCAGCACCGTGAAGAACCAACGTTTTTTAATTTGTGTGCTTTTGTTTCTAAAAAAACTGATAAAGCTCACACTCACGTAGTATTTTCCCATACTGTCAATTTGGTTGCAAATTTTGATTCTCTATTTCTCGTATCTGAGGTCCAAGAAAAATACTTTCTTTTAGCTTTCCTGCTGTTATTTTTGGAAACTTTTCTTGAAGGTATTTAAAACTGCCCTCTTCTTGATTCAGTGCCTTAACAAAGTTTTTCATGAGCCTTAGTTTAAGGAATATCGCTATCCAGATAACCAATGCCTCAAGTATCTGCTGCTCGTAGTACAAATTACATGTGGAATCCACGGATTGTCTTGATTTTTAATGGTCTCACCAAAGTAAAATTTATAGGCTCGACAAATATTCGGCCTTATTTTGTCACTTTTATTTGACTGGAGTAAATTTGCGCATACACATAACAAAAGTTATTTAGATTACTTACACATGAAGGATATGTGATTGTGTTTATAAATAACTAAATTAAATTTTGCATACGATTTTTGTTACCTTTCCGTTATTAAAAACTCACTGAACTCATCCTCAATACTCTACGCTGTGCTATTGCAGTTAAAGCTGCATCCTTTATATAGTATGTGTCGGCTTATCCCCTCGCTAAAAGCATAGCAACCGACCAGATTAGAACAATAATGCAAACTTGTCACCCCTTGAATGGACGAGTATATCACGTTCTGAACAAGACTATACCATCATTTTCCCTACAAATGGAGTTAAGTCAACACTAGTACTTTTCGAATAATTTCTAGTTTGTATATTCTATTTAATTTTATCAATTACTAGCTTAGGGTAAACATTTTGTTGGCCAGTGATATTAGCGGACGTTTTGTATGCCACACCATTGCTCATTTTGGAGACATAGGGGATGTAGTTGATTGACCTCATGTCAGTTCCTCGCTCTTTACACATACATGAAGCACTATTATGACTTTTTGTGTTCATGCCGTCAAATGTACGACATTGTCGTCGCGATGCGCGTATATGGACAGAATACTTTTAAACTTGGCATATGCCATTTGGTGAACTTCTGAGGATAAAATCTATATTAAATTGAAAATATATATTAGCTTTCTTCGGGCAAACTGTGGTTACTATCGAACTTATTCTCTGTGGGTTATCGTATCGTTTGTGATACAGAAAAGAAAGAAGAAATAGTACGTTCCTCTATCGTTCAAACATGCAATTGTTCGAAAGAACGAAGATCGTGTTCGTCCCGCCAAATGTACGACGACATTGTCGTCACAATAACTATATGGATCGAATAATTTTAAGCTTAACATACGCTATTTAGTGAACGTCTGAATAATTCAAATGTTAATAACACCCTGTTTACAACGGGTTTCGAGTGCATCAACTCCCTTCAGGCAAATCGTGTTGTTATTTACGAACCTACTCTCTGGAGGTTATCATATCGTTTGCCATACAGTAAAATACAGAGAAACAATACTTCCCTCTATCGTTCAAACATACGATAGTGCAGAAGAACAAAGTTTGTGTTCGTCTCGCCAAATGTACGGCATTGTCGTCATGATGCGTATATGGATAGAACACTTTTAAACTTTGCATCCATTGCGAAAACAAGCACTCTTTTCCGTGAAATGAACATCGCATTTATAACAATCTCTCCTATTATTGGGGAAGATTTAGACGTAAACGCTTATACAAGGACCAAACTTCATCTTCTAACATCGGTTTTGTAGATCATAAGAACTAAAACTTCGAAAAAAACTAAGCCATTCGATAAAGAAGGGTATTGAGACATCTGTTCAGCGTGTTCACCATCCGAACTCAGTAATGGTTTGGTGAAACTTTCCATACAAACGTGTTTCTCCCATTATGTCAAATCCATTGTACAAAAAACAATGTAAAAATAGTTCTGGAAATTGTGGTGAAATCTCTGATAGACTCCTTATTTAGGAGAAAGAAATTGGTGTTTTAATAGAATTGTGCACCCGGTCACAAAGCAAAAATAACTCAAACATGGTTGGAAAATATTATTACTTTTATTACTAGTTTATTAAGGCTTTCGATTGACTATCCAATGATCTCAAATTGAACGCTTTTAACTGGCAATTATAGGATTTTCCTTTGGAGTCTTTGGAATGGACTATTCTTGAAGCTACAGCAAAAAAGTCGCTAGAAACTTTGTGTGCATGTATGCCTAGACCAACGGTAATACAAATCATTTACCGTTTGAAAGTTCATTTTATGTACTTTTCGAATATACATATGTATTATAGCTTGTACGATGAGTTATTCTTTTTTTATACTCCATTAAACTACTAGATTCGATCTGCAATTCAATTAAAGAAAATATGCGTTTAATTATTGTTTTCTACATATTACATATTTTAACTGAAATTGATATCAATTTTAAACATATTTAATTACTACAAAAAAGGTAAAAACACCTTACCACATCAGTGTACGTATTCTGTATACAGATTTGGACAATAAAGTAAATACGCGAAAACGAAAAGTTGAAATATGAAGTATAAGTAACATTACCGTTTGGTGTTAATGCATTTCGAATTCTGGACTGATTTTGATTTCAAAATTCTATTTCTTTCAACTTTTTTTTTATATATTTATGCTCATACATATGTACCTATAACTAGATATGTTTGTTAAAACGATGACTGCGTAGATAAAAGGGCGTAAAATTAAATAATGCGATAATAAGAAATCTGATATATGCTGCGATCTTAGGTGCACCGTAAACATAACAAGAACTGTGAACATGGCACGCTCTCATGGTTATCGCCTAAATCTATAACGGATTATCTCATATCTTGATTGTTGTCGATGCTTTTAATCTGATTCGATTGATATATATTCTCAGATGTATGTCTGTGTACTACAGGAATCTGCAAGTGTATATGTCTGTTATAAAAGTTTCCGTTTTATTTTTTACAGTTACGTGTGCATCGGCTTACATGTAACAAGGTTGCTAATTTATACCTTGTTCCTATTTGTTTTTCTTAATTACGTTTTCAGCGTGATTTAGTTAACATTTTAAAGTTATTTATTGAAATGCATAAATATTAGAAAGTTACTCTTTTTATTATACATGTGGCAAAAAAACGAATTACTCAATAAAAGTATATATTTTTAAAACAAAATTTGTATATGTTGAAAATACTAAATGATAAAAAAGATGCAAGAAAATAGTGAACCTTTTCTTCATTTTTTACTGAATGCTAACAAAAAAAATCGTTGTTCTTTTCTTTAGTTTTTTCAGTTTAATTTCATTGTAACAGTCTATAGTTGTACATGTACCAAAAAGCCAAGAGTTTGAAGATAACCAAAGTATCGGAAAATAAGGGAAAGATAGAAGACTAAGATTGCTTGCTCTTATGGATTGGCATAGAATCTCAAGGTCTGTGGATAAAGTTCTTTTGGCAAAGATAGATAAGTCATAGAATAACAATTCATTCCATATATCACTACGTTCCCTCGTTTGAATTGATTTTCTATCATTCCAGACTAATTTTGCCTTTCACTAACCAGCATCATGCCCATCACTCCAGACTAATATTGTCTTTCACTAACCAGCATCATGCCCTTAGTTTAGACTGGTGTACGAACAGATTGGCATGAATAGTGAAATAATATCGTTTTTTGAAACAAATCTCCTTTTATTTGTGAGCCCATGATGGTCGTAGGCGACGTCAAAATAGAGAAAAGCATTATTGTCAATCGAATGTATAAATGAGGCTATCGATACATTTTCGCTGAAATAATAAGAATTTACTCTACTAACGAACGCGATTTAGATGTTCAATAGTTAATTAATCTATTTAGACAGTTGCTTGCGCAACTATTTTACGAATTTTAAACCAAAGTTGTAATTATTATGTATAAACTATTACGTATTATTGACTACGATACGGACGACTATGGCGCACCGCATGACTTATCAGCTCTATGTAGTAGAAAAAAATTAAACGTTGTTAGGCAGGACTCAATTGTTTTTTTATCATGGCTAGGTAGTTTTTTTTTTCAGTTCCTCTCTTATTTAATGTAAAAGACTTACTCGCTATTTTATGAGTGTACATTTATATTTTCAAATAATATTTTTTTTAGTAAAAATGAATTCATCCTCACTAATTATTTTAGGTGACTCCCGTTTTATAAAAAATTGAATTTCATTTCGCTTTATTAAAGTACAATGTAAAATGTATTGAACGCAATCCTATTTATTTATATTCGTTTCAGCTAAAGAAGGAACGTATCATTAGCTATTAACGAATGATAAATTTAATAAAAACTTGTCATCGTTGATTATACGTTGGTATTTTTAGCCTCTCAAACAAATCTAAACAAAATTCCATACTATAAATTGACTCAAAATCCTTCCCTCATTCATCCATTCTTTGATGGGTAAACCTGTATTGAATACGGTTGCTTCCATCATCTGACAGCTTTCGGTCAACAATTACCCATGCTCGATCAAATTAAAAAGCAATTAGGCACCGTTTCGAGTGACCACGGATATTGTGTAGCGTTTGTGTCAGAGCGGTGGCAGGGGGATGGGAGGATGTAGCGGCGCCTCGAAGGGCACTCCGTTCTTAATGCAAACTTTCAAAATTTCTGTGAAACGACTGAGTTAAGAGAAGCGATTAGCAATTTGTAAAGTGAAGACTAACCAGCCCTACGTTACATTTCTTCCTTTGCAATTTCTATCATTACGCGACGTTGAAATAAAGGAATCCATTAGCAAATTGCAGTTCATTTACCTTCTTAAGTGCTTTGTCAGACTATACCTGTGTTAGAATGGCAGTATATCATATATTTAAAAATACTTTTCTTTTGAAAAAGTTATTTTGTAATTGTTTTTCTTTCAATTTTTACAGTCTGGTAAATGTATATACACATTTAAACATTTATTAATAGTTATTCGATATGATAAATTTTAATGCAGATTGTGGTTGATTAAATTAAATTAATCAATTAAAGTTAATATAACCCTTTTCTATAACAATTTTCGTATTCTGTATACGACAAACACACACTCAGTGTGTGCTTCACTTTCGACGGTGTAAGTCCGGTATGGACTTTGTCTTTGTGCGGATTTTGCCGTAGTTCCTAGTGCGTCACTTTAATTAATTATCTACTGATGGTGACAACTTGGTTGTCGAAATACGTATACAGAATGTGAAAATTATAGTGGAAAGGGGTTATATTAACCTTAATTGATTACTATTCCATAGAATTAGATTTCTTTAGATATACATTATGCGTTATAACATTGAAAATTAGAGGTTTGCCGTAGAAAACTATTTCTTAAGTTTTAATTATTGAAAGAATTGTTTAATATTTGAAATTGTCTGCAGAAGTAAATATCGTCTTTAATTAATAAGTGACGATAAGGGAGGTCGGCGAAGAAAAATTTTTGAAAAAATTGTCTTTATTCTTGCGGTCTTTCACTGTGTTGAATCTTAATGTCACAATATGAGCCGTATAATCCACTATTTTTTACATTCCAACATTCAATATTCAAAGAAATAAAATTTTTAGCGGATTCAACAGCATTTTACACTTCTTAAAATGTTAAAGGTGGCACTAAATTCAGATAGCAGTCATATTGGAAAGTAGTTTGGTTCTTCTCTCTTAATAACTGTTTGTTGTACTGTAGTTAACCTAACTAGTTTTATACATTTTAATGTGTGTGTGTTTAGTACAATGGATAGTCGTGGTTGTAAAGACATTTTTACAGTTTTTATTATACTTGTGGAGAGTTTGTGCTTAAAAAACATCAAAGGAATATTACAAATTTCGTTAAAAATATTTACTTCTCATATTCGTTATTGAAGATTGTGTCATCGTACTTGCTGCATGCAGCGTTCTAGTTACATATACTTCAATGGTTATAGTTTTAAACTGTTTACTATATCTGATTCTCCTCAGGCATCCAATAGTTCAGTTTTTATTCAACATTTGCTTAAATAATTTATTCTTAAAGTTGGACTGTATTGTATTAGGGTACGTAAATGATTCAAAGATATTTATATAGTTGTACAATTGTTCGAAGCCTCGAAAAAAGTTCACGCCTTATCAGCGACTGCTGTATTGGCAATAAAAGAGTAAGTATTGAAAAATGTCCAGGCAGAGTATTGTAAACAGTTCGATTGGATAATGTTTTATTATGCTTTGAATAACATATCAATGGAGCTAAAAGCGGTAGTTTGGGGGATACGTTTTGTTTCTCGTCTTCAATTCAAGGTCCATATAATCTTGTACCTCTGAGGCGTTACAATCAAAGAAGCTATTGATATTTCTAATAAGATCGCGCAAGCACTTTGGCAACACTTTAACACTGAACTAATTGTATAAAGTATTTGTTAGAATCAAACTTGAGTATGATTTTACTCATTGAAATTGATACTATATGATTGAGGTTTCAATCATATGGTATCCGTTCTAATTATAGAAAACAGATTTTCTTAGAATGAGCAAGTGCTTTTAAATTATTTTTCATATAAAGAAGATAATTAATATCTATCAAGGGCTATAGATTACTCTACACTATTGCAGCGACATAGTTAGAAATCCTTAATAAAACGCAGAGGAGCACAGTGTGCTAAATGCATGTGAAAACTCATGATCAATAAAATAGATACTATATTCCCGTGCTGTTATGGTATATTCATTTTGCAGTACCTTGTAGACTCGTAATTGTCCACTACTTTTTTGATCCTCAAGGCTAATACCAACATTTTCAATAAAAATTGTTGGTGCATATAATAATTAATGTCAATAAGTGCTACACTGACTCAATTACGAAGTAGTGATGAACATTTTTACTGTTTAAGATTGCAAATTTAACTTCGCACATGAATCGATTGATTTATTGAGAGAAAAATTTCCTGGACGTGTAATCTCAAGAAACGGTGATGTTAATTGCGCACCAAGATCATGTGATTTGACACCGTTAGACTAGTTTCTTTGGGGTTATGTGAAAAGTTAGGTTTATAAAAACAATCCACAATCAATTCCTGCTTTGATAGATGAAATTATTCGTGTCATTGGTGAGATAGAGCCTCGATTATGTCAAAATGTCATTGAAAATTTTAACAAAAGAGTAGACTTCTGTGGAGATGCAAGAGGAGACCATTTGGCAGATATTATGTTTCGGATATAAATGTTATAATTGATACTTCAATTACAAATATGTTTTTAAAAGTGAATGCAAATTATGTGTTTTATTTATTCTTAAAAAAAACGCGAAATTTGAAACATCCTTTATATAACTATTTATTTTATTTTAATTACTGAGAATATTCCTCACTCAAATTATTACTTGCTAAAATTATTTTCGTTTTAATGGCATAATGACAAAATAATAATTTGTGTAACAGACTACCATAAAAAATAAATAATATTTAAACGTTTTGTTTGTAGTAATTTTAATAATAAATGTATTGCAATATGCTGCGATAATTAATTAGTAGATATGGAAAAAAAATTACACGTGCAAGGTAACAATATAAAATAATAATTGTTAATGTAATGCTTATAAAAAAGTAAACAATTTTCGCTAAAAAATTGCTTAATATTAACATCCTCACAAAATTTCCTAAAATTTGAAGCATTCTATACTGAAGAAACTTGGTGATAATTTAAAATCTTTCCCTTTGTACTTTTGTAGCATTGTTAATCCTCCGTTGAATAAAGACACAACATAAGTACATAAGATGCCTGTAGACAAATATGGGTTAAGAATAAGTAAACCAATATCATACAAAAGAACAGTCAAGAGCCTACCGAGTTCCGTAACAATGAACAAATCCCGTGTTAGACACGTAAGAAACACCATAATACAACTGTAAAAGAACTGCGAAAATATATTTGGTGCTCTTTATTCTATTCAGCTTATATTTTTTGGTTTATATGCGGGGACACAATGCACTAATCCTAAGTTTTGACAGTGCAATTATATGCTCTGAATTTGAAGAATGTATACGTAAAATGACCCAGAATTACCAAAATAGCTTTTAGTGTATTTCCTATACATTTTGTGATATTTTTATCGAATTTAAATGCAGGAAGTAATAAAAGTAATATAATACTGTATTTAAAAAGACTAATATTTATATTTGTTTACTGTTGGTTTAAAATCGAATGACGGATATGGCGCCTAGCTCGTATCACTAGATAAATTATGTCTATATCGACAACCTTACTTTTCTGTTTGCATTTAAAATACTACGAAAGACGAGATTTCGAGTACATTAGAAATCGATAAGTGTGTGTTTGTATATATTATGATTCAATCTATTTTTATTATATCGTACTAAAGAGTCTATTTTTTACTCTTTTGGTAGACAAAATTGTGTATATATGTATCATAATATAACAATAGGTCAACATCTATTTATACTTTCCATTAATATTAAAACATTTATAAGCTTACTTTTTATAAACTTGGTCTCCGAAAATATGCAATGAAAATATATACTGTTCAAAATAATCAACGAATATTTCAAAAAACTGATAGGTAATTTTTGAAAAATGGTGATTTAATATAATTTTTGGTTTCTATATATTCGTAAATACATTATTGTATTTTAACTTATTTGTACTAGTTTTAATGTGATCTTGTTGGTACTGTATAAAATGTTGAATTTTAATGTAGGAAATTATAGAAATATTCAATTTTTCATTCAAGTTTTATTGCAATAACTCCTACAAAAATAGAGATTAATGTGTATGATCTCCACGAGCATTTAAAAATGCTTAGCATCTTAATGGCATGGACCGGTCTAATATGTCGGACAGTTCTTGATGAATCATATTCTGTTCCATTTGACGGCAACTTGTAATGCCTGATATGTTTTTCGAGGCATATTTTGTGCAGCGACACGTCTTTCTATGATCATCTAAGCGCTGTCTATTGGATTATCATCTAAGGAATTGGTTGGTTATGCTACACAGTCTATGGCAAAGAAGAAGGAACTTTTTTAAAATAGCAACTCTTAGTGGCGCCATCTATTTAAAAAAATATGCATCGGTAAGGTAGATCTTTCACCAATGTTATGTTAAAATATCATGACATTTGCATCATTAGAAGCAGATAAATTGGGCATAAAGTAAAAATGTGTATTTGGTATTGGTCGAAAAATGAGTTTTAAACAAAGAGCAAATATTAAGTTCTGTTTTAAACTCGGTAAATCGTTTACTTTAACGTTTAATTTGATGAAATAAGTGTATGGTGACGTGCGTTTATCACGTACGAGTGTGTATAAGTGGCATAAACGATTTAAAGACGGTCGTATGGATATAAACGATGACGAACATCCTGGTGTAAAAGAAATCTGTGGTAACGGAATGTAACATCGAACTTGTGCGTGAATTTATCAGAAATTAGCCGAAATCCTCATTGCAATACGTGGGAATGGAATTAAATATTTCCAAAGATTCGACTTTTCTAAAGACTTAAAAAAGGATGCAAACTTCAGATATTCTATTGTAACTGAGGATGACACGTGGTGTTTTCAATGTGATCCAGACACTAAGCGTCAAAGCTCTGAATGGAAGCATCCAAGCGAAGAAAGACCGAAAAAAGCCTTTTGGAGAAGTCGAAATTGAAGACAATGTTGGTTTGTTTTTATGATTCGAAAGGCATAGTCCACAAAGAGTTTGTACCAATTAGTCAGACAGTTAATACTGTATATTATTTTGTTGTTATGAACCGTCTTTTGGCGTGTATTCGTCGTGTGCGCCCTCAATATTATGAAAATGGTAGCTGGCGTTTGTTACATGATAATGCACCATCTCATGGCTCGACGCTTATTACAGATTTTCTAACTAAAAATAACATTTTAACCATCACCATTCATCCCCCTGTGATTTCTATTTATTCTTCAAACTACATTTGCCGATGGAAAGACAGCGTTATGCGTCGTCGAAACCATAAAAATGCGTCGACAACGATCTTGAAAGACATTTTTAAATATGAACTTAAAAATTCATTCAGCATGTTAATTGACCGTGCAAAACGTTATATTGAAGGCGAAGGTGACTGAGTAAAATAAATGAATTTTACCAAAGTAGTAAGCTTTTGGTTTTATTTTAAGATAGTTCCGTTTTCTCTGAGACAGACTCTGTATTCTCTCTATATCAACTTCGTCAATCTATTTGTTCAAGATGTTGATTCTATGTTGATGAACATTATCGTCGATAAAAATTAATTCTTTTTCACTGCTTCTGCTTACGAAAGAACTCCTCATAGAATCTTATCCAAATATATCTGGACTATGACGGCTGCATTTATTACGAAATGAAGGTCGAACGATCTTTTCATCGTTTAGTCAAGAAATTTGAACAAAATGGTTTCAGTTGCAGATGATTTAACATTTATGCGTCTTCGAGCCGCTCGATTAAAGGCGAACATTACTATTGTAAGTCAGAGTATAAGAGATGAAATGAATTTCTTTATCCTACGTCGTTCTCACAAATTCGACTTTTCTATGATGTTTACATGAAAAATTATGCTTCATCTGGAGGTATATAAAGTTTAACTAACTCAAGAACTGAGGCTTGCTAATCATAACTTGCATCATGAACTGAGTTGTAGAACAACTAGACGCTGATTTCAGTTTTTTTGAAAAAATCTTTTTCGATGAAAAGCATTTCCGCTGTAATGGATTCCTAAATATACACCTGTATGTTTGCGTTACTAAAATTCTAAAGTAACTTAAGAAATATCTCGTAATTCTTAGAAAGCTCCGTTTGATGCGATTTATGGGCTCATTTTTTGAAGATTGTGAAGGAAATCATATATATATAGTAAGTGATTTAGAGACATGCTAATCGAATATTTTTAGCATTAGCTGATAAATGTTGATGTAAACAATGTTTTCTGTAGAAAGGCCTTCCGCACAGCACATTGAGCAATTGATTTATTTCAATAACTGTTTCCTAGAAGGGTTATTTCAACCGGTAACACCTAACTTGTCACGAAGATTATACGATTTCACACATTTTTTTCCCTAGTTTATATAAAATAAATGATTTAAAAAATAAGCCATGGACAATTCCTGACATTAAGAGGAAGATTGAATGACCAATTAAAATGTACCACGCGATATGCGTGAAAGAGTTATCGAAAATTGAGTTCAGCCCGATAATGTTTAGGAGGATTTATACATTTTTTTTCAGGCAGGTCATCGATTGCTCTTCAAAGTAAAATTTAGTTTACTAAATTATTACTCGCAATTATCATTATGTCTGATTTTAAAGTTCTGACATGCTAATTGGAAAATTCTATATTTAGATGCATATCTATTTTATTTTACTATTATATCTTATATATAGTTAACATCTTTCTAATTTATATTTTATTTTTAGCAGGGTATTGCCTATTATTACTTTATACTTTTAGTTTAATTATTTTTTTAAGTTTAATTAATTGCGTATTCTGTATACGTATTTCGACAATTAAGTTATCATCATCAGCAGGTAATTTAACAGTGTCGCACCTGGAAATAACGGCAGAATCCGCACGAAACAAATTCCATACACGACTGTACCGCGAAAGTCGAAACGCATACTATATGCGTTTTGGCTTTCGACGAAAGGGATTATACAATCAACCTTAAGTGATTAAGCTAATCAACCACAGGCTCCACCAAATCTATGTGTACCTTAAACTTTTATATTTATTGTTTTACATATTCAATAATTTTTGGGCACCCTCTCTTTTTCTATCAATATTTGTTTTAGTTTTATTATAAAAATAAGTAATGTTGACTGATAGTTATATAGTATACTATTTTTGAATATTTTTTATAATAATAGGTCCACGTTTTAATTTTCTGTAGCATATCTGAAAAGAAAAATTGCTAACGAGCTTCCCTTTTCTCAACGCACTATTCGTAATTTTATAGAAAATTTATTATATTCTGGTGTATAATGTGTATGATGCATGGCATGAGTATAGGTGGTACATTAAATTCTTATGTGCATTTTCATGTAATTATGTCGAATAATTTATTATTTTTTCACACGAGATCATTAGTTTTATTTATATATTTGCAGGTGCACGCGAAACCAAGGGAAAAATAACTTCTACATATGCATATTGACGTGAAGCATTTCTTAGTAGAGGTAAATAAGCACGGATGATATACCATTTTGTTTTTATGTTTCAATCAGGCAACGGGAAAACAACTCTAGAAATTCCAGTTAATTTATGAATATGCAATTGTTATATTTTATGTATCAATTTTAGTTTTAATTTAATAGAAAAAGATTGAAATAAATTGGTAGTCAGTACTGTAAGTTGATATACATACATATGTATATGTTCGTAGCATTTTTGGCTTCTAAGATGAGAATGCATTGAAAAATATTGTCAGTTATTCTAATATTATATTATTGTTTAATTGAATTGTTTCTTAATTTGTGTATTTACTGACAAAAAAATGGCATGTGAAGTAGAAAAGAAAATGAGAATTTTTAATATTTTTTGTTATTCAAGTTCATCGGAAAGAGATAATACATTTGAAGCTGCCAGAAATATTCGTGCCGTTTGCGAAGGAAACACATGTGGGGAGAGTACAGCACGGAAATAACTTTCCCGATTTAAAGAAGGCTTGGACTTCAGCGACGAAATCAAAAAATTTGCAGATCATTTGGGGGCAATCGTAAATATGGAGGAGAATATATTTAAATAAAAAATTAATATATTTTTTATTTAAATAAGTATATTTAATAAAACCGTTTGCAGTTTATGCATCAATCTAATATGGATAAACATTATTGCAGAATTTTTTTGGTATAAATATTACATACATAATATTTATTACTATTAATAAAAATCGTTTGTAATTTTTTAATATATAGTTCTTTACTTTTGTTCGAACAGGAGAATCTCACTGAATCCTAATTAGTTGATTTGCAAATTTAATTAAGAAATGAATACTTCGTGGTTGATATAAATATATAGAGACATTACGTATGGAAGTAAAAAAGACTGATTTGTAATGTTATGGAAGAAACTGGATAAACAACTACGAAAGAAAATAGTGTACATTTATTACAAGGAAATCAAACAGAATTATGTACTTCTAATAACACACACTTGAATAATTTGTTAAAAAATTTAAATTAACGAATTTTACTAAAATTTGTACTCTCCTGACGAGTTCTGAGATCCGGAGCACTTTGTTGATGAGTTTATTGACTTGCTTTTTTTTCAATTCTTTCTTATTCTTCATTTTCAATCTTCATTCTGTGAATCTCATATTTCCGAAATCTTTAATAACCTGTTCTTAGAGTCTTAACATAGGTCTATCTCTAGGTCTGTCTCACCGTATCTTACAATTTGTTACATTTGCAATAGTGTATTTTTTCTTATATTTTCATTTTTTTATTCCCTGCTCTACAAAGGGTACTAGGAAAGTTTTGCAATATGACGCAACAATGTATCATAGAAATCTGCTTGTTGCTGCATGTTGAGACATATTCATACGTGCATAGTAGCCGCCACACCATGTCGATGGGCTCAGTTATTCATTAGCAGTACGAGTGTAAAGTGCTTGCTATAGTCGTGGTTACGAAATGAGATAAGGACTGTTTCGCGTTATAATTTCGTGCATGGTTTAAACATAGACCAGAATCGAAGAAATGACTGTTGCACTAGGTGTCCACGTCGCACTACGGTATTCAGGGGGTATAGAGAATTCCAAAGGGGAAATTTAACTGTGGAGGATGCTGAGAGGGCGGGAAGGCCACGAACGTCAGTTACGGAGAAGAACGTTACTACTGCGAGGAAAATGCTTGGCGAGGACAGGCGAGTGACTTACCAACAGATAGAAGGTACTTCGGGCCTAAATGCACCAGCAATTCTTTCGATTCTGCATGATCATTTGCACGTGAAGAAACTTTGTTCTCTCTGGGTGTCGCATAGACTGGCTGAAAAGCAGATGACACGACCTGTGACTTGGTGCCGGGAGATGTTAAAAAAGTTTAATAAGGGACAATCTCGGTATGTGAACAACACCGTGACAAGTGACGAGACTTGGCTGTACTATTACGATGTGCCGACCAAAGTTCAAAACAAAGTTTGGGTCTTTGATGATGAGGACACACCCGTAGTTGTCAAAAAATCACGATCTGTAAAGAAGAAAATGATAGCTGTATTTTTCAAATCGAGTGGAATTGTGGAACACGTATTTTTGGACACACAGAAGACAGTCACAGTTAAGTGGTATACTGAACCGTGCCTGCCTAAAGTCATTGGATCTATGAAGAACTTGTGGCCAAAGTCGAGAATGGACACCTGGTTCCTCCGTCACGATAATGCTCCAGCTCACCGCGCCAAAGCCTGCACCGAATATTTGATCACGACCTTCCCTACAGTCCAGATCTTGCTCCCTGCGACTTTGCACTGTTCCCACAAGTGAAAATGAAGCTAAAAGGGAGGCGCTTTTCGAGTGATGAGGACCTTCTGCGGGCTTGGGACAACGAGTGTGCTCTACTCCCTAGTGAAACTCGGCAGAACTGGTTTAAAGATTGGTTTCGGAGGATGGAGAGGTGTATTGAGTATAGAGAGAATTACTTTGAAAAAATTAAATAAACAAAGCTGTAATGCAAGACTTTCCTAGTACCCTTTGTATGCTGTATGACTAGTTTCTTCTCCCGCATGTTATCACTCATAATTGTTAATTTCCTGGTCCCATTTGTTCTTTATATCTCCTTACTTTATACGTGTTAGAGAAGTATGTTAGTATTATGTTTCTTAAATCTCCTTTACTAGTTCGATTAATCATAATTATATTACTTCCTATAACTCTGTTTTTGTACACCTAATTGGTTATTAATTTTAACTTTTTATCTCCAATCATTGTTAGGTTATTGTTTTCGTTTTGCCATCTCAGTACAGCTCTCAGTTGGTATCTCTATTTATCTCTGGCTCATTTTAGAGTGGTGTATTTCTTTGGTTACGTATTTTACATTATAGATCCTTCCTGTTGCGCAATGAATTATATTGCTACTTCACCTAGAAATTATGTTCATTCTACTGGAATTTCTACTCAAATTACCATTGCTTAGCTGCTTCTAAGATCGTTGCTTTTTTGTTTAGTTGGTCGAATTTCAGTCTCAGATTATGTCATTTTGTGATCGGTTATCAACAAGCTGTCAATAGATTAGTTACTTTATCACTAATATTTGTTACGGTTCCTTGAGTTGAATTGAATCATCTGGCTGGTTCAGTCGAAGTATTATGAGATTTTTAATTTCAACGTCATGAGTCCATGCTCCACGTTGGGCACCAGAACCGCAACTACACAGTGGACATTTAAGAGTGATACAAGAGGGATTAATGCATACACGTTTTAAATTATTAATAACGCAAAATCGGAAAGTGTATTCAAAAAACAACTACAATTCTGAGCTAAATTTGCCTCATAAGCTCTTACATATAAATAAACTTCATAAACGTCATAGGTGAAAGTCGAAATATAGATTTTGGATCAGTAACAATTTAAAACTTTTCTACTTTAACCTAATTTCTATCATTCATAAACCACTTTAGTGTGTAGTTGCAACTTGGTAATCTTTTTTCATATTGATTCTTTCCCCATTCTTTCTATTCAATCATATTCTCTTAATCCCTTACACAGACTTTATTGTTTCTAGAGTATCATTTCTTTCAGTATTTTATTTACTCCCGAAATTGTCAATCTTCTATATTATTTTCCACCCTGTAATTGTATGTTTCTTCTTAAATTCTTCTTACAATTTTTTTTCGAATATTTTTATTCTTTCTTTAGTCTTGCGGGTAAAACGTCTATAAAAGTCCTTGATACATACGTTGTTACTGATCTTATTAATTTCTTGTATATTTCTAACTTAGTGTTTCTATTTATTTTCTTATTTTTCATTACTTTCTGTATTCGTAATAAGCTACAGTCTGTTTAAAAATGTAGAATTCACAACTTTTATATGATTAATTTAATCTCTATAAAATTTACTGGATATGTTTATTATAACTTAAAATTATAATATAAATCTGTTAATATAGTGTTCAATAACTACTATTGTTTGTAATTATGTGTCACCTCTGCTGCATACTTTACGCTAGGCCCACATTTGTGGTCATATTTTCCACAAAAATTTTATCATCCTAACAAGTTGCTTGTTTTTGCATATTTTATATTACCAAAGTTTTAATTGGAATCAAACGTTTTCGATATATTTACACCATACTTTCCCTATAAGATTATCTGTTAAAATGTACAAGCGATCAAAATATTTCTCATAAAAAACGAGCAACCACAAATCTGTAACAGGTGTTTAACGGTCCTTTATATAAGTTTGCTATAGGAGTAGACTAGGTCTGAACTATGAAAGCTCCGGTGAAGAACGAAACTCTATATGTAAATATTACCCGATTTCAATCATATCTGATATTTTCTTAAGCCCAATACAGACAGTCTCTGTTTAACATATTTGTCGTACGTTTCATCAAAGTTCTTCTGTATTTAATTTTACATATTTTCATGTAAACGACTGGGAACGATTACATTAGAAATTTAAATATCTTTTAAATTTAGCCTGTGCTTAATGCAGAAATAAGGTCGTATTTTTAGTAAATGTTGAAACAACCTTTCTCGAGTTTCGCTACGTTTTAGAAGCTCGTTAAGGGTTTTAGATTACTTTACCGTCTTAGCTATTTATTTACAAGCTAATTTTGATGTAGCCTGTGCTTGATTAACTTAATAACTTAAGGTTGATATATAACCCCTTTCCATATTAATTTTTGTATTATGTATTCGTATTTCGACAACTAAGTTGCCATCATCAGCTGATAATTAAATAGTGTCGCATTTGGAAAACTACGGCAAAAACCCGTACGAAACAAATCCGTACTCGATCTGTATCGTCGAAAGCCAAAACGCACACATACACTGTGCGTTTTGGCTTCTCGAAGTGACATGCTTGGTCCTTTCGGTTGCACAGATAGGAACATCTGATACACTCAAGGCTTATTGTGAAAAACAACTATGTATAGCAACCGCCGAAAGGCAACTGCATATTTAAATATATCAAGTGAAAATATTGAATGTAAGCACATTTAAACCTGTGGTTTTATTGTGTACGCTATTTTTCAACGTACTGCAGTTCTTCTAATTGTATTCTGTTCTAATTTCTCTGCTTTTATGATTTTTGCCGTTTTCCTCCTAAATATACAGTCTTTTACATCCTCAAATTATGAATTCCTACTTCTTTTCTCTTTGTTTTTATCTACTCCTTTCATTTTTGTTTTCTCTTAATTTATTTTTAGTCCTTTTTGCACATTTGTAATATCTCGTTGAAGCCATTTCTATGTCGTATATTTCAATGTAGTATATCGAAAATGTATCTAATAAAATGTAAGTAATATTTTCAAAGAAAGAATACTGATAGGGCGGTAATTGTGAATATCTGGGCGATCATATTTCTTAAATATGGGGAAAAATTCTGCTGAATTTCCAAAAATCCGGAAAAGTAGACGTGGAAAAGGACATATTGAAGATTGTTGTTAATGGTTCACAGAATCAAGTAATACAATTACGTATGAAAAATTAGCGATCCGATTTCGAATTCTTTATTGCAAATACACCTCCTGCGTTGAAAAAGGGGTCACATAAAATAATTAGGGTACGAATGTGATGAAGGACTTGGTTTATCAAAAAAGGCAAAAAGAAGCTTTACCACATCAATGTTTGTAGGCTGTATATGTATTTCTATAAATAAGTTGTTATCATCAACAGATTATTCATTACAGTGTAACGCCTTGATTCACGGTAATGCTTGCACAGAAAAAATTACACACATTCATCCTGCCAAAACCAAACACACATACTCGGTGGGTTTGCCTGTGTTGATTAATTCAGTTAACCACAGTCTTCCACAATATTTATCTTGAAGATTTTGAGGTTAAGGCGCCAGTTAACACATTTGACTAGCAGACATTAGAGAAAGCAACAGAAAAGGCTTCCGCATTTCTTGAAGATTAAAAATTTTTCAATCATCGATAATCATGCATCAAGTGTTTTGGATTTACCATTCTCAGAATCAATATCTTGTCAAAATATATTTGGGTCGTATGAAATATTATTTTCAACTTTAGTCAAATAGAAATCGCAAGCATTAAAATTAGCTCATTTACCAACTTGCCCAATAGATTTATAAGATTTCTATTTATTAAAATAGTATTCTTTTAATTTGACTAGACGAATCAGATTAAATCAACAAGGAAACCGACGAAAAGAGCAATTACGTGGAACATATTTCTCAATGTAAGATTAAATTATGTTCACTATGTACATATAAGTATATGTACGCATAAAATACGTGTATAAATACAAAACTTGAATAGTATTTTAAGGCTTTACAATTTTGGAAATCTAAATATGATTTAAAAATTGTATAACATTATTATTGGCAATTGTGTTATTTGTAATTCATTTGTACATTATACATATGTTTTTTTAAGACGAAATATAAATATATGTAAAATAATGGTGATTTGAACAACCCCGATCTTCGAAAGTCGCGTTCTATCCTCTCTATGTAGGTCCGGGGTAGAACAGCTCGCAGCTGCCGCGCCTGCAGCAAACGCTGGGCCAGCGATAAGATCGCGGCAGCCCTTATATGCATTCAGCAAGATTTGAAAGAGATCTTTGATAACATTCTGGGCCCGTGTTTTGGCATGACAGTCCGCACGATAACGAACGCACACACGTATACAACTCGTCTATGCACACAAAGTGGAAGCCATCAGCCGGGCCCGGGCCTCTCACAATGACGGACTGTCTTCTCTTAGTGTATATACGCGAGGCGTATTCTGTAATGGAGGGTTGTTCGTCGTTGTTCACAGGGACGCGCTACGTGCTTCGTTTTTGTCTCCTGCTTGTACTCTTCTCCAGTGAAACTTAAACTTCTAAGGGGATTGCTATTTTCTCAGATGTAATTTGGGTTATTTAAATGATATTTTGTGAACTAAAACGAATTGGGATGAATTGTAAAGTCAAATATGTAATTTACCGGTCCGTTATAGTTATACGAAATTAAATATGTGTGTTTAATAAACTAGATGAACCTTCGTTGTAGATACAAGTGCATGGTTTTAAATATTTCCATATTTTATAACGTAGAGACAAGACACTTGTTACGTGATTAACCGATCGTTGATTGTGGATAAAATATTAATCTTATAGGTGCATCTCTTTTATCCATAAAGAATAAAATATTACATTATTCGCTTTTTAAAAGTATGCTCGTATAAAAACCTTGTAAATCTTTAATATTTTTAGTAATAATTTATTAAAATAAAATAAAAATATTTACATAAGCCACTTAAAAATTATTTCATAAAATAAAATGTTTATATATATATGTATGTATTTGTATTATGAACAGTATCAATAGCACCTGCTTAATGGTTTGCAACTCCATATATATGTGTATTCATTCTTAATATGGATCTATTTATGATGCCAAAATATGTATTCATGTACTGACTATTTGTGATAACTATTTTCGCCCCGGAAGGACGTTCTTAACGTGCTCGTATGCATTTTCTGTGCTAGTCCGATTTTATTAGAAAGAACTGATCCAGAACCCAGACTTACAAAAGATACATATTGCAGTGATATGTACTATGAAATATAGAGTAAAATTTGAGTGTTGATGTTAACATTCTCTCGCGGCAGAATATTTAATTATGAGACTTGGACTCTTTTCTAAAATGTTATTAGGGTGAGCTGGGGTTCTTTGGAATCAACGAGGCCTGTCATCCAGTCAACATAACAGTCAGATAAATGAAACAAGAAATTAATCTTACTATTAAATCAATCAAGACTGGATATGGCATAAATAAAATATATGAGTAATCTAAGAAATATTTACTAGCTTACTAACAGGTAACGTTGAGTAGAATTATGTATAGAGATGACATTAAATATTGACTAACAATGCTTCAAAACAATTATTTTCTCTGGGAATATGTCCCATGTCTAGGCTGATAAATCAGAAACAATTGAGCAGCTAACATTCGGGGCGTTATTGCCGAAATACAGCCTAATTTATTGTGAACAGTGTGTGAAAATTGGACCTCCAGATTATGCCATGTCAAACATTAATGCCATAAAATTATCTTTTAAATAAAGCCAATTTTATGGATATTAAAAACATTTTTCTGTTTTATTTCAAATTAAAATTCTCCGCCTCCAAGAAAAGCACCATTGGACTGGCATAACTAGATGCTGACCTTTCTGTTATGTCACTTTTTAATATTTTACTAATTTCTAAATCAACCTCTTCTCATATCTTTTAAGTATAAGATAACTTTTTGCCTCAAATGAGTTCTATTGACTTCTAAATGATGAGTATAGTCTTTTCTTAAACCTAGTTTATTATTAATTAAATTAATATGTTCATGCAATAGATATTTTATTGTGTGTAAATGAAAATCTTCATATGTACTCGAATGTGAGCTAGATTTACATAAAACTATTATTGTCATGACAAATACCATAATTATTTATAAAGAGCTCATCATCTGGTAGGAATTATCTCTAGGGAATGACTACTACATGAATTTGAAGAAATTTTTCTTCTACATTTATTTTTTATTTAGAAAATCAATGCCTAATATACATTCCTTATTTTGATTAGAAATAACTACAAATTCAGCCATTAACTGTATACCTTTTGCATCTGTCTCTATACAAAATAATATGTCAATGATTGCAATTCTTTTCTTTGTAGCTGTAATAAGACTGCTTTATGTTGTTACATACACACCCAGATATTCAATATTTTTGATAATACTTTTTTTTGATTAGTGACAACTGCGATCCAGTATCTATAAAACGTTTAATTGGTTATTTATTGGAAATGTAATATGAAGTAACTTAGTTATTGTTTACATGAACTGTTCTAAGTAAAAATTGTTGTTTCTCACTCATTTGTGAGTGGTTTATTTATTAAAAAGTAGTAGTTTAATTTTGAAGTACTGGATTACTTCCTTTTTCAGTACTCATGTAGTAATGCGTATCTTTAGGTATAACATTTTTAGATGTATCTACCTTTTCTTTCTTTTACTTTATTCTTCCGTTCAACCATACAATTATTTTATGGTAATGTAAGTGCTGTTGGTGAATTTTATTGTGATTCTCTTGAGCCCAGTAATCACAATTGGCTATTTACATCACCATATCACCATCTATATAAAAATGAACCTCGTCATTCATGAAAAGATTATTTTCAATACGTTGATAATTGTTGTGTATAATTCAACAAAATTTTAATCTAGTAATTTTATCATTTTTTTCCTGAATTATTGTGATCTTGTACGGATGAAAATTTTTTTTTAAAATTTTTCGTGTGCTACGCTCATTAAAATTCAAAACATTAGCATATTTAACAATAGATTTCTTACGACCACCGATAATTGCATTTCTTACACTTTCTTCGTTAAATGTATTACTGGCAAATTTTGGATTTCCACTTAACTTTTCGTCTAGAACAGTCCCCCGTGTTCTCTATTTGTGAATCCAATAGATCATTAAATTGTTCTCGAAACCATCTTTGAATTGCTATTATTGAATTTAATTGAATAAATTTCTCAACACAAAGAATGCACTGGTCTGTTGACTAACGCTACATTTTGACAAATTATAACAAAATCTCCAAAGACTGAATAGTGAATAGTTGATTCATTTTTCTGTTATTAATGAAACAAAGTGGGTGATATATTTTGTTGAATCCTCTACTTTTATAAGAGATGGAGAGAAAGAATAGGAACAGCAGATAGGCTTTTTAATAGCATCGAACTTACTTTTCTAAGCAAGAAGGAAATCCCGAAACAAGTCAAAATAGAAGTATTCAAGAAACTAGTAATCCCAGTTTTAGCATGCGGATATGTACTTCAGTCCATAATAGTAAACCAGACAAATAGAATACGAAGTGTTTTGAGAAAAATAGAAACCTAGATTAGACAAAGTAAGAAGCACTACCCATAGAGAAATCCTGGAAAGTACATAAATACAAACCAAGATAGAGGAAGGACTGTTGAGGTGTCTGGGGCATGTTTTAAGAAAGGAGGGAAAGTAAATAGTGAAGCGGCTGTACTAGGTGAGAACAATAAAAAAAGGAAAAGGACAGTCCAAGACGAAATCTTGGATCGATGAAGTTAAAAGCTGAGTGATGAAGAGAGAAGTAGATTGGAAGCAAATTAAACAAGTGACACAAGATACAAATTAGTGGAGAGAAACCTGTAAACGTAAGCAAAGAATTAAATTGACTCGCTCACCACCTTTCATTTGGGAGAGTAATAAGGGTTTAAATACGAAATTATAAGTATTCTAAATTATTTCCGGATCTACTGGAAAAGCACACCTTTCTCTCCTTTAATATCTTTAATATCTAAGGTACATTTTTGAAGAGACGTAAGACTAGTTACTTGTACCATCTATCGGAAAGATATTATTTTTAATTGTGCCATATCTTTTGCGACGACACGTATCATTCGCTTAATTTCTAGCATTCGATTTGAAGTCTGCGTCAGTATGTGTCAAACGCAAGATTTTAAAATGTATAAAGTCTAGTCGTGATGCAATCCAATAGTTATTTTTTAAAAGATGAAACACATCTTTCGACAATTGCAACAACTTCGGCAACGATCAATAAAATGAATGATAATATTTAGAACAAATGAAGAATAGGCATTACGAAGATAGCTAACATTATACATACGACACGAATATCACATTTTGTATATAATATTTGACATGTTTGAGTTGTCACATAAAGTAGTTGCTGAAACCTTTGTGATCGAAAACGAGAAGGAATGTGATCATTTGAAGCTATTTAGAAAAACTGAGCTAATTTTCTTGCGAAGATTTATTATGGTCGATGAAATCTGGCTTCGTGTACTGCATTCTTGAATTTAAACTGTCATCAAAATAGTGGACACATGATAGTCCTCCTGCAAAGGAAGCCAAGACGTTTTCATCATCGTGTAAGGCAAATGTTGTGAGTCTTTTTTGGGGTCGAAGCTGATAATTTTTTATATGCTATCTTACAAGAGATCATATCGTACTTATTTTGCCTTTTTACACGAAAAACTTTTGTTGGAGCAGACATGTTTTGAAAAACAGAACAACCGACTGCTGCTTTTTAAATTGATCCAACTTTTGTTATGTTACTATTCGTTCGAATCAAATAATCTTGGTGTTAGAGCTATCAACAACATCTTGCTCGACAATTCTGATAATAGTAAACTTGATAATCTAAGACTATTACTGTCTCAAAAGATAGATCGTATCAATTTGTGCAAAGCTAGTCACACACGCTTTGCTCGTAGATTATTTCATCTAATCTAGAACTACTAGAAAGTAACCAAAGATCTATTCAAAAATTAGAAATCGGTTGTTTTGTTTTCCAAAATAAGTCCTTTCCAACAAAAGTTGTTTGTAGAAAAGTCATAACGACTTTACCATATCCTAGTTAACACTATATATATCAAAAAATCGAATCAGTAATACAAGGATGTCAATAAATTGGAAATACTTTATTACTCAATGTAATGAAATATTTTATTATTCAACGTAATCTACTCTTAAGTTAATGCATTTATTACAACGAACCTGGAACACCTTTAGTCATCTCAAAAAAAGTTTTATTTCTCTACAAACCTGGTCTCTACAGCTTCATCAGCTCTTCGTTATAAGAAAATTTACGACTTTTCATACATTTTTGATTTGAGGGGCAAGTTGATAATCAGAGAATAAAAACAAGCGAAGAAGGATGTTCAAATAATTTGAATCCTAATTTTTTTCATGAAGACTTGCGATTTGTGTGGAGAGATATTGTACTGTAAAAGCAAAAATGTTTTGACAACTTTCTGCGTCTTCATTTAATATTTTCTTGTAGAGTAGTCAGTAACGCCGAATTGTATATCAACTTGATTATTTTACCCGTACTCGGAAAATCAGTCATGATTACAGTGAAAAGTGTTCTATACAAGTGAAACAAGAACTTTCTCATAATATTTTTGAGCATGAAATTCTTAAGCATTGGAAAATGCGATGCTTTTATTACATCGATTGGTGTTTTGTTTATAAATCTTAGAAACGTGCTATCTACTTCTGGGTTTCCGGGCTGGAACCGCGTCACTATTATATCTGCCGACGTTTCGTACCCATTTGTATGGGACATCTTCAGGGCTGAACTACTGCAGTGAAACTGGTGTAAGTCGATGGGGGACGCGTTTATATATGGATAATGGGTCATGGGTCAATGAAGCGTTACGGTTGCGGTTGGGTAGATTAGAGATGCAGGATTGCCAAGCGTTATGTAGGGGGTAGCCATCATCGCGATTAAGGTTAAAAAGTTATAGTTTCACGGATTTTGCGACCATAGAAATGGTTATTGCGGGATAGGATCTTGGTCGAATTAAACTGAATATGGTGCCCGGTTTCCAGCCTATGCTCGGCAAGTGCAGAACCGGCTATGCGCAGTAACCTGGTATAACGCTCATGTTCAGAAACACGAGTGCCGACAGACCGCTTTGTTTCACCAATATATGCCCTGTCAGTAACACCTTGTATATAGGGTAGGTGGGCTTTAGAGAGGGGGAGAGATGATGTAAGCTGTGTATTAAGTTGTGAGATTTTGGGATTAAGATGTCGATCTATGGTTCGCTGAATATTATGGAAACGTCGGCAGATATAATAGTGACGCGGTTCCAGCCCGGAAACCCAGAAGCAGATAGCATGGACCACGACCGCGGAAGTCTACGTACCAAATTAAATTTTAGAAACGTCTTCAAGTTTCATTCATTTCTAAGAATATGGCTTAGGAGGTCAACATATGTCCCAAACCTAGCGTAAATTGAACGCCATGCTTTCACTTTTGCTAACTTCTGGTCAACATTCAGATATTTAGGGACCAATTTTGCACACATTTTTTTAATGCCAAAATTTACGTTAAACATAAAATCCAAGCATATCTTTGTAAATCTACTTATCTTTTAATTTCTTCAAAGAAATTTCAGTTTTTTTATTTACACAATTTCTGTAGACATTCTTCTTTTAAAAATTATATTGCACAAATTCGCCTTTACTTTTTAAAATGAAATCTCATTATTAAGTTTCTAATAAAATACTACTCGTTGTCATGGTATTACAATACTTTGTTTATGCAAGGAACTGTCCAAGGCAACTAGATATTAATACGTTCCCTTCGTACTGATAATCTCTTTTTGTTATAATTTCTTAACAGTTAAAATTGCATTTTTGCACACATCTGAAAGTTTTTTGTTAGTTGGATCAACTTTACTGAGGCAGAGTTCGTATTCTTCGATATAATTCCATCTTCTTTAATAGTATCATTCAAATAAAACTATGGATATCCATCATTCATTCAATTAAATAGGACAAACTTTAAAAAAATAAATTCCTGCCCTATGCATTTAATTTAATTCACGCACAGAGTTACACAAAAATAATACACATCAATTATTATGAAGATTAAAGATTTGAAACCGCACAATTACCGACAATCAGTCCTGTCATCCTAACAAAACGAAATATATAACGCATACAACAACAAACAACAAAAGAAAGAAAAAAGCACTCTATCCACTCCCTCATTGTGGCATCGTGTCATGAAAATCCATAATGAGGAACGGTGACGACGTTTCATTAGACCATTTTCCATCACTTTTCGTTGCACGGTCGATTCCCTATACCGGAGAAATTCGCTCACGTGTACCTAACTTCACTTGAAACGGACGATACTGTGTTTGACATTTCCATCTGGGCGCTATCTAAAGGATAAAAAGATTCATCTGGTAGATAACAGCGTTGCGATTTGAACGAGATAACGTTGAACAGTTTGCATCGGTATATATGGTAAGGACTCAATATACGGGAGTTTATATGAAGAGAACAGGGTTTATATTTTGGAGTACCAATCCTCTCTTTTAGAGACGATGGGCATACTATAGCGCCGTGGTGGCGGTATATGGAATTGTACGATAGCATATACATATATTCTTTTATGTAAACTCTCCTCTTGACAATGGCTGAAATTTGTTCGTACAAAAGACCTTCTCTTTCAGTACATTTGTGCATGTGTGTGTATGTTTGTATTGTGTTTCCTTAAAGAGGTGTGTAGCTTATTGCATTTCCATATTATCGTTTCAGTATTGTGTATAATGTCATGTGCGGGTTTGAAAACGTTAATTTTATTTGAACGTGTTGTTGGTTTAATTTATACTTAGCTTATATGATTATGATTATTATGCCAATGTTTATATTACATTAATTATCAATTTTACTTATACATAGCATAGCCATAAACGTAATGTATTCTCATAGTATATAGAAGGGAATAACTCTTCATAAAAAACTAAAATGCATTTATTTGAAAAGTACAGACAATAAGTAAGCTTTCATATACCAGGTGTACCAGAAAGTCATTACCGGTTTTTTCTAACAGATGTCGCTAGGCTTAAGTATGCAATGTTATGATTTGACACATATGTCATTTTATTTTACTGACATCAATCTTCAAAGCCATACATGTCATTTATTCCTCTTTGAAAATGTCGAGTTTCTTGCCTGAAAAAGTGCATTTGCGGCGCGCATTAGTTTTCATATTTAATCAAAAGCAAAAAGCCCCTGAAAGTCATCGCTTGCTAGTAGAAACTTACGGTGATCATGCTCCAGCTATAAAAACATGCGAGGCGTGGTTTCGATAATTCGAAAGTGGTGATTTCGATGTGCTAGACAAAGAACGTTCTGGTAGACACAAAAAGATTACAGATGCGAAACGCAGAAGTTATTGGATAAAGACCCAACCCAAACTCAAAAACAATTAGCAGAAGCGTTAAATGTGGTCCAGGAAACGATTAGCGACCGGATTATGCGCAATAGATAAAATCCGAAAGATGGAAAGTGGGTGACACATCAATTGAATGATAGAAAAATCGTTTGTAAAATGCTCCTTCAAAGGTATGATCGGAAGTCATTTCAGCATCGAATAGTGACGGGTGATGAAAAATGAATTTATTTCGAAAACCCTAAGCGCAAAAATCATGGTTATCACCTGGCGAAGCTGATTCATCGACTCTAAGACCAAATCGTTTTTGTCGGAAGACAATACTCTGTGTTTGGCGTGGTGTATTACTAACTGTTCAAACCTCATCAAGCAGCACTGATTGCTATCGACAACAAATTATTAATTTGAAACGTGCATTGCTAGAAAGACGTCCAGAATGAGCCCGAAGACACCATAAAGTGACTATTAATATTGCCAAATTCTACCATAGTGTTATTTAGTTGTTTTACATGCTCCTTGTAGGTATTTACGTTCATAGGATTTAAATCTAACACGAATAAATATCGAATATTCACTTTTTTATTTAATTATCCAAAATTAGTGAATTTTTGACAAAATTTGGTAGTCGATATAGTACAAAAGGCAAATGATATATTTTTACAAATTTAGGAAACGACAGAATGTTGTTTATTAATTAATAATTACTACTTTATTCTATAAATTATCAAATTATATTAATTCCACATTAAATAAAATATCCATTGATGGAAAGTATAACAATAATTACTTTACATAAATCTCGTCAATTCATTAAGCGTAAACAACATATTCTTTCCAGTTCTCTGAAAATCTCCCAATATAAAACCTCGTAATTCCCTGTTTATTATATCGTTGTAATGGAGGCAGGAATTAATGAAAAATTATGTCCTATTGATAAAGAATCGAACTCCAGTTGTCTGCTTACCGGGCAGGTGCTCTTCCATCGAGTTACCGGGGACTGTGAGAATCGATCCTTTCATCGCACCATAAATTTTGCTATTCAATGCATATGCAATTATATACAGACACACATGTACGTGGGACGTCTTCTAAGTTTTGTATGGTGGTACATAGATGGCGCCAATAATCAAATATCAATACTAAATACGTCTTTAGTTAACCTAAATTCAAAGTTTCAGTGCAATAAGTGTAGTACTGTAGCTACAACGAACTGTCAAATTTGACGCGGAATAATGTTTTATAACTTTCGAAGACAATTATCTCAACTAGAATGTCTCGCTGAGTTGGTTGCTGTTTTCGGCAATGAAGCACCACATCAGTCAACAATATCTCGTTGGTATGGAGAATTCAAACGTGGTGGGATTAGTTTTAGCCATGATCCAAGAACATTGAAGCATTATTGAGGATTTCGAAGACCTTAATTCAGAAAATTTTGCATGAAGAATTATATGTAAACAAATTAGTTTCCGTCGGATACCGCGTCTGTTGACAGAAGAACAGAAAGCAGTTAGAGTAAATTAGTGTCAAAAACTCTAGGTCGCTTCAACGCTGGAAACTCTAAAAACGTGTATAATATGGCCAGTAGTGATGAATCTTGGATTTATTCATACGAGCCAGAAAATAAGCGCCAGTCGTCTATTTGAGTGTTCCAAGGTGAAGAAAAGCCGGCAAAAGTCATCCCTTCTCGAAGGATCTCCAAAAAGATGGTCGCGACATTTGTTTCGAAAGCAGGTCATGTAGCAACAATTCTCCTACAAGATCAGAGAACTGTTACTGCCGATTGATATACAACCATTTGTTTGATGCACGTCATCACTGAGCTTCGAAAACCTCATCCCGAATAACGAATCATCCTCCACCAAGACAATTCAAGTTAGCACACAGCACGCAAGACAATTGAACTCTTAAGGCAACAAAGCATCGAATTGTTGGACCATCCTATATACAGTGTGGACCTAAGTTCCAACGGTTTCTTTACCTTTACGAAAATCAAGAATTGACTGCGTGGTCAAAGGTTCCAGTCGCCAGAAGGAGCAGTTGATGCTTTCAGAAACTCAACTTTGACTGTACCAACAAAGGAGTGGAACATCTGCTTCCAGAGTTAGTTCGAGCGCATGCAGAAGTGCATTAATCTTTGTGGAGAATACTTAGAAAAAGCAAGGAAGTGTTTAAAAGATATCTACCGTTTTATTCCAGTTTTATATGCAAAACTTGAAAGACAACCAACGTATATGCACAATTACGTGCATTTCAGGATGTAAATTAATGAACACTCGGAATTTCCAATAATTAATATAAGAAATAATAAAAGAGTGATACCCTATCGAATTTGAATCCCGGTCGTCTGTTTGCCGGGCAGGTGCTCCACCATTAAGCTACTAAGGACAGGGCAGGATTTTTTCATTAATTTCTGCCTTAATGTAAGGATGCAATGACTAGGAAATTAAGCTTTTATTGATTTGCATCGTGAAATACAAGTAATAATATATATAGATATATACATATATAGTCAGTATATATACACATATATGTAATTGCATATGCATTTAATAATCTTCCTAACATTATACTTTTCACTTACAGATTCTGTAAATATTATCGGTAATTTTCTAACAATTGCTGCGAAATAATTTAGTTGAATCTGTAGCAAGTGCCATAAATTTTGCGCTGTCCTATATTGTATGCATATTGTGTTGAAAGAATGGAACAAAATTCTAGTATTCTAGTATTATTTGTCTGTTGATAATACAATATATAAAGGAGTAGTCACAGCCTCACAGATATACAAAATAAAATGATTCTCCTTCGTAAATGGAAAGAGAAATTAGGAATTGAAGGAGAACCCCTTGATAGCGAAACACATCCAGGTGTTAATTTGAGATTCCAATCTATGCTCTTTTTAAAGAATCTGGCACTTCATAATTAGCGATTAAAAATAAATTAATAGCACTGTCTAATCTTACATATACAATCGTGAGAAGTTCCGGAGAAAATTAAAGCATTTGCATGTAAATATACTCATGTATACTGCAATTGTTGCATAATATACAATTCAAGACTTTGGATTTCGTACAACTAAATTATCTGCGTTATAGTTCAGTTTTGGGGTCAATTATTATTTTCATTCTTTAATTTCGTATAAAAAATGGTAATTTTCAGGATAATAAATTTTAATTTTATTATATTGACAAATAAAACAATACATATTTATATCATTCTGTTTCATAGTATATTTATATCTTTTCATTTACACTAGTTGCTTTTTGAATTGTGATGTTGTTTGTATAACATATTTCCAGCTACTTCTTACTCAAATTTAAAAATATAGAACTGCATACAGTAAATTTTAAAGAACTAACAAACAGTAAATAGTTATTTTATTATACATGCCTGCATTTCACTATTTATTTAGAATCGTCACTAAAACTTTGCCATCTGGCAAAATGACATTTCTTTTTTCTTAGCTACGTACAAAAGGTAAAGATTAAGTCTCACTCTGGTCTATTGATTAAAGATAAGATATAACGATACGCGGTCACAATGTTGGGTAAGCGTTTTTAGTGTAATTGTCGAAATGTAGACTAAATCCGACGTATTTTGGCAGTTTTCGGTTGAAATTCAAAACTGGACCTACCTGATCCCTCACCTATCGCCGGACTTGATCTGAACTGCGACCGTTTTATCTAGCATCTAATGCGAAATCTCGGAATATTACAGTTTGTTTAGATGTAGAAGCGTGCCAGATGTAACTAAAAATACTACATAAAAAGGACTCACACTCCTACGAATGGAATTTTAACACGACTATTTCTAGTATGCCTACGTCATTTACGTGGATTTAATCCTTATTATAAAATCCTGTTTTTTTGTAATATAATATAATAATGTAGCTATTTGCTTTACTTCTTCCACTTAAATGTGAGTATGATATACCTAGCCAGATAAGTTCTGTTACACAGAGTATTAGCAATAAAAAAAAGGGAAATCAACTTTTAGTTTTTGAATGTTTGTGAAAAAATATCAACAACTCTTAATACAGATGTAAACTTTACGCAAGCTTTTTATAGCCATTCATCAATAATTATAAGTATATTGCTTTTACCTAAATCGGCAACTGATTTTATTATGGATTTATTTAAATTTTTGTGGGTAACAGGAAAAAGTTTCTCCTCTAAAAGGGACTATATTTTGTAATAGAGAGAATTTAAATTCAGGTTAAATGAACAATTTTCTTGTCTAATAAAACCAGATACATTTTTTTCTAACCAATCTTAAGTACTTTTTGCTTTATGAGCAGATATTGAATCCTGCTGGAACACAACGCCAGAGTAGTCAATTTTTGTCAGCGTGATAAGATAGGATCCGTTGTAGTAAGGACATATATATAGTTGGCTTAGAGAATGGTACATTACGTCACGTGCACAATGAACCAGCCTTAGTAAGTGTCTCTCTGTTGCTAAGCAACGAACAGTGGCGCTCTTATTTACAAATATTCCCAAAGCGATTCTGCCATATTGTTTATGCTTTTTTATGAGAGTACACCAATGATACGTGGTATTTGGTTTCGCGACATCACACTTCGCGCATAATTTGATGACGTATCGTAATATTCTCTAACCAAATGGACGTGCAAGCAAACATATAGCATATAACCGTCTGAGCAGGGCGACAACTTTTGATCAGCTTTGAATGAGTAATATATATGAAGCACTTACCTTACTTACAGCTGTTATTGCGTATCATAAATTGGATCAAATTGGAAAAAAGTTTGCAGCATTACGTGTTTCTCGATGAACGATATCTGCCATAATAAAAAAATATATATTACATTTTGCGAAAGGCCGTTCGATATCTACGGATGTATCACATATATAATTAAAAAAATCTTTGAAATTAGTTAACGGATTTACAGATGCGCCATCACAAATTTGTCGTAATTTTATAAAATCGGAATCCATTTTTGAAACACTATAAAATTTTTCTATTACCCGAACGTGTTTTGCGTCGACTATATTGTGCAGCAATGTATTTAATTTCTTCACTATTTGTACTAACTCCACTAACGACAACCCAGTATTTTCCAATTTTTCTGTTGCGTTAAGTAATCGCTTACTATTGTTGTAAATAGTATCTTGAAATCTTATCTAGTTTCTTAACAGCTGCAGCTTCGTCAAGATTGAATTTTAGAATGGCAAATTGAAATTGTTGGAAATACTGAGAATAACAAAAAGTCGTTTTCTACCATGCTCCTCAACGTGTAAGAATTCCTTACAAATAATGAACGATGTGTAAAGCGGTCGCACTTATTAGCACCTTAAGATAGTAATAAGTACGTTCCGAATATTTAAAATGGCCACCGATACATGACCTTTTGCATTAGATTTTAGGCTCTTGGCATGAAGCGGTTGATTCTTTTGCAGTTCTATTCTCTTGCGCTAATTATGTCGAACGTATGGAAGAGTACAAAACGAACGTTGGTTTACGCATTGATGAAGCATATAGGTACATTTCCTAATTTGTGCTAATGGTGTTAAAATTATGTGTGAGGTTTTCGATAAACCGTTGATGTACTGGGATGAAAGCAGCTGTAGAATGCATGTGATATATACATATATATACAAGGTGCAACTCTTTACTTTATACTTTATAGGTAGGAAGAAATAAATGGCGATTGCTTTTCTTACCGTGACAGGAGTTATGGAACATATAGTACTGGGCACACAAAAGTGGTACACCGAGGAGTGCCTGCTCAGGGTTGTTGAGGCACTAAAAAATGTTCGACCACTTTCGAGACAAGGCAGCCTGTTATCTACCACTACAACACTCAAATCTATCGCCCCGTTGTACCGAGTACTTATCGGAAATTAGACTGAAGATAAAGACACGTCTACTAAACGGCTCAGATCTCGTTTCATGTGAATTTTTGTTTCTATATGTTAAGAGGGGTGAAACGGAGAAAATCTTCCAATCCTGAGAACATTCTTAGGGCGTGCAATGACGAATTAGTGGGAAGAGTTGGTCTAATGATTAGTTTTGAAGAACAAACAAACGTATAGAATGAGGTGGAAATTATTTTGAGGAGGAGTGTCTCCTCAAAGTTACCGAAGTACTCAAAACAATTCGTCTCTCTTTCTAGAGTTTTTTCCACGACTACAACGCCTCGGTCTAGTGCTCTAACGTCTGTACCGAGCACTTAGCAGGAACTGGGATGAAGAGAAAGGAACATCTAATCTACAACGCAGATCTCGCTCCATACGACTTTATGTTTCTCTATGTGAACAAGAGGCTGAAAGAGAGAAAGTCTCCATACGCTGTAAACCTTCTTAAGGTGTGAAATGGCAAGTTAGTTTGAAGAGTTGATTTGATAATTAGTTTTAAAGAATCGATTTAGCATTTGGTCAAAATTAATTTGGGAGAATGTGGCAATTGAAGGTATATTGAAAAACTTTTCTAGTTCTCTTTGCATTTCTTCCTTGTTAGTCGTTAAAGTACGTTCATCGAAATGAATTATTTTAAATATTAAATATTTATTTTTTGAAACTAAGTATCAAGAAGTAGTAAAATTTCGCTTATAATCCGATATTATATATACCAACTTAATATACAGGCTGTTTCAAAAAGAATATACGTATTAGAAAGTATTATTTTGTCCAAACTATGGATCGCTGCGCTTCGGCTCGGCTATTAGAGAATCGAATATATAATCTACTTTATTTAATAGCCGCTAGATGTCAGTTGTCTTCTGTTTTTCTTGGTAACCGTCATATGTTTAAAATGGCTACTCCTATGCAGAAATCATTTTGTGTTCTTGAGTTTGCGAAGTGCAATTCCGTGATTACGGTGCAAAGACTTTTCTGGTTGAGCTACCAAATTGATTCTCTGAATGGGTGGGACATTCGCAGATGGTATCGACAGTTTGTAGATACAGGATATGTATGTAAAGGCAAGAGTCCTGGCCGCCCTCTTGTTTCTGAAGAAAATGTTGCACGAATTCAAAATGCTTTCCAACGTAATTTTTCAAAATCAACAAATTAACAAAAGTCGTGCCAGTCAGGAGTTACAACTGCCTACAACAACAGTTTGGCGTGTTTTGAGAAGACGGTTGGTTATGAAGCCGTACAAGTTACAAACTCTGCGTCCTGATGACAAACGGAAACGTGTGGCATTTTGTGACGAGATTCATGATGCTATTGACAACGATAACACTTTCCCACAATGCATCATGTTCAGTGATGAAACGACTTTCCATGTTAGTAGTCTGGTAAACAAACACGATGTTCGAATTTAGGGACTACAGAACCCACGTGCAGCCATTGAACATGTACAAGATTCGCCCATTCTTCTTTGATGGAAACACGGTTAACAGTCAGCAGTATCTCGCTATGTTACAGAACTGGTTGTTTTCAAGGCTGCACGAAGACAACTTCATTTTTCAACAAGACGGGGCAACCTCTCACCGGAGTCGCCAAGTGTGTGAATATCTTAATGAAACTCTACCGAAACGTTGGATTGGTCGTCAAGGGGCTGGCGACTTAGCATGTCTCAACTGGGTTCCACGGTCACCGAATTTGATACCCTGTGACTTCTTCCCGTGGGGTTTCGTTAAAGACAACGTTTATGTACCACCACTTCCACAGAACCTAGAAGAGTTAAAGTGACGAAGAACATGCTTGCCCGAGTATGGGAAGAATTTGAGTATCGATGTGATATTATTCGTGTTGCTGATGGAGGACATATTGAACATCTGTAATCTGAACTTGAGAGGTTCGTAAATATGTATGTGTGTAAAGTTTCATATTCGTATGTCTTAAAGTTTAATAAATATATGCATTCGAAATACGTATATTCTTCTTGAAACACCCTGTGTGGCTTTCCTTAGAATATGAATATCTTTCTTCATCAGTATTTCAATTAGATTTAACTTCCAATAGATTCAACTACACTAATACGATAAACCACCACTTTGGCAATTAGGACTATCAAATCTAGCAATTATCGGTGATACATCTTTTATTACGTTACTAATTAAGTTATTTATTTTAATTATTTAAACCATTATTTGATTATCTGCATATACATACGAATACCTAAAGCAAGTAATACCAAAAGAGTAATATATCGCTGTCAATAGTGATTTTGCGTTTAAAATTAACTAAATTCAATTTACCATAATTGGAACGTGAATTGTGGCAGCGTCGTTTTGTTCGCGGCAATAAATTTCTGAATCAAGCTTGATATTAATTAATTGGTATTAATTAATTAATGATATGTTAGTACCGCGATTAGATAATATAGTTATTATAGGGCCGTATGCTAATTCCTTGTAAATCACACAATTTGATTTTATCAAAGTGTATGTGAATGCTAATATCGTTGTTTCGGATTGTTGCACCAATTATTCAGATGCAAATTATCTGTTTATTAATAGTCTCGGCCTGATTTACTACGTAGACATGGACAAATATTTTGCGATGAGATAAACTATGAGAAGTTATTAACGTCAACAAATTTTTATTTTGTTTAAATTTATCGATACGTTGTTGTTTATTATTTGGAATTGTATACGTTATTGAAGATTAAAACATTTTTTTTCCATTGTCGTTTGTATTTGTTGGATCTTTTGAATAAAGGTCAAGAACAGCATTTAAAAAATCATTAAGCCGTTCAGTACTTGTAGATTATGGCTAACCTAAGGCATTATAGAATCAATTTTTATATAGATTAATTCTCGTGTTGTTTGTTCTTTTTTTAAAGTATATTGTGGGTCCCTGGAGTTTGTGTTATTTTCTTCTACTTCCTCCTATCCTTGTATATTTCAGTTCATGCCTTTCATCACTCTTGCATCTCCCTCCAGATCTTCCTCTATTTCCAGGTCATATTGAGATCCACTGCGTTGTCTTCCTGATTACTACGAGGTTGAGAAGTATTGTTGTGTCCACTGTAACTTTTGTGCTTTAGTGTATCTTACTATATTTTCCCTTTCAAGCTCATCTTCCACCCCTTTATTTTTTCTCAGTCTTACCTCTCCGTTCTCTGATATATTTGATCTTAATTTTGTCCGTATTATCCTTCTTTCCATTATTTTAAGATCTTTTCAATTCATCATTGTTTCATTGCATATTTTGTAATTGGTCTAATCAAAGTCTTCTTCTTTAATTTTGCTCCTTTAAATAACTCTGCCTAAAACCAAGTTAACTACTGTTGACAATATTAGGTAGAAATTTACCTCAAACACATTTGTTGTTCCCTAAAATTTCATGGGTACTTGCAGAAAGGCTAAACGTAAAATACAGACCTGTGAAATGGAAATCTTAAGGAAAATACTGAATGTAACAAAACAAGGTAAAAGAAGAAATCAGACGATGATTAAAAGTAAAAAGTATACTCCATAAAATTGAAACACAACAACGCCAATGGTTTGCGCATGTGTCCAGAATGGAAGAAAACAAGCAAGCGAAAATTACTTGAGAAATGTAAAACGAGAAACCAGGCCAGAGACAAAACCCAAAACTACGTAATAAGGGTATAAGGAAAATGTTAACAGATAAGGATACTACATAGATTCGCATAAGGAAAATGGCATGGAACAGTAACCAATGGAAAATGATAATCATCTTTTCACTTAGAGTATACTCTATAAAATTGAGACAGTGGTTCAGGTACATCTACAGAATGGGAGAAAACAGAAGTAAATCATTCGTGAAATACAACTTCAAAGAAAACATCAGATGAAAATAGCTACACGGAACGAGGGAATAAGGAAAATGTTAGTAGATAAAGATATTACATGGATTCAAGCAAGGAGAAGGGCACAGAAAAGAATACAATGAAAAACGATAATAATCTCTTCAGCTATTGTCATCATTATTTATCAGTACTTAGATAAAATAAAAATATCAAACACCAACGAGGATAATAGAAGATTAAGTGGTTTTTATTCATCAAATCGTAATACAATGATAGTGAATCATTCTCCAATTGGTCTAATCGAAGCTTGCCTATCTTGCAGGAAAATGTGAGTAACTTTTCTAAACTCATTTTCAGTGGTTTTTCTTAGCCAGTCCCAATGTTGTCGCTCACTTGACGTTAACAGCAACTTCCGAGAGACCATTCGTTGACGCAGTGTGGTAGTTTATTGATGAATTTCCTGATTTATATTATAATGGTGAGATACTGTAAAGTTTGCGATGAAACATTGATGGATGATTGATAATTATATAAAAAGTTTACAACACCAAAATAATATCCATTTTACCGTTTTTTAGCCTAATTTCCAGAAGCGTTCTTATTTTTGGAAGAATTTCCAGCATTTATAGCTTCATTATTATTTACACTAGGATATTTATAGCATCTAGCAGGTCTGAAACCTTTCCAATTTTCTCTGAAAATTTCCTCAGCGCATTCTCTTAATTGTCTTTAACAAAGGGCTTTATAGGTAATTATTTACTAAAGTTATTAATCTGTAGTTTATACATCTTCCTTTATCTTTTTCTTATGTAGAGAAGTTGTTCTACCAGTATACCACTTCTCACTTAAAGTGATGCTATTCTATATCCAATTCTAATTTTCCTTCAAAACAATTATACAGAGTGGGACGTAGAAACTTTTTGAAAGAAGCTATTGATATTAGACGAAAATTCTTTTCGCTAATGAAATAACATACTTTTAAAGTTTAAAGTTTTAAATAAGACAGTTCTGAACAAATTATCTTAAAGATGATGGCCTCTGTTTCCTTTGCACTAACAACCGATTTCTGAAGTTGTCTACCGGAATTCGAGCTATTTTTTACCGAATAGAATTTTTTAACCGAAGAAGGTTTAACATATGTTCTTTCTTTAGAAGAAAATAAATTTTATCTATCGACAACCTCTTTTTTTATTCGTCTTCAGAAAAAGTTTCTGTACCCCACCCTATTACTATCTGTTTATTAATGCTGCAAAAGTTGAAGTGGTTATTTCATGGAGTGTTTCTTTTTCTTTTTTCTCTTCCCTGTTTTCTTCGTAATTTTGGGAAAGACGCTTTGTTTCGAATATAAAGGGAGATAATGGTTTGGGTATTAGAAATATAATGTAGTTTATGTAAGATGGTGCATCAGCACATTTTAGTGTGGTTATTCGTATGTTTTTAAACGCCACTTATAAAAATTGCTGGATTGGTCTTAAATCTCTTGGATTTTTTCGTATGGGATCATTTGAAGATAATAGTATATACTATTCCAGTGGAAAATGAAGAAGGTGTAATGCAATAAGAAACAACTCTGGTGTTTTTGAATGAGATCGTTAGTCAATAAGGAAAAGATTCGATGCAGGTGTCCTAGCTAATGGTAGTCATTTTCAGCAGTATTTCTAAATTAAGAATCATGTTGCAATAACCAATAAGGTATTCTTTTGAAAACATTAATCGTTCTGAGTCTTGAAAAGAGAGCGTCTTTTCAAGGACACTCCTGAATTTTTGCCACATGTTTAGTAAACACCTCGTACAATTTCCGTAAAGTAAAGTTTAGGATGGTATGATTAATATTGACTTGCCTTTTCTTGAGCGCTTCGTTGATGCTAACGATAGTGTTACGAAATTTTATAATACGAGGGAGCGTTTTTATATTCGCGGAATGGGGGACAAGGGGTGGAAATAAAAAAACCAAATTATTTTTCTTTTTCAATATATTCACCTGCAAGACGGATACATTTTTCACATCTTTCAATTAATTTATTTATACCCTCATAAAAAAATGATTTCTCTTTATCTGCAAAATACGCCGAAACTGCCTCCTTGACTTCATCATCGGCAGTAAATTTTTTACCCCGCAGCTCTTTTTTCATTTTCGGAAACAGGTAATAATCACTCGAGGCCAGGTCTGGGCTGTAGGGTGGGTGATTCACAATTTCGAAGCCCACCTTATGCAGGGCAGCTAACGCAACGCGGCTCTTGTGGACGGGCGCGTTGTCGTGCAAAAGCAGAACACCTTTTGTCAATTTTCCCCGTCTTTTCTCTTTAATGGCTTCTTTTAGTCGCTCTAATATTGAAGCGTAATATTCTCGGGTTATAGAAACACCTTTATCTTTATAATCAATCAACAATATTCCTTCCGAGTCCCAAAATACCGTTGCCATGAGTTTCCCAGCTGATTGTGACACTTTAAATTTCTTGGGAGGTGCTGTGCCCTTTTTATGCCACTGCATGGAGTCTTGTTTGGACCCAGGTTCATAATGATGAACCCAAGTTTCGTCTCCAGTAACAATTCCACTCAATACACCATCCTTGTCTTCATTACAGAGGTCCAAAAATGCACGCGAACACTCTACGCGCTGTTGATTTTGCGGCGGCGTGAGCATTCTCGGCACCCATCTTGCGCTGACCTTAGACATGCCGAGATGATCGTGTAGGATTTTAAAAATTGTTGTATCGGATACTCCAACCATTTCTGCGAGTTGTTTCATCTTTAGTCGAGCATCTTCGAGTACAATTTGTTCAACTTTTTGGATAAGTGCTGGCGTGGTCACCTCAATGCTCCTGCCCGGCCTCGGGTCGTCTTCAAGGGATTCCCTTCTTTGTTTAAATAAACTATGCCACTTGTACACTATGGTTTTACCTGGACAAGAGTCGCCGTAAACCAATGACATCTCATTCATTATGGTCGCGACTGATTTTCCTTGCCTGGTAAGGAACTTTATAACGGCACGATATTCGATTTTTTCCATATTTCACTTTTCACTCCTGATTATGTTACTTGGTTGACGATAGCTCAAAGACTAACTGTCTAATAACAATGAAACTTCGTATTTATACTAATCATGAGTCGCTGCACAGGCCACGCCTACTCACCCCTCTACAACCCGCTCATTCCGCGAATATAAAAACGCTCCCTCGTAAAATATATTCCATACTTATATTCGATCCATGCTTTAATTCTTTTGAATATTCTGCAGGTAAGTTTCCATTTTATTATAGGCTCATATTTTTCTTTAATTTCTTGTTTTGCACATGAATCATTTTGCTTGTGTATTTTGTTCAAACTCTAGGTATTTATTTCTTCCGAATGCATTGTGTGCTTCATTGTTCATTGTTTCTTTACTTTCACGAGTCTTTTCCGCTTTCAATATACATTTTGATTTGTTCATTTCAAATTTCATATCAGTGTCTTGGATAAAAATATTACTATTATTGTTTTTATTATTATTTAGATGGCTTCAGTCTAACGGAGAAGGGCATTTCAATCTTGCAAGCTGATACCGCACGGTTTCGGAATCAGTGGTACTAGTGATTGTCGGAGTAACCCTGATACATCTACAAATCCAGGAGAAAAAAAGAATCAACAAGAGGTCAGAGTAAGACAAGCAAGAGCGAAAGTTAAAGCGCTCACACAGCCAGTACGGCAAGAACGTTTGCAGAACGAAACAAGACATAGAGGTAGATAGATTTATCAGCATCATAGAATGGATAAATCGAGACCGCGGCGAGATAAACTACTACTACCTGTTCCTCAGCGAACATGGATCTTTCAACGCATATCTGGTTAGAATGGGTAAAGTAAAAGATACCACTTTCCCGTACTAGGAGTTTATAGAAAACAACGTTTCTTTGAAGAAGAAGTAGGCCTTTTGACGCTGGACGACATTGTGAAAGTGATGCTGTCTAGAACAGACTGGCAAGAGATAGCCAGGTTCATGGAGAAGGTACTGTACACTTCAGCAACTGCGGCAGCCGATCGAGGCTAACTAAGAAACAAGTGCCATCCTGAACTAATGGAAACAACGGTTTCGGGATGAGGTTTTTACCTAACTAATGAGGTTTTTTGTGGATGCGGGCTAAATAGACCGGGGACGTGAGCCTCGTCCCTGATGGTGCAATTAAATATATTTTCTTACTTAAAAATTTTCTATTAAGACTTAAAATTTGTAAGTTCTATTCAATTCTGAATTTCCAGCTAAGATCCTTTTCGCATGAGTCGTTTTCATTATTCAGAACTGTTTGATCAGAAAACAACTAATTGTTTTGCTAATATTGTAATTTTCATTCTCAGGGGGTGTCGTCTCTAAGATGCAGGGCTTGCAGTGATTTTAAACCTAATGTGGACATGCCCACCAATTTGGAAATCGCTGCTAACAAGCTTGATCGAAATAAATGTTTTATTATATTTATGCGCCATTAATTGTTAATACCAATGAACAAACAATAAAATGAAGAAAATATTTATAAATCATTACTGCATGTCTATAAAACAGTGCTTTAAACTATACATAAATTTTATATTGTGTATTAGAATTACATATGTTACACACTACGAAAAGACTAATTATTTAAAATATTATACGTAATTTTTGTGTAATATATAAATTTATAAATTTAGAAAACAATGTGGAAAATTCACAATGAAGTTTCAATCGATAAAACTTTTTCCATTTTGAATTTCTCCGATATCTTACGAGAAAAACTGAATTTCAGATTTTTTCTCCCAAACCCTGCCTTTGAACAAAAGAAAAACATAAATTCCGTTAACGATGATATCTACGGCAATAATCTGAAAAATAATTTTATGGAAATCCCATCTGAATTTCGCCCGGTGATTTTGTCGTTGTTCGGAAAACTTTTCGCGGCGAGAAACTTTTATAATAACGTCGAGCGTTTAGTAAGGCGCTAATATCCCTCACGACGTGAAAAAACTTTTTTGAAAATATTTATTCGATAAATTAATTTTTCATTTTTAGGTTATCCCTTATATCTACTTACCTAATCCAGTTCTTTTTATATCTTCTCCTTTAAATTAGAAGTTATAAATTTACATTTAAAATGTGTAATACAAAAAAAATTTAAGTGAAAGATTTTGTTTCCCTTTGATAATAATAATAAACTTACTGAATCTTAATAATATTTGTAATTTAATTAATCGTGCGCTACATTATTTTTCAAATTATTTAAAATTTTGGTTAGCATTGCTTCCCTTCTTTGCACTAATTTATTAATAATGACTTAAGAATTGACTGAAAACCAACTTGTACGAATTCTTACAAAATACAACGCTTATAGAACGTAAACAAAGAATTAGATTTAAATTAAAAGTATTTAAACTTTGGATACACTCCTTTATAATCAACTTCCTGTTTTCAGTAAATGTTAAATAAATATCTTCTAAGTCAACAATACTTCTCATCCCCGCTGTAATAAAGGTGCTTTTCTCAAGAAATACATAGTTTATTTATACAAAACGAACTACATAAGTTTTCAAAATCTTTCAAAACAATTTCCACCACATTTTATGCGTTTGAGCTTCCTTAGAATCCAATTATCAAACAAACCCTCTCATGTTTTTTTTTAAGTTAGGTACACTCCGCATTTTACGTCCTCAGATCTTCATCGTTGGAAAACTTCCTGCCTTTGAGCCCGTTATTCACACGACAAAGCTACACAAAGTCGCGTGGGACGAAATCTGAACTGTAAGATGGATATTTCAACTTGAGGTTAGTTTTTGATAAGTAATTAGTACAAATGTTGGGGCGATGACTTGGAATATAGTCGTGGTAAATAAACCAGTTGCTCGTTTTCGACCTTGTTTTTTAAAAACTTCAAAATGGGCAGACAGGATGAATATCTTCTAACACCACTCTCAGCACTATTCCTCAAGAAGACGCCTACCATTTTCTTTTTAGTAAATTAAAATTTCCGCACGAACGCGGATATGTCATCTTCGAAAGGCCAAAGTTTCTTCTGTGGTAAAACCAGATTTCATTACCTGTGAATATGGCGTTAACATAGTTTCTTATATAAGGTAGGGCGTCTTGATCTCGTTGGGATTAGATTGAAATATGAATCTTTCCATTAAGTGGTTGCATTTAAAACGTTCTATGTATGGGTGCGTTCCTATTTGTTCACTATATTTCACTATTCGTTCAGTAGTAACATATTCAGTAAAGAAAGACAGAATCATTAAAAACTACTACGAAAAGTATTTGGCTTAGTTAAATAGGAAGATGACGAAATTAAGAAAATTAATGAAGCATGAATTAAAAGTTAGAAGGAATGATCTAGTTGATGGTGTTAAAGTAATTAAGTCGCAAATATTAAGAGGGCTCAGACATATATACAGAAACAAAGAAGTCAACATAGTGTGCGAAGAACAAGTACTTAAAGGTATAAGGAGCATGAAGAAGGAACATTAAGAGATGAACACAAAAAAAATTGAGATAAATAAGAATGACGGAGAACAGTGAACAGTATGGGTTATGAAAATTACGCAGACATGGATTATATGGAATGGATTTGGAAGAATTCAGAAAGGAATAAAAATTTTTTCTACCGATGATAACATACTATGGATCGTTAACTAAAAACTGCAGCACCTTTTTTTTGAAAACGTTAAAAAAATTTAAGGTTAGAGTTACTAGTTGTGCCCTATAATTGATTACGATAATATCGCCGCAGTTTAAGGACTGTTTTGTATACTATTTTGCTATAACATCTAGCACTGCGCACATGCGCATAATTGTGATGTTTTGTGTTGTTGTCGGTCTAAGCTTCCAAGAATCATTATTGTTATATCATCATTCAGCAGGTTTTAATAAGCACTTTTTATAAAAGTCATCACTTCTTATGAGTTAAATTCTCACTAAGAAGGCGAAACGATCCAAATCTATACTTTGAGATGTACTTGTCAAACGTAAACCTTCACAAGATATTTTACTGTTCCTTGTACTACTCTATCACTTGCAGTTAATCAGGTATTGTTTAGGTAGCTTCATGTCTAAAATGATGCTTCGTCATTAAAGATTACATTTGAAAAATTTTTATTAGAGTATTCGTTTAAACCCATTCAAGTCGTTTTTGGACGTGTTTTTTAGTTTTTGTTTGACTGTTTGATTTGATACCTTTGCTTCTTTCTGTCGACATCAAATAGTATTCTTCACTATATTACACTTTTAACCGTGTGATATCCTTTTCCGGTAAAAGCCCTCCACAATTTTTACCACTGATTATGATGTAATACACTCCGCGCAACATGAATAGGACCACCCGACTTGTTGCAAGTTTCGGTGGTTTGAAAAACAATTCATTTACTAAAAATACAATGCAAGTTTGTAGTGGTATGATATGGCAAATAATACGCATTATTGCGCAATAGTGCCTAACGTTATGCATTGGGTGACGTAAGTACCACATACATATAAAATGCACCGCGCCGGTTGGATACGACCAGTATTTAATAGTAAGCTACCGGATGAGTGTCGAGTTACAACATGTATCCGGATAAACAAACATCTGTAATTAAGGGTATTGTGCAACGATGGGACGACAGAAGTGCTTAAGTATGGAAGAAATTGGAAAAATTAAAGCGTTCCATCAAGAAGGGTATTCCTCAAGGGCTACTGCAAAGAAAATAAGTCGATCACACCAGGTTGTGAACAATTTTATTAGGGATCCCGAGAATTATGGAAAACGTTTTAAAGGGCGAACAACATCCGTTACAACTAAGAGAGAACGTCGAGCCATATTACGCGAAGCATCGAATTCGGCATTAACGGCAAGACAAATCGCGAATAACGTTGAAACGAATGCATCGGTAAGAACTGTACAGAAGTTACTGAAGACCTGTCCGCATTTAAAACGTTTGAAAATTAAACGACGGCCTCCTTTAAGGGAATTTCAGCGCACTGCACGTCTTCAGTTTGCTCAAGCAAAAATGGGGTGGACAAGAGAATGGCAAACTGTTATTTTCAGTGACGAGAAGAAGTTTAATTTAGATGGCCCGGATGGGTTTTCTTATTATTTCCACGATTTACGTAAAGATGAAGTGATTCAGTCACGAAGGCGAGCCGATGTTGGTTCAGTCATGGTATGGGGAGCTGTTTCCTATAACGGACCTGTTGATTTAGTAATAGTGAAGGGCAGACAGAATTCGGAAAAGTACGTCCAGCTGCTGCAACAGGTGAAAGACAAATTTTCCAACGTTATGGCAGGTAGGCCATTTATTTTCCAACAGGATAATGCCAGTATTCACACCACGCGCATTGTTCGACGCTGGTTTCAAGAACAAGGCATGGAGGTTCTCGATTGGCCATCGCTCTCCCCCGACCTGAACATCATAGAAAATGTTTGGGGATGGTTGTCGCGTAAATTGTACTCCAATGCTACCCAATTCAGTTGCGCTGACGAACTAGAGCAGGCGCTGAAACGAAGTTGGGCGGAACTTCCCGTTGACTACTTGAGAACCCTGTATAATTCCATTCCATCCCGACTATTTGAGGTTATAAGAAATAATGGCAAAGGTACTCATTATTGAACAATAAAGTATTTTATTATTGCAAACGAATCTTTTATTTTGTAGATTGGTCGTATTCAAGTGGCGTTTAATTACTCTACTTATTGTCATTAGTAACGTACATTTGCACTGACTTTTACAAAAATTATATTTGGTACCTACATACATCTTTTTATCAACCCTCTTATTTTCGAAAATAACAATTCCAGCGCGCTACCATGTTTATACCAACTACAAATGTCATATATGCAGTTGGTCCTATTCATGTTGTATACTATGGAATATTATCTATAGACTCCAACATTTTATTCTAGAAACGTTGAAAAATTTCATAGCTGGAGTTGCCAGTTATGCCATACAAATGAATACCATAAATTCACAGTAGCCTAATGATTATATAACATTATTTTTTAATGTTACTTTGAAGTTCTTTCCCACAAGTCAGCAAATTTTCATTATCAAGCTGCTTTCTTTTGCCATGAATTTTTACTAAATTAAATGGTTATTTAGGTGGTGGCTCGATAAAAATTACATTAGTTACCTAGCTTAACTATGTTCCATTTAATATGAGCGGTGGACAATTATATCTCTCATAGCAAACGTTACATGTATTGACTTTCTTTTAGTTGTTTTGATTTTTTCAAAAAAGAAAAGAAAGAAACTGCTACAATAAAGTAATCTAAAATTGATTTTTAAGTTTTTGCGAGATTTTAGTGAAAGACTAGGATTGCCGCGGTCCCAGTATACCTTCGTGATACGCTAGTTGTAATAGGAATACTGAATATATCCTACTTCATATTTAACTATTATAACGAAACGTATACCAACCTTTACTACATTTGGGTGGTACAGAAGTCCAAGAGTGCAATGTTCGGTAAGTATAGTGGATGTAGCCGCACGACCCATTCATGATCCAATAATTTTTGACGGGCGATCAAGCTTGTGTGTGATCTCGTGTTGTTATGACGAAATACCATCTCTTTACTATTAACGAATTCTAGACGTTTCTGATCGGTGAATTCATGCAAACTATCTAATTGCCGATGTTACACATTTGAAATAATTGTTTTTTTTTCCTTAGCAGAAACTCGCAAAACATGAGACCTTAATTACCTAATGAAACAATAACTTTTCTTTCGTTCGAAACTTCAGGTCGGAATCCGGACTGTTTTCGCACCAAATTATTGTAAATAATCCACTTTTCATCATCAATCACTTCAAAAAAGGATCGATTTCCCATATTTAAAGAGCATATCACAGATGTTTTTACTCACTGTCAAGCGAACTTCTTTGGGAAACTCAAATATCGAGCTTGGTTATATACTCTAGCTATTTTTGGGAGTCGTAAATGTTAGAATGATGGATATTTAACTTTTTTCCAATCTTCCGTGTACCGCTGGTTTGATTCTATCAATATCTTTATTTTGTCGTCCAGTTTCAGTGGGCCTTTCTTGTAGAGAACTGTCATCGTAAACTTTACTAAACTTTTAAAAGCTTGATATGCGTTCTTTTCTTTAAGTAGTAAAATAGACAAGATAGGATAAAAACGCAACTTTGTTCCTCCACCTTCTATTTTCTGTAAAACTTCAAAGACCCAACGATAATTCTGGATTTTTTTTAAAATGAAGTTAGTGTCGTAGATAGATGCGAATGGCTCTAGTACTTAGTAAAATAAGCTAGTGCTCTCTATTGCAAAAGTTCAACATGACTTTCCCAATCAACGCATAGTATTAAACACGATTTTACAGCAACAAAATTTTCAGTTAAGGAAAGATTGGATATTAGCCTAATATAGGGGTGTAACATCGTAAAAAGCTATGGCATAACGTTATGTAAAAACCATTTAGAAGCTTTTTCTGCGTATATAGCTTTCTAATTATTTTTCCATTTATCGCGAAACTGCTGGGTATAATAAAAAATATTACGTGCATGTTCTATAAAATCTGGGTGTTCTAATAGTTAGTAACTGTGATGTAATTCTTTCTTTGTTACAGATATTCAGAACATGGCCTATCTCTAATCTGTGGAGCTTCTCCCTCATGCATTGAAGTACAATGAGTATATGCATCGTGTACAAGAGCCGAAGGAATCCCTTCCTTTACTACCAATTAACTTTTAATTACTACACTATACTCGATGTGAACTACACGTATGAATGTATGCAATATAACTATATTGTTTATAAATTTTATGAATAAGCTACTTATTACTTCGTATTATTACTTCAAAAGAAGATGGAGTTACTTGTAACTATAAAATTTTTATTATTATTTTTAGTATTCTGTTAAGTCTTGAATAATATTAAAATATACGAAACTGTGTTACGTATTAAATCATTACTAAAAAAGTATGTGTAGTATTAAAATTACTCAAATTTTATTCAATTTATACCGTGTCTCAGAATAAGGAGTGATTCAAATATCCCGCTAAAGCGCGGAACACATATGTATGTAGCTAAAAATGTAACTTACCATAAAAATGAAACATAAGCAGTTGTGAATGTAGTAGTTTGTCAACAATATTAATCTTTTCCTTTATTATACTGCTGTAGAAAAAAGAATCTGTGACTTATGTGGGTTAATGGATGATATTGTGGAACCATTTATATGAAAAAAATCATTTTAATGGAAGTATGATTGTACAAACGTTACTTTCTATACTAATATGTACAACCTATCCAAATTAGGATTAAATATTATTAAAATAAATATTTCATGAAATTTATGGATATTCATATTAAATTTATTTGTGAAATTCAAGGTAAAATGTAAACTACTGTTAAAATTTGTTATAAACCTCCATCAAAAATGCAACAAAGATTATAAATATAGAAACATTAGTAGTACAACTAATCGAATTCACTTGTGCTTGACGATAAATCACTTTTACTGTCACTGTTTCCAACACAAATAATAAATGGTTCCACAATATCATCCATGAACCCATCTAAGTCCCACATTCTTTTTTCTACTTTAATCACATGGTTGATACAATTCTTCCAATTATGCAATGTAATATTTGTAATTGCTTCCATCAAAAGTTCTCGTATGTATATGTGACATTTTGAATGTAGTATTTTTTTTTAAACAACTTCACTTTTTATTTAGGTGCAAACCATTCCAATTAGATTGAGTTAACAATGATATGGTGGTAACCGCAATACAGTTTTATTTGCAGCAGCTGCCATTTAATTAGTTACATATTATATTGTTCCTTATGAAGACGTACAAAATGCAATAATTCAACACGTAACATTTCTGCATTATATTCAATACTTTTGGAACGTAACCAGTCTTGCATCGCAGCTATCCTCCTAGAAACCTTGAATGCTTGCCTACTCGTTCTTTAGGAGGGTTGACTTCACCTGTCTGTTTATATTCTTGGATGACTCGATATATAGTTGATTTGGCCAGCCCTACAATACATTCCTTAAAATATATTGTTATGAAAGTAATATCTACAACTTACTTAGCGTTTCAGAGATGTTCGTTACAATTGGTGTCGTGCCAATTGGTGGAGTTTGCAGCGTTAATATTTTATATATTGGGTTGGCAACTAAGTACTTTCGGTTTTGTAGTATAAAATAAAACACTTTTTTTTAAAACAAAGAATAGTTTTTAATCAATTATATATTTTCCATTTTGCTCAATGACCTTTTGTCATCTTTCTTTCAGCTGCATGATTCCGCGCTCATAAAATTTCTGGTCCTTATCAGCAAAAAACTGAACCAGGTGCGAGTGAAGGTCATCGTCATTTGTGAAAGTTTTACTATTCAAAGAATTCTGCAAACTTCGAAATAAATGGTAATCAGATGGTGCTAGATCAGGGCTGTATGGGGATGTGGCATCACTTCCCAGCCAAGCTCCAATAGTGTCCCACGAGTTGCCAAAGATGTGTGAGGCCTTGCATTGTCTTGGTGGAAAACTACACCTTTCCAATTTGACAATTCTGGCCGTTTTTCTTTGATTGCTTCATCCAGTTTTATTAATTGTTGACAGTAAACATCAGAATTGATCGTTTGGTTCCTTGGAAGGAGCTCAGAAAACACAACACCTTTGTAATCCCACCAAACTAACAGCATGATCTTTTTTGGATGCAATTCAGCTTTCGATGTGGTTTGAGCTGGTTTATCGTGTTTGCTCCATGATTGTTTTCGAACTATGTTACTTTACAGGACCCATTTTTCATCACCAGTGATGATTCTTTTTAAGAAAGGGTCGGTTTCATTTTCATTTCGTCTAAGGTGCATACTGCAAAAGTTGATTCTTTGAGTTAAATGAATTTCTTTCAATTCGTGAGGACGGAATTTTTTATACTAATTCTGACACGTGCGCTCTGTTAAGCAATTAGCACCATAAACTTCACATATCTTTTTATGAGCCGCAGCAGCTTTCTTTCCTTTACGGGAATAAAATAGTAAAATATGTCGAAAATGTTCGTTTCTGCACTCCATTTAAAATTAACCCACAACTAATAGCTTTAATAAAAATCACGCACTACTTGCTTCTGAAGTTACGTCAATGTGACTAGTATCACGCGACAAACGGTAAAGTACAGCACTAACATATGTACGTTATACAAAAAATAAAACAACGCTCTCTATCAGAAAAAACGAAAGTACTTAGTTGCCAACCTAATATATTCAAAACTGTTTGTTTGTTTTCATGGGTCAGATGTCCCAGTCGTTCACGCGTTCTGGATAGTGATACTAATTGTTTGCTAGGATCTTGGTGATCACTCATTTTATTTTTCTACCTAAAAGTACAGATTTTATTAAATAATATAGAAAAACAATGCAAAATGGCGGATATCTGGCATTCATTTATCTATGTTAAAGTCGCCTGTTCAAGAACCAATGAAATTTCTCACAAATATGTACTATTTCGACGCAATAATAGAATCACTCCTTCTTATTCTGAGACAAGGTATAACAAGGTTAATATAATTAATGAAATAAAAGAATATGACATAGTTGTCAATACTTACACTAGTTCTAGAAGTACGTATCACTCATTTCTATCCTGGCATATGTAAACCAAAAACAGAATAACATGTGTATTCTGAAACTAGACCGTTAAATGCAATTACTTTGGATTGGGAGACTGGTTGAATAAATATTCAAATAGGAAATAAAAACCTCTTTCTGTGCTAGTACAATACTATTGTGATATGGGGCTTTTATCATGTTTGAATAGATCATTAAAACTAAATTTAACTAGTATTTAGTCCAACCGTCATTACTGTTTTCGAGGCATACTTTCTCTTAATTTCCTAGCGTAATCCTGACACAAGTGCTTTAGTTTTTAAATAATACCAATTCATTGTTATGTATCCACTTCCAACTTTCTAACTTTCTAAAGGTTTTCGTTCGTCGTTTTCTCGAAACTGCCAAGGATCATTATTTAGCGTATTTTAATAAGCATTTTACATATCTTTTTACTCTTCGTGAGTTTAAATTCTCTGCAAAAAAGGCGAAACGGCGCAAACCCACGCTTCCAAAAAATTCACGGAATATTCCATCGTTCCTACTAAAGATTACATTCAAAAATTCTTACCAGTATTTGTTTAAAACATTTCGAATCGTTTCTGGACATATTTTTCAAACAGGAATTTTTGTTTAACTATTCGATTTTGTACTTTTACTTACCTAAGTCCATATCAAATAATATTTAGGTTAATATTTAAAGCCTTTTTGTGTAATATATGTTGCCCTCGATATATATTCCAAGACAAGATTTTAGTTGAAAAACTTGTATGATGTGGTTTTTGGTACTTTTTCATGTTAAATCAGTATCTGGTACATCATATACATTTTTTTGTCTATCGTAGTGGTGTACCCAATTTATTATAAAACTTACAGACTTTTGACATACAAGGGTATTAGGAAAGTTTTGCAATACAGCTTTGTTTATTTAATTTTTCAAAGTAACTTCCTCTACACTCAATACACCTCTCCATCTTCCGAAACCAATCTTTAAACCAGTTCTGCCAAGTTTCATATGGAGTAAAGAACACTCGTTGTCCCAAGTCCGCAGATGGTCTTTATCACTGGAAAACCGCATCCCTTTTAGCTTCATTTTCACATGCGGGAACAGTGCAAAGTCGCAGGAAGCAAGATCTGGACTGTAGGGAGGGTGCTCGAGAAGTTTGAATCCTGTTGTGGTTAAATATTTGGTGCAGGCTTTGGCGCGGTGAGCTGGAGCCTTATCGTGATGGAGGAACCAGGTGTCAATTCTTGACTTTGGCCGCAAGTTCTTCATAGATCCAATGACTTTAGGCAGGCACTGTTCAATATACCACTTAGCTGTGACTATCTTCTCTGTGTCCAAAACGACGCGTTCTACAATTCCACTCGATTTGAAAAATACAGCTACCATTTTCTTCTTCACAGATTGGGATTTTCTAACAACTACGGGTGTGTCTTCATCATCAAAGACCCAAACTTTGTTTTGAGCCTTGGTCGGCACATCGTAATAGTACAGCCAAGTCTCGTCACCTATCACGATGTTGTTCACATACAGAGATTGTCCCTTATTAAACTTTTTTAGCATCTCCCGGCACGAAATCATACGTTGTGTCATCTGCAAAGTTTCTTCACGTGCAAATGATCATGCAGAAAGAACAAATTGCTGGTGCATTTAGGCCCGAAGTACCCTCTATCTGCTGGTAGGCCACTCGCCTGTCCTCGCCAAGCATTTTCCTCAAAGTAGTAACGTTTTCCTCCGTAACTGACGTTCGTGGCCTTCCCGGCCTCTCAGCATCCTCCACAGTTAAATTTTCCCTTTGGAATTCTCTATGCCACTTGAATATCATTGTGCGATGTAGACAAACATCACCTAGTGCATGAGTCATTTTTTCGAAGCACTGGTCTATGTTTAAACCACGTACGAAATTATAACGCAAAACTGCCCTTATCTCATTTCGTGAGCACGATACCATCGCAAGCACTTTACACTCTCACTGCTAATGAATAACTGAGCCCGTCAACATGGCGCGGCGGCTACTATGCACGTATGAACATGTCTCAACATGCAGCAACAAGCAGCTTCCTACGATTCATTGCTGCATCGTATTGCAAAACTTTCCTAGTACGCTTTGTATTTTGCAGTGACACAAAAGAACCATGTTGGTCTATTTTTATGCCTATATAAAACACAGCTTTCATTCCTTGATAATATAGCGGTTTTATATATATTATAGTTTTTAATTCGACTCTCACATCTAGAAAAGAAACGCACGATTAATAAATATCGAGCCTTTGCATAGTAGATCATATCATCATTTTCCTCTTGGATTAGTTAAATAATTCACATGCTTTCTAATATCGGAACCGTCGACTCACTCTTGTAGAACTAACTGTCAAAGTAAATGGAATAAAAAGCATAGTTTTTATAGAATTGCATAAAAAAATATTAATTTTTTACGGGTACAAGTGATCTTCCAAGTCAACTAATTGTGAGACGTCAACACTGTCTAAATACGCTTGAGAATCATTAGATGATGATTTGTGCCCAAGTTGTCCAATTTTTTTCAAATATTGTTAAAAAATATGTAATCGGTGGGAGTAAGATCTACGGTTTCCAGTGACTTAGAATAACAAAAACTAGGGTGATAGACTCAATCAGTACAAAAATCGATGTAGTTTCACGTCAAAGGCCACCACGATTCCTAAAAGCTATCAGCTAATTGATTATGTAAAGAAGTGTAGTAATGCAAAGAGAAAAGTTAAGCTTAATGCTTTATCTCTCAAAATCTGATGAAGTGAAACGAGGCGAAATAATACATGGTGTTTTGTTGCTCTACAGTAGTGCTCCATTGACTAAGTCAAGAATTGCAATATGTGCTGCTGTCGCTTGTAAATCCGAAAAAATGTACATCCGCATTATAATCCAGATTTACCATTTTATCACTATCTTTTGTTTCATAATCTACAAGAAATTCTTAGACGGGCATAACTGAAGCACCAAGATTAATTGCCCATTTTGTGTTAAAATTAAAGTCATTGAAGTGATATAAAAATAAAAATGGAATTATATCGAAAACAAATTTTTGTTGCGGCTTTAGTCTTTTATTCTCTAGCATGGAAATATTGGGTCTGGGAAAAAGTTCGTGGCGTTTTTCCCGATAGATGGCATTGGTTGCCGATAACTAAAGAACAACAAGTCACAGCGACACCACCGACGGCTCGTTTTTTAGATGACCTTCCGAACGTTAGTTTGAGCGTAGAAACATTGTAATCGGTGCAGTGGTTGGAAAGTTATTCGCACTTGAAAATGGAGAAGAATAATGAGAAATTTCGCTATATTCTGCAATATTATTATGATAAGGGGAAGAACGCTGCGCAGGCTTGTGATAAAATTTGTGCTGTGTACGGTGAAGGTACTTTATCGAAATCTGTTGCGCGGAAATGGTTCGCTCGCTTTCGTTCTGGAAATTTCAATGTGAAAGATGAACGCTCCGGTCGTCCAATCACTGAAAAATCTGATGAAATTCTTGAAAAAGTCCAACAAGATAAGCATATCAGCAGTGTCGATATTGGCATGGAGCTAGGCATTGACCACAAAACTGTTTTGAACCATTTACACAAAGCTGGTTACAAACAAAAGCTTGACGTATGGGTTCCTCATGAGTTGAGCGTGAAAAACATGATGGACCGAACTAACATCTGCGATGCGCTGCTGAAACGGAATGAAATCGAGCCGTTTCTGAAACGTTTAATAACCGGAGATGAAAAATGGATTACGTACGATAATCGGAAGCGTAAAAGATCGTGGATTGGTGAGCCGTCACAAGCGTTCGCTAAGCCAACATTGACGCCAAAAAAAGTGATGCTGTGTGTATGGTGGGACTGGAGGGGAATCGTCCACTACGAGCTACTTCCAACTGGTCAGACGATTGATTCTCAACTCTACTGTGCACAACTAGAGAGATTACGCCAGGCGATTGAAAGAAAACGGCCCGAATTGATTAATAGGAAAGGTGTTGTCTTCCATCATGACAACGCCCGACCACACACTTCTTTGATGACCCGTCAAAAATTGAGAGAGTTTGGTTGGGAAGTTTTGATGCACCCACCTTACAGTCCGGATATAGCACCCTCTGACTATTATCTGTTTCGATCTCTGCAGAACTCTCTCAATGGAATTAAGTTGGTTTCAAAAGAAGCCTGTGAAAACTACTTGATTCAGTTTTTCGACCAGAAACCACAGAAGTTTTTCACCGATGGGATCATGGATCTACCAAAAAAATGGCGAAACATTGTCGATAATAATGGAGCATATTCGGTTTAAATGAATTCGTCCACGCGCCATGCGGGGACCAGTTGAATTTTACTGAAAAAACGCCACGAACTTTTTCCCAGACCCAATATAAAAACGACCACAGATATCTAAATTCTTAATTAGTTATTCATGGTTCGTAATATTCCTTCGATTTGTAATAAAGATGGTCTTAAAAGGAATGTATGACGTAGGTAAAAGCTTTTCTATGAATAAATTAAGCAAGTATTTAACGATTATTTTTTCATGTATAAAACATTTTAACAATTGCAGCGACTTGTTTAAACCCGGCAAATTGCAGGGAATTTATTTTATAATACGATATTCTTGCGGATTTCACCATGTTGTTGTAGTATTTATCAACGTATTGTTGTATATTCTGCCAACTTCTTCAAGAACTCCTATTAAACTGATTCTCTCTGTTGTTGTTCTTCCTTATAAATGTTAAGTTCACCGGTGCTGGGCTGTTTTGTTGTATTGGTCATGATGGATTCACGTTGATGGCTCTTTCATGTGCTACTGAGTCTATAGCTTCAACGGTGAGGACGCCGTTGAAGTTTGGATGCCTTTTTGTCTTGATAGCTTCTCTGATGATTGTTCGATGGCAATTCTTTGTAGTAGCTAATATTTTTGCATCTTTAAAATTTACAAGTTCTGCAACCGTTAATTATCCATCACTCTAATGTTCCTCGATCCTTTGTTCAACATTCCTGTTTGTTCGACGTAACTCTTCCGTACTCGCAAATTAACTTGTCGACTCCTTCTCCTTTTGTTTGTGGTAATTTGTCCTCGGCTCCAGAAAAGTAATGTTGAATGATGGTTACAGTACAAAACATATTTTCATATTGGTCTTCATCATCCTTCCTATAGTCTCAGTTACTCCAAATAAGTAAGACAGGCGTGTACATCCTTTTTCTGGATCCGTTTCTTTTGGTAGCGCTTTTGTTCTGGGTTCTTCTCCAGTTCTTCTTTAATGTGTGGCTTTTCTTTTCTCAAATGCATTATGCATTAGCGTAAGCTCTTTTTTAGTTAAAATGGTGATGGGACGTTTCATGCAGCTATTTATCAATATGACAGATCTGTTGCCTGTTGATGTAACCAATGAATTCACGTGGCTTTTCTTTTCAATGTAGCCAAATCACGATTGTGTCGTCGCCAGTTAGTGAATCGGTCTGTCTACCTTATATATTTAGAATATCTGAGAAGAATGTGAAAGAACGTTTTAGTAATGTAACCGCCACTTAATATAATCATTCTGGAGCCGAGAACAAATTACCACGAACAAAAGTAGAGGCCTATAAGCTAATTTGAGAGTGCGAAAGAGTTACTTTGGGCAAACAGGTAGGCCGATTGAGCAAAGGTTTAAGAAATATCACAGCAATCCCCTAAGGAAAAGAATTGGACAATCAGCAGTTGCAAAACACGTACACGAGAAAGGACATAAAGTAAACTTTGAAGAAGCGAAAGTGTTGACTACTACGAAAAACTCCCATCGAAGATTCATCGAGAAGCCGTCGATATACAGAAGCATTCAAACTTCGATTAAAAGAATTAAGAAAAGATTACCGTACACTACTTAATATTTTTATATTTAAATATCTCTATACTATGAAGTATAAGTATGGTTTAATTTAAATTTGATTATTTATGTTTTAAAGTGTCATATAAACTTTTCTTTACAGAAAAATGTTACTTATTTTTCACGTTAAATACTTGCCAGAATTTATTAGCGACAATAAGGTCGTTCTCTGTGTAATACTAGTCTAACTAGTAGTAGTGATGTATAATTTCTGCAGCTAATATTGACCTATCAACTTGAAATTTCTTTCTGGTGTTTTATGGAATAACGCCTGCTCATACAGTGCCCGTTAAATGTTTCGTGACAATATCTTAATAGGAGGCTATGAAAACTTTTACGAAACATATAATATGGCTTCATTGTCATCTGAATTTAAATAAGCTCACAAATAACTGGATATGGAAACAAAAAAATAAATAATAATTGGTGAAAGATGAGAAGAGATGCACTATCGGTGTGGAACAAACTTTTGATTTTTTTCGAAATTTTTTTTGACTATCGTTTTAATTGTTTGGCCTGAATGTTCAACATCATTCACGTCGTCTTCTTTACCGTCTCTGAATCGTGGATGCTACTCAAAACTTATATTTCTGATTTTAGAGAATTTTCGCAGCACTTTTACAGTTCTTAACATAAAGAAAGTTTAATGTTGACTCTTTTTCTTTATTTGTTTTTCAATCGATATGTGGAAATTGCTATCCCTTAAATCATACGTATCTTGGTTGTTATTCCAAGCAATGACAAAACTTTGATAGACTATTTAGTAATTTTAACACCTTATAATTTACTCTCCCACCAATAGATGACTCCACAAATTTGATTAAAATAGAGCATTTTCAGTTATTATGTGCTGATATTTAGTCAACGTTATAAATAATAAAATTATTTTTACTTTTTTAAGAGGATAACTTTTAATACCATACATCTCCAGTTCAAAAATAAAAAAATAAACGTCCATATTTTGAATAATAATGAGGAGATACAGGATTAGGAGTTCAATGAGCATAATCACAAATACAAATAAAGTTTCTTTGGCTGTAACTTTTCTTTTAATTTTCATCTTTTTCCTTTCTTATAGAACTGGTTATTTATTACTTATTCAGCACATATATGTTATTTAACAATTTCAATCAATATTATTACCTGAATTAACTTTTTTTTTATTATTTTTTTATTTTATATTATATTCATCTTATTTTTTAGTAACAGTGCCAGACATTGTCATCTATAAATTTACAAATATGACAGAATTCTTTTCTATTTCCGTAAGTGTACATACCCAAGGTACTCTAATGTTCGACATTTACGTAATATAATATTTTGAATACTTTTGGCAGTATGACGGAGAAAAGGGGCGGAATTGTTGTGGACTAGAGAAGCTAAGAAGGTAGACACGGTCGCTGTAAAAGGGAATAAGAAAGAAGGCAAAAGTCGAGAGAGAAGCTCCGGGACTGATAAGAGGCGAGATCCGGGAACCGCTCCGGGACAATTTATAGCGGCAACTTTTAAAACACACTCCAGGGGCGCAGGAGAACGGGAGTAAGCGTACATTACACGCTTAGGGTACAGTCTCGGACAGAGATTAACAACCCTTGTCAATGAAGGTTCGACGCTGAGATAACGATTAGATTGCTTAGATCTATGATGTAGGAAGTTTTAGTAAATCTTGAGAAGTAAAAACAATATTTGAAGAAGCTGAAACAAGAAAGCGCAGGAAGAGACGAAGTTAGCTCCGAAAGAGAACATCGTGAACAAGTTTGTATTATACAATATATATCTGACTATCTGACAGATTGGTATATGACTATATATATATATATATATATGTATATATATATATATATATATATATATATATATATATATATATATAGTTATAGGGAAAAATGTGATGTAGTTATAATATTGAGTTATTAAATGTTGATTTTCAAAGATGTTGTTATAGTTGAACCCCATGTTGGTGTTATAAAGTGTTGGATAATCTATAATTGAGTATGTTGTAATAAATAAAGATATTTGTGCACCACGCTGACTCCCAAAATTGTTATAATATGTATATTGAGTAATTGAATTTTAATTAAATAAAATGAAATGTAATACTTACTTGTATTATACTTGCTTGTGCCCATGTATATAAGTGACTGTATATTATTTTATTTTCTTAGTACGATTATACTCTAAATCTTTGTATACTTTTTAAGTATAACAATGAGAATCGGTCTAAAACTCAATATATGTGATGCGATAATGGTTCACGTGCAGATTCAGATAGAAAACTAAATCTCCTTTTCTGTATTCACTTCTACAGATCATATTTTTTTCACGAAAGTTATATAAATTAATTGAATTCGAATTAAAAGAATTCTTATCAAATTTCTTCTTTAAATTAATATACGTTAATAAAATAAATAAATTGGTTTTAGTCTTTCTATATCACTAAATTTAGGCAAATATTTAGCTATTCTGTATATTCATTTCAATTACTAAAAAATAATCCAATTCATTAATAAATGAAGTATATTAATAATATATGTGTGTATATATATATATATATATATACATAAAATTTTAACATAAAATTAATTTACGTATACATAAAAATAATGAAATCTAATCTTAACTTAATTTTCAAGCTAGTGCTTTCTATGATGGCCATCATAGCTATATGTACGTCATATATTTATGTATGTTAAATTTTTGTTGTGTATATGTTAAATAAATTTTTAATGTGATTGTAATCCTAATCATATTTCTTTATTATTGGCCTTTCTTTGATTAATCCAAATCATCACTAATATTAAATATATTTGCCAATTCTTTAATCATAAATAATGACTATAAATCATAGACTTTTAAACAAAGCTAATCTAAATACATGAATCATATGAACCATAAATTCCTTAAGATCTTTTTTTTATAACTGCGAGGCAATTCTTACTTAAATCATGTAACTATATTGATATCTTGTCCTTTTGACATGCGTCTGTGTGCGCATTAAGCAATACGTATTTAATTTTTTCGATAATTCACTAAAATCATAGTGTTTATATTTATTTCTGTTTTTTTACTATCAGTTCTGAATACTGTAAAACTTATTAATACTTTCAACTATATGACAAATTTTATCAAGTATGCATTTACTGTCACATAATTTTATATTTTGATTTTATTTTGGGCAAATTATTTGCATATATCTTGGACAAATACTAATGAATGAATGCTCATGATTTCAAACCTCTCTAGTATATGTATATAAACGTAGGACAAAAGACTATCATCGTCCAATAGAATTAATTCAAATAATAAATCCGTATTGATAATTTGTAAATAAAATTTTAAAAAAAATATTTTTTACAAATAAGGAAATATGTATGATTTTCATTATCTCCATACTCAAATTACCCAGGAACATGTCTTTTTGTTTTTTTAAATTTAGTGTATAACCCATACATGAATACATATTTTCTTCTACACTTGCTGAAAATCTTTAATAATCATTGAATATAGAGAAAGTTTTTTAACATTATTATCTAGAATTATATTACATGATTAACTTCATATGAAAAATGTTATCTTTAAATATTTTTAAAAAATTTAACGTTTTTGTAATATGTTGAATTCATGTATGTTTGTTGTTATACACTTTTTACACTGATATATTTCCTTAAAAATAATCAATTTCATAATACATATATATAATATCCTTTTTTAATTGTTCTGATACTTCCTTCTGAAATTTATGCATAATTATTACAATGCTAACTAATCTTAACGATAACCTCTACGAAATTCCGAAAAGAATATATTTATAAACAAATTAAGTGTTTGATAAATAATTTAGAAAATAAAAGAATAATTAGCAGGATATATGAATATTGAACCTAAATTTTATATCATTGGTAAGGGAAAATTATGGGAAAATTGATTTCCCGTAATTTAATGGGAAATTTGAATACTTCTATCTCTTTTGTACATCCCTTGTCTTTTTTTGTAATGAACATTTTAATTGAGAATAGGAAAATTTCTGTAGGGGTCTTCTATCCTTAGCCGAAAAAAAAAACAGTTTGGAAGCGTTGGAAACTCGCTCTCACCCCGTTCTATTCTGGAACAGGATTTGCTGGCAGAGCTGATGGATGATCAGTCAAGCCTTACCAGCTTTGTGCTTTCCCTCCTACTTACTCAAACGGGCTTGGGACCCGCTATGGAAGAGTTCAATATTATTTATTATTATATACTCTCACTTCATTCATATCTTATCTAACCTATCAAAAATGTTTTTTCTTCGGATTTCCTGTTTCTTCTTTTCCGAATTCTCCTACTTGCTCGTTAATGCTTCTTCTAAGATTATTTGTTCCAGTGTGGGGATAATGTGGTCTTCCCATGTAGAAGGTTAATAATACACAGAAGAAAACCGAACTTTTATAAAATATAAACAAAAGCTTACTATTTTGGTAAAATTCATTAATTTTATTCAAAGTAGTCACCTTCGGCTAAAATACAATGTTTTTCACGGTCAATGAGCATGTCGAATGAATTTTTAAGTTGATCTTTAGAGATGTCCGTCAAGATCGCTCTCAACTCCTTTTTAATGACTTCGACGTCGACATAACGCTGTCCTTTCATCGGCAAATATAGTTTGGAGAATCGATAGAAATCATAGAGGGCCAAATCCGGTGAATACGGTGAATGGTTGATGGTTAAAATGCCATTTGTAGTTAGAAAATCAGTGACACGCGTCGAGCGATGAGATGGTGCATTAACATGTAACAAATGCCAGCTACCATTTTCACGATATTGAGGGCGCACACGACCAAGACGCTTCGTAACACCAAGATAATATACAATATTAACTGTTTGACTAGTTGGTACAAACTTTTTGTGCACTTTCGAATCATAAAAATAAATCAACATGGTCTTCACTTTTAACTTCTCCAAACGGTTTTTTCGATCTTTCTTCGCTTGGATGCTTCCATACAGAGCTTTGACGCTTGGTTTCTGGATCATATTGAAAACACCAGATTTCGTCGTCAGTTACAATAGAGTACCTGAAGTTTCCGCCCTTTTTTGAGTCTTTATTCAAGTCCGTTCAATGTTGAATTTAGTTAGCTTGTGTGGTGCAAATCTTTCTCAATCCCAAATGCAGTGTCAAAATGCGATGAATTGTATCTTTGGAAATATTTAATTCCATTCCCACGTATCGCAATGCGAATTTCGGCTCATTTCTGATAAATTCACACATAAGTTCAATGTTACTTTGCATAACCACAGATTTTTTTGCATCATGATGTTCGTCGTCATTTATATTCGTACAACCGTCTTTAAATCGTTTATACCGCTCATACACATTCGTACGTAATAAACACGCAGCACCATATACTCGCTTCATCAAATTAAACTTGCCAGTAAACGATTTACCGAGTTTGAAGCACAACTTGATATTTATTTTTCGACCAATGCGAAATACACAGTATTACTTTATGCGCAATTTCTTTGCTTCTAATAATGCAAATTCCTTGACATTTAGGCATAACATTAGTAAAAGATCTACCTTATCGACGCATATTTTTTAATAGAAGGTGCCACTAAGAATTACTATTTTAAAAATGTTCGGTTTTCTCTGCGACAGACTTGTGTATAACTTGGTGCGTTGGCTAATACTGTCTTGTAGACAAAGGAACAAATTCCATTAATATCACTATAAATTATTATTTTATATGATTTTCACTTACCTTGTATTATTATTAAATTCGTTTCTCCGGTATATGTCCAGAGTAGAACTTTAGGTATGTGTTCCATTGATTTGAAAGTTAATCTCCGGGTGTATAGGAAGAACAACTTTGCTTGCAAAATTGATAAACATCCTGTATAAATGTTTGTAATTATAACAAATGTGTTTGTATATTTTTCTTTTTTCGAAATAAAACTATTATTATTGTATGCTGATATTTGTGTTGCTGCATATTGAACCAGCGTAATCCATCCATTAAAGACGAGACGCGCATTTGGGAGGTCCAAGACATAAATAAACCGAATACAAGTTTACTGGATTTTCCGAATTTAAATAAATATAAAAAATACGTATTCGCTGATCCGTATGATTTTTCGACTGGTAAGTGAGCACTTTAATACTGAAATGGAATAGTGAAATAGATTTCTGAACAAGTTTATGAATATAAGCTCTAAACCTTAGATTATTATTAACAATCAAATGTATAAAATGTAGTGGAAATTATTTGGAAATTTTGTGAAAAGCTTTATTGCTAAGCTTTTGCGGTCCTCTTTGTATTTCTAACGGATTGCTGCTTCTCACTCACGTCGAAGACCTTTACATTATTTCTATATGCCTTCGACCATGTGTATATAATTTGTTCAAGATTTATTTATATAATATGTGAACAAATATTGTACGTTGCTAATTTATTAACAAAATATTGCAAAATATGTTTCACACAATTAAAAAATTTTATTACATAATTAATAATTAGAGCACGGAATTATATGCATTTATATGTTATATAATATCGATATGCTAAGAAATTTTTTTCGTATCTACACGAATTAAACAAAAACAAATGTAAAAAACTGATTTTCATTTTGCATATTTTGCATATTTTCAGAAATTGATGCATAAATCAGAATAAAATGCATATACGTGCATATTTGTATAATTTAAATTTTTTGTTAAATTAAATAAAGTAAATATTGCCCATACTTCATTTTGAGAACTCGGATTCCCCTACATTTTACAAACCCCCGGTATCGCATCGGCAAAAACTGGGATTCGCCTATTTTCTCTACGCTTTACTACGAATCCTACTGTCATCGGTTGTCTTTCAGTTTCATTTTGGATTTGTCAGGGATTAATCGTTGTTTTTAAAACGAAGTAATTATGCCACCAACACAGTCTTTGATAGCTACATGGATAAAGGATTATCCAGAACTTTATTTAAATTTAAACGTGGTGTTTTGTCGATATTGCAGCAAAACAGTAAGTTTACTTTATATTATTTTTTATTTGTATTTGGTACCAAAACGGTTTTGGAATTAATAAATTCCATGTGACAAAAAATTTCAAATTACACAACATATTGCTACAGCATCGCATACAAAATATAAGAAGAAAATGAAAAATACAAAACAATTAACGCTTAATGAAACAATTTCTTCGGCATAAGTCTGTGAAAATAAAGAAGAATTCAATTTTGATTTATGTGAAGGCTTAGTTTGTGCCAATATTCCGCTTATGAATGAGAAGTACTGTGGTAGACCAGTACCAGATGAAAGCACCTTTAGAAAAAATATATAAACAATGTTTTCGAAAAAACCAAGAGTGAAATTAGGGAGTTAATTGGAAACAATTATGCTTATTTTATAGTCGACGAAACAACTGACACTTGTGGCCGATTTATCGCCAATTTATTAATAGGAGTAATGAGTGAAAACGTTCCTGGTCAAGCGTATTTAATTGGTTTGAAACAATTAGAGAAATCCAACAATGTAACTATGTCACTGTTTATAAACGAAGTATTAGCAAGTTTCTATTTACCCAATGCTGTCCCTACTGAATAGGTTTTATTGATGTTGTCAGACGCTGCTATATACATGACCAAATCTACACAAATGATACATGTCACATGCTTAGCTCATGGCGTGAATAGAATAGCAGAAGAAATTCGTAACCAATATCCAGATGTAAATTGTTTAATCAATACGATCATGAAAATATTTGTAAAAGCACCCCTCCAAATATAAATGTACACAGACAGTTTTCCTAATACTCCTTTGCCACCTCTGCCAATAATTACGAGGTGAGGTACGTGGCCAGAGGCCGCATTTTTTATGCAAGTTATTTGAATGATATTGCAGTGTTAGTGTGTGATTCCGCAGCTACTAAAGAGTGTAAAAATATTTTAAATATTCCTACATTAAATCAGCAATTGGCATTTATCAAGCGAATTTTAGCTTTATTCGGAAACGTTAACTACAATACATTAGAGAGGCAGGGCGTGAAACTTACAGATTCTGTGAAATTAATTACAGATTTCAAAAATAAGATCAACCAAGTTAAAGGTAAAATTGGTATTAACAAAAAATACAAGGTTTGATGAATTTACTAAATTTTCAAATATTTTAAATGGAAATTATGAGCTTTTTATAACAATGGATGCCACTACTACATGCAAATTTAAGTTTCCACCAATCACTTCTGTTGATGTAGAAAGAATTTTTTCTATATATAAAAATTTATTATCTGATCGAAGAGAATCGTTTCCTGTGGAAAATTTAGAGAAATATATGATTGTCAATATTTACAATATTATAAAAAATAAAATGTAATATTTTATAGTTTGTTGATTTATACTTTACATTAATTTATCAATTTATCTTTTGTAATACAAACAACTAGTTTAAATAAATTTTGTAGTTCTATTGTGTTTTCGTACGTCAATTTTTTTTAAATACAATCAGTGCATATTTAACTAAATTGTTGCATAATTTTTAAAAAACTGTTGCATAATTTAACAAAATATTGTGTTTATATATGCGCGTATTTTCAGGGTTTTTAATGCATATAATTCCGTGCTCTATTAATAATATTTGGAAAAATTTAATAGTCCTAACTTTTAAAATGAAATTTCATATTCAAAACGTACATTTTATTTATTTGTTTGGTTCTAATGTATTTATATTGATACCTTCTTTAAACATTTAATTGAGTCCAGAAATCTTTTTAACCAAACAAATAACAAAAGCAAATAAGCGTTGAATTAAAGAAGGTATTAGGGGAGTTGAAATTAATTTTTAAATCTTATTAAAGGTACCGTTTATAAAAAAAAATGTTTACTAAAAAGCATTCTCTATTGCTACACACATACATATATCTAGATATTCAACTCAATATATTATAATACCTCCATGTAACTAAAGCCATATATGTTATATTTATATATGACTAATCCCTATTTCTGTAGACTGTACTACCAATACTACTACAGAAATAGCAGCAGTAGCAACAGCAGCCGCACAGTCAGTTTTATCAGCTCGATATTATTTTCGCCGCTGTTTAGATAAGGGAGACTGCTGGGGTTGGAAAAATAAATTGCCCTCCGCGGGAAATATAGCCAGAGAGTTTTCCAAAGAATGGCTTTGCTCTACTCTTCTGCTTTCTCGTTCCGTCTCTTTCTATTTTACGTCGTTTCTTCTTTGTCCAGTGATGTCACACAATCCTATTGTGTGTTTGCGCTTTAGAAAATGTCCCGTTGGTAATGCTCCTTTCATGTACATTTTGTGTACTAAGTCGCGAATCAAACGTATACGTATATGTGCGCTCATACGTAAACGAGAAAAGTCATAAAGAATGAAAGTGCTTTTGAGTTATAAATATTTTTTAAAACAAGCTAATTAATTGGACAAAATTATTTTGGTAAATTTAGTGATAAATATATGCGAATAAATGTAATATTTATTGTATTTTCGTTAAAATTTCCAGAAACTATCGTAGTTGGATCAAAATTGGATATTTACAATATCGTGTTGTGTTTGCAGACCTGAAAGATGCTTATCAATACAATTTATTCCAGACACTACTTTTTGTGTGTATTTTGAAAATTTGTGTGATGTTTTTAAAATGATCATTATAAATGTTCAATGATAATTCGCGAAGTTAAAAGTTAATTCAATTTGGACGACGAATTCCATTTTGGTCGATCTTTCAAAAGTAATAATGGTGTTTTACGCCAAGAATTTTAAAAATCCGTATTTTACAGACAGTTTAGTATTTTTAGAAATATGAGAGAATTGCAGCATGAATTAATAAAGCGCAAGTTATGAGGTTGGACTGAAAATATATTCATCGTTAATACAAAGGGTACTAGGAAAGTTTTGCCATATGACGCAACAATGAATCGTAGGAAGCTGCTTGTTGCTACATGTTGAGATATGTTCATACGTGCATAGTAGCCGCCGCGCCATATCGATGGGCTTAGTTATTCATTAGCAGTGAGAGTGTAAAGTGCTTGCGATGGCATCGTGGTCACAAAATGAGATAAGTGTAGTTTTGCGTTATAATTTCGTGTGTAGTTTAAACACAAACCAGTGCTTCGAAGGAATGATTCTTGCACTAGGTGATGTTTATACACATCGCACAATGATATTCAAGTGGCATAGAGAATTCCAAAGGTGAAATTTAACTGTGGAGGATGCTGAGAGGCCGCGAAGGCCACGAACGTCAGTTACAGAGGAAAACGTTACTACTGTGAGGAAAATCCTTGGCGAGGACAGGCGAGTGACCTACCAACAGATAGAGGGTACTTCTGGCCTAAATGAACCAGCAATTCGTTCGATTCTGCATGATCATTTGCACGTGAAGAGACCTTGTTTTCTCTGGGTGCTGCATCGACTGACTGAAGAGCAGATGACACGACGTGTGACTTGGTGCCAGGAGATGCTAAAAAAGTTTAATAAGGGAAATTTTCTCGGTATGTGAACAACATCGTAACAGGTGACGAGACTTGGCTGTACTATTACGATGAGCGGACCAAAGCTCAAAACAAAGTTTGGGTCTTTGATGATGAGGACACACTCGTAGTTGTCAGAAAACCCCGATCTGTAAAGAAGAAAATGATAGCTGTATTTTTCAAATCGAGTGGAATTGTGAAACGCGTCGTTTTGGACACACAGAAGACAGTCACAGCTAAGTGGTATACTGAACAGTGCCTGCCTAAAGTCATTGGATCTATGAAGAACCTGCGGCCAAATTCAAGAATGGACACCTGGTTCGTCCATCACGATAATGCTCCAGCTCACCGCGCCAAAGCCTGCACCGAATATTTAACCACAACAGGATTGAAACTTCTCGAGCATCCTCCCTACAGTCCAGATCTTGCTTCCTGCGACTTTGCACTGTTCCCGCATGTGAAAATGAATTTAAAAGGGAGGCGGTTTTCCAGTGATGAGGATCTTCTGCGGGCTTGGGACAACAAGTGTACTTTACTCCCTAGTGGAACTTGGCAGAACTGTCTTAAAGATTGGTTTCGGAGGATGGAGAGGTGTATTGAATGTAGAGGGAATTACTTTAAAAAAATTAAATAAACAAAGCTGTATTGCAAAACCTTCCTAGTACCCTTTGTATAAATATTATTATAAATGTTCAATGATAATTCGTGAAGTTAAAAGTTAATTCAATTTGGACGACAGATCCCATTTTGGTCGACCTTTCAAAAGTAAAGGTTTTTTGCACCAAGAATTTCAAAAATCCATATTTTACAGACAGTTTAGGATTTTTGAGAAATATGACAGATTTGCAGCATGAATTAATAAAGCGCAAGTTATGAGATTGGACTGAAAATTTATTCATCCTTAAGAGTATGAAACAAAAGAATCCATAGACGGATTCACTACACAAATAAAAAGGAGTGTGTGTGTGTAATTCTGACAATTAGTATTAACAATTGCAAAAGGGGATTTGTATTAAATGAAGAACCTCTGTATATATAGTGAATTAAAAAACCCTCTACATTATAGACTGCAACTTAAAAACACCGGCCAACAAATTTCAGCTTTTCATTTTTATAGAAGACAGAAACATTTATTTTAATAAAAGGTAGATGGTCAAGTTAGCTAGATCAAGTATTCGTTTATATTTTAAAAGATTTAAAAAGTTTTTCTGTTTATAACATAATTTAATGTATATTTCCAATTCTTACAATTACAATTTTATGAAATATTGTATTGTCTCTTATAAAACAATAGCCACAGCTTCGCTTCTCGATGTTAAACATTGATCTACTAACATTACATTGGTACCTTTTTTCTATTTCCGAAATGTCTTGGTGGAAGGATTTCCGTGCTCGTCACTAACGTCACCCATATTTTCCGAAAATAAGTTGAAGTGAAGAATGTGTATTTCAAGGGATATATTGTAGGTAGAACCATGAAATGCTTGTATCGTATCCTTACTAAAATTTTATAATTTTCTGCTTTGTTGCTATTCAAAAAACTGGAAAAAACTTGAACCGTGGACACTCACGCAACTTTTTTCCACGCTGCTAATTTGGCCTTTTTTTCATTCACTTACAATTTCTCGTATCTGTGTTACAACAAAAACAACTTCTTTTAGTTTTTCTTCAGTTGTTTTTGGGAATATTTAAAACTGTCGGCTTCTTAATCTGTCTTACCAAAGCTTTTTTTGAGTCCTAGTTTAACATGCAAAGTTGACATTACGGTCTTTACTTTTTCTATTAAAAGCTGATGTCGCACATTGTCGTTTTCCGGTAAAAGTTTTGTTGTAGGCCCACATCTGCTGAATGTAATGGTTTTTCCCATCATGACTGTCCAAAAGACAGTCCGCAGGGGAGTTTACTCTAGGTGCCCAGCGTGCGTCTCAATATTACTTCTAAACTGGCTCACCAAGTTACCGTTGTCAGGCGACGACATTGGCAGAGATGTTTACATATATCGAACAATACCACCAGTGATGGCTAAGACTGATCCCCGGGAGTCAAGAGTCTCTCGGACAATTCGGGTTCGACTCTTTGAGATTAGAATCGCCAGGCAGTGGTTAAAAATCCATGCGGGCCTAGTGGTGCTTTTCCTTCATCAGGTGAGCAGCTGTATCTGCTTAGATACTGATATGCAGAGCCATTTAGATAGGTCCGCCCTCTACCCCCCACTTGTAGGTAGGGTGCCGATGATTCCGTTAAAATTTTAAGCGCACAGATAGCTCGTCTGCGTGCGGGCGCACTGATTGAGCGTATCTCAATCCCACTGTCATTAGTAGCTGTGGTGAATATGTCCTCGTGGACTGGTGTCATCACATAAAATATCAACAGAGACACTGGTGTACCAAAGATATAAAACGCAACTGTACTTAGTGTAACTTCATTGCATACTCCAAATAATTGCAATAGGTTTAAAATCCGTACAAGTACCTCACGAATAGCCTTCATATCTTCTCTAACAAAATTTTTAGGCTTTTGTAAGTTTCCTTAATAGAAATAGCATGACCTATTGGAATGGAAAGGCAAAGGTTTTCATTATGAAACAAATTTCAGGCTAATCCTTGACGAATCTATGGTCTCTCCATAAACTGACGTTGTGATATAAACTGAAAGCTTGGAAAGAGTTGTAAAATATCATTGCAGTAGACCAAATTATCGGCTATACTATAGAAATCAACAAGATTTTCATGTCTGCATTTTCTCCCTAACTAGAGCTAAACCAATAGGGCTTTTCGAATAATTTGTACTTTATATAGTCTGGTGAATTTTGTTAGTTAATGACTTAGGGTAAAAATTTTGTTGACCAGTATAATTTTGAAAATTATTATCAACCATTGACAGGTCTGGGTACAAAACTTAAAGTACACATGTAAACATGTAATATTTAGCCAACAGGGAAGAAATTATTTTTCGGTATGTTAACGCTTATTTAGCTGCTCAAAAATAGGTGGTAGAACTAGACTAAAAACTGTTTCCACATCTACCATTTTCGTTAAATATAGCGCCTTTTTCTAACTTAGAAGTTCTTCATACCCAAGATAAATAATTGGAGTTTTGAGTACTTCAACAGAATCAGCAAAACATTCTGAAGGAGGTTTAGTCGCCAGTCGCGTAGAAACTATTTTTTTAAATAAATATTTAGACCCCATAGGCCTATAAGTTTTCAGATGAAAGGTTTACTTTTCATATTTTGTAAGCAAATATCTGCAAGTAAACATATTTATTTACAAATATTTAGAATAACTTCAATATATATTTATAATATAAAATGTAATGGAATATAAGATAAGATTATGATTTTTTGATATATACTAGAGATATCAAAGAATATGATACAGGTGATTCAAATAGACAGACAATTAAATAGTATTGCACCTGGAAAACTACATACCCTGTACGGAATTTGTTTCGTGCGGGTTTTTGCAGTAGTTTTCCAGATGCGACATTGTTTAATTATCTGCTGATGAAAAGGGGTTGTATATCAACCTTAGCGATTAATTTTAAATATGTTTCGGATCAACGTTTGAAGTCTAAGGAACTCAAGGTCTTGGCATACTTTTCAACTGTAAATACGTTTGATAATTAAGCGTTAGAAGTGTGTAATAGAACTAATAGAACTATTGTATTAAGGTGTTTGATTTATTACCCGTAGATTTGTGGGATTTAATGAAGCTGCAGTGTAAGAAAATTAAGATCTTGGTATAATTTTGGCTGTAGAATTTCATTTGAAAATTAAATGTTAGAAGTGTGTAATAGCACTGTTACGTTTTATTTATTACCCATAGTTGTAAGGGATGATGTATAATTGTTGTAATGAAAACCTTTCAATGCACACTTTTTCATAGTAAATTAAAGTACGCGTCTGTCATCTAGTATCCTCTTTATACCTGCAATCAAGTGTAATTGGAACAAGTTCAGTGTCGCTTTTTGAAGCACTTGACCTTTAGGAAAACCGGTAGCTATCTAGAGAGAAACTTTGACTACAATACTTAAATTATACGTCTTCACATCGTTGCTAGCGCGAAATGCGGTTTCTCTTTATAAACTAATAATAAGACTGATCATATTTGTGAATTCATGTTTCTTTTTAGGTATCTACGCGATGATTGAGATTGATAAAAAGACGTGTATTTTATGTTCTCAGCTTTGGGTTAAATGTTATGCATTTGGCTAAAATCACCAAGATGTGTAAATATGTGGAAATAGTTTATGTAGACATATTTTCTAACGAAATATCTAAATTATACTTATGTTAATATGAAATATCATGTTTTCTTTTATTCTAGATTTCTCGTTGTGTACTAATAAATATTTTTATTATTATTAATATTACAAACTTTTAGACCTATACCAATACATCTGGAGGTTTTTTTCTCTTATTGGACAGTGGAAGTGCGACAGTGAAACAATTTATGATATTGCTAGGGAAAAACTAATCATTCACTTATAGGAATAGAATTTAAAATAATTGACCATATCTTTGTATTGGGTTGGCAACTAAGTACTTTCGGTTTTTACTGATAGAGAGTGTTGCTTTATTTTTTGTATAACGTATGTTAGTGCTGTACTTTACCGTTTGTCGCGTGATATGTTACTAGTCACATTGTCGTAACTTCAGAAGCAAGTAGTGCATGATTTTTATTAAAGCTATTAGGTGTGGGTTAATTTTAAATGGAGTGCAGAAACGAACATTTTCGACATATTTTACTATTTTATTTCCGTAAAGGAAAGAAAGCTGCTGCGGCTCACAAAAAGATATGTGAAGTTTATGGTGCTAATTGCTTAACAGAGCGCACGTGTCAGAATTGGTATAAAAAATTCCGTTCTGAAGATGTTTCCCTCAAAGATGAGCAACGTTCTGGTCGGCCTACTGAAGTTGATGATGACCAAATCAAAGTCATAATTGAAGAGGATCGTCATATAACTGTTCGAGAGGTTACAGGGAGGCTACATGTATCGCACACAACAATTGAAAAACATTTAAAATGTCTTGGGCTAGTTAAGAAGCTTGATATTTGGGTACCTCACGAATTGAAAGAAATTCATTTAACACAAAGAATCAACTTTTGCGATATGCACCTTAGACGAAATGAAACCGACCCTTTCTTAAAAAGAATCATCACTGGTGATGAAAAATGTGTCCTGTACAGTAACATAGTTCGAAAACGATCATGGAGCAAACACGATAAACCAGCTCAAACCACATCGAAAGCTGAATTGCATCCAAAAAGGATCATGCTGTCAGTTTGGTGGGATTACAAAGGTGTTGTGTTTTTTGAGCTGCTTCCAAGGAACCAAACGATCAATTTTCCACCAAGATAATGCAAGGCCTCACACATCTTCGGCAACTCGTGGGAAACTATTGGAGCTTGGCTGGGAAGTGATGCCACATCCCCCATACAGCCCTGATCTAGCACCATCTGATTACCATTTATTTCGAAGTTTGCAGAATTCTTTGAATGGTAAAACTTTCACAAATGACGATGACCTTCACTCGCACCTGGTTCAGTTTTTTGGTGATAAGGACCAGAAATTTTATGGGTCATTGAGAAAAATGGAAAATATATAATTGATTAAAAACTATTCTTTGTTTTTAAAAAAAGTGTTTTATTTTATACTACAAAACCGAAAGTACTTAGTTGTTAACCCAATATTAACAAATATTCTTACTTTTAGGAGTAAACTGCTTCTAGCTTGTGTACTACATATGTTATAAGCAAACATAAATTTAGTTCGAGAAATACAGACTACTAATTTCCACAATTTCCCAAAATAATATCCTTTACCTTCCATTGCCCATTTTTCGAAATCAATTATCAAATCAACTTTTCCATTCTTCTTTAAAAAACTGGGCATGCTTGTCAACCTATGCTCCAAGAAGTTAATCGTTTTTGAAATTCTTCCTCCACTTCAGGCTGTTCTTCAATTGGGTAAACAGCGTAAAGTCGCATAGAACTAGATCTGGGCTGTAAGTTGAATATTTCAATGCTCTCAGCTCAGCATTTGTTAAATATTCGATGCAAGCGTTGGAGTAGTGGGCTTCATGGTAAAGAAGACGGGTACTATTTCCTTCTTAACAGATCGAGATTTTGGAATAGATAGAAAACTATGGCTTCGTTTTCAAAGCATCAGATTGTATTATATGCTTCAAGGGACACGCCATAGTAATAGAGCAAGGCTTATTCAATCATCAAGATAATATTAAAATAAGGAAATACGTTGTGATATCTACTCGTTGATTAAGGCATAGGTATCAAAAGGAATAAACCTCCCTCACTCAAAGATAGAATGAATTAGTGGTGCATGAATTCTTGATTTTTCTTATATTTTGTGATAACTTAGGTGTCTGCAGCATCTACCCGACAACATCCATACTTTTCTCGCTAACAGATAAGGTGGATCATCATTATCCCAAAGCATTTCCTTCAAACACTGATCAATTTTTTTGACACTCCATTTTGACAAAGATCACAAGCTATTTATACTGCCTCAAGAAGGAAATATTGCAGAAACACCAACGTGCAATAATGGGTTAGGTCGTATTAAAACTCTTCTAGTGCCTCTGTACTTACCTTAATACACATATCTTTTGCATTTCTACTTTAATTTGAGTCAATAAAATGACGCTGTTTTAATTTGCCTCTATGAGTTTTAAGAACAGTTTAATTATTTCAAGTTCCTATAAATAATTAAAGATTTACTAGTTAAATAATTATATACTTTACTTTTCAAAACGCTTGCCCTCAAAAGCCATTCGTATATCGAAAAAAAAAGATATTTAAGAGAGATAGTGAGCGAATGATTAAATTTTTTAGCGGCATTAAAAAATTGTAGAACTTTTGAACTGCAGTGTATATGGCTTTTAATAAGATCTGTCTTTCTAAAATAAAAACGATCAATTAAATTCCTAAGTGTGTGTTTTGTTTTTTCTTACTTTTTGTTTTTCAGTTCTTGCAATTACTACAATGTTACCAAGGCTTACCTTAACACATAAGGCGACGTCCCGTGCGTGATTTTTAAATACCCTTTGTTCTGTTAGAGCTTAATCAAATTTACTGCTTGCGTGACAGTTTGACGTTTCATGCTTACCTGTTTAAAGATCGGCCGGCAAAATTCTACGCAATATTGACCATAATTAATTGTATTGCACCACGTAATATCCGCAATATTTTTTTAAATTCTGGTAAATTACAACCTCAAAATGGTTTACATAAATCAAGTAAATACATTTAAAACTTGTGAAAGTTTTAACTCATATAAAAACGGCAACATTTCGATTAATTATGCGTCTAAATTATATTTTGCAAGTTTTAATAATTCCATGTTATCAAGTAAAAGATCATCGCATTTAGTTAATACGTAATTACTCAGAAAGAGGCAAGTTTATATTAATTTTGTTTCAATAACAACTGTAATTTTATAATTACAGGAAAAAGTAAAATCTTTTTGTTTTTTATTTCTCTTTTACTTTACTATGCGTCTTCTCTTTTATTTTTTATTGCTTGACAGGTATACAGGTTTAAAAAACAGATAAGGGTGATCTTTGTCCTTTTGTCTTACACTAAATATACCGTGTTTCAAAAAGAATGTACGCATTACAAAGTATTTTGTCCAAACTATCGATCGCTGCGCCTCGGTTCGGCTATTGTAAAAACTAATACATAGTCTAGTTTATTTAATAGCTGCTAGATATCAGTTGTCTTCTGTTTTTCTTGTGTATGTAAAGGAAAGAACCCTGGCAGCCCTCGTGCTTCTGAAGAAAATGTTGCACGAATTCAAACTGCTTTCCAACATAATCCTTCAAAATCAACTCGACGTGCCAGTCGGGAGTTACAATTGCCTACAACAACAATTTGGCGTTTTTCGAGACGTCAGTTGGTTATGAAGCACTACAAGTTACAGTTGTTCTGCGTCATGATGACAATCGGAAACGTGTGGCATTTTGTAACGAGATTCATGATGCTATTGACAATGATATCACTTTCGCACAACGCATCGTGTTCAGTGATGATGCGACCTTCTATGTTAGTAGCCTGGTAAACAAACAAAATGTTCGAATTTGGGGTCTATAGAACCCACATGCAGCCATTGAACATGTACGATTTTCGCCTAAAATCAATGTGTTTTGTGCGATATCCCGATCATCTGTTTACGGCCCACTCTTCTTTGATGGAAACACGGTTAACGGTCAGCAGTATCTCGCTATGTTATAAAACTGGTTGTTCCCGAGGCTGCATGAAAACAACTTCATTTTTCAACAAGATGAGGCGCCTCCTCACTGGAGTCGCCAAGTGCGCGCATATCTGAATGAAACTCTACCGAACTGTTAGATTGGTCGTCAAGGAGCTGGCGATTTAGCATGTTTCAGCTGAGCTCCACGGTCACCGAATTTGACACCCTGTGACTTCTTCCTGTGGGGTTTCGTTAAAGACAACGTTTATGTACTACCACTTTCACAGAACCTGGAAGAGTTGAAGAACCGGATCCGTACTGCCATAACATCAGTGACGAAGGACATGCTTGCCGGAGTATCGGAGGAATTTGAGTATCGATGTGATATTGTTCGTGTCGCTGATGGAGGACATAGGTTCGTAAATATGTGTGTACAGTTTCATATTGGTATGTCTTAAAGCTTAATAAATATATGCATTCGAAATACGTACATTCTTTTGGAAACACTATGTATTTTATTTCGTCTGTAAACTCTTTTTATTTATTCATTTTTGGCCATTCACCGTTTGATTTCTTAACTGGTGGAATTTTTATTAGAGGTTTTGCCAATTTTTAGTTAAATCCATCGCAACAAATTATTTGACACAGTTAACGATGATGAATTTGGATCAACTCTTAGATAAAATAGATTGAAAATTTTCAAAAAATCAAAGAAGAGAATAAAATGGAAGCTTTTTCTCATGTAGAATGTGAGTACATGTGGGATGTGTTAGAGCTAGTACAATAAGTAAACCATTAATGAGAAAAATACAATAAATAATAAGCAATAACCAAAACGATGCCACTTGTACAGATCTGGAAAGAGATTCACGGTATTAGAGATCATAATATTAGTGGGAACAGCAAAATCAATTTGCGAGAATAACGCACGAGCATCTATTTCATTATTAATTAAGTTTAAAGAAAACTTCGCACCCGTAAACTGCCTTCTGTCGAGCCAATGACTGCATGGAATGCCTCTCAAGCAAAGCGTTGTAACCTGTGCCTATGGGAGGATAGGAGCCATCGTTCTTGTAACTCAAGAATTTCAGAAACTGCTTTTGCTCCTTTTCCAGGCAAATGTTTGTATAGATTATATATATATATATATATATATATATATATATAGATAGTATTAATTAGTTAAGCTCAAAATACACTTCACACTGATAAACGCATTATAATCTGCGCCAATAGGAGGACACTCTTTCTTATTTTTGGAAAGCGTGTTGATATAGGTAATAAGGATATTATATAAAAGCGCCATATTCCAGTTCACTTCTCACAAATGCGAAATAAGTTCAAAGCCGGGAGATTATTAACTTGCTTACAAGAACTGATAAGAATCCAATAATTCCGCAGCATTTTCATAAACTGCAGCGATATGGTCCGTGAATCGAAGAGCAGAATCAAATAGAGCTTCCAAGAAGTGTGTTAATCTGGTACGTAGACTTCCGCGGTCGTGGTCCATACTATCTTTGTATCTTTTCAGTACTGAAACTCAGTTTCAGTGCAACAAACAATAGCAATAGTGGGGCCCTGAAGATGTCCCATACGAGTGGGTACGAAACGTCGGCAGTTATACCAGTGACGCGGTTCCAGCCCAGAAGCCCAGAAGAAGATAGTAAGATGTGAGTTAGTTTACTACTTTTCGAAAACGTAATAACAGCACATTTATCAATATTTGTATATATTTTATTGGCAATAGACCAATCCCGTATAATCTTTAATCTGTTTTGCAATATAATAATAAGAGTCGGCCTCGGAGTTTATCTATATAAATATCTTCAAGTCGTTCGCATATGCCAGAAGATCTTGCTCAAGTAGCCAAGACTAGAACTTTGCGATGCATCCGAAGTGATTGTAAAATGTATCCTCTGAAATCTATTGTAACATACATAACTAGAACGATGATGGAGATAAGATGAGATGAGATTGAATAAGCCTTGAGATAAAACAAAATTCTCCAGCTTATCTAGGAGTAACGAATGGTCGATAATCTAATTGAATACATTTGAAATTTTGGGTTTTGGATCATAGGGGGAGTACTAGAGTACTTTTTATAGTTTTTAAAGCACTAAGTCTAGTTCAAAACATAAAAAGAGTGACTCGGGTTTCTATCGTGGGCGCAAAAAGCTTTATTAATTATTTGCTACGCCTAATATTATGGGAATTATAAAATATGTCAAAAAATAATTTTAATCATTCTATATTTTGGTATTCGAAAACAGAAATAAATTTTAATGAAAAGATTCCGAAATCTCTATAATAATATTTATATTTCTAAACTCACGCTGATACATCTATATACTTACATTCAATACACCTAAGACATTAGCAATGAAACCGCTGAATCATTGCCACTCAAATTTTGTAGAATCCGAAGCGAGCGGAACACCTATTCATCATAAACGATCGATCCTCGATTATCGGCACATATGGTGTTCGCTTATTTAAAATATAGGACCGAGTTACGATGGTTTTCTTTGCCCAAATGTACAGGACGACGTCTTAAATGTTAATAATATATAATTTAGCTCTTAAAATGTTATGATGTGGGCTTTCTCGCTTGCTCTACATTTCTAAAGATGATTCAAGCTATTGTTGTTAAATTATTACCTTCTGGACGTGAGCCAGAAAGCGCGTGCACGGCCAATGCGATGGTATTTTAATTTATCATCAAGATAAGGCAAGGTAATTGTGCGTTATATATACATAGGTGTATTCTTATATTCATGTGTATGTATGGATATAGTCATATAAAGATATCTACATTGGTTATGCACTTACACCGAGAGTTTCCAGAAACTCTGATGGTAATGCTTTTAAATATTTTGATATAAGTAATAATAATGTTTATTTGGAAATAAATTGTATGCAAAATTTAAAAAGAAAAACATATCAAACTTACGAAGTACATATAAAGGATGTTTCAAATTGCGCGGTCTTTTTTAAGAATAAATAAAATATAGATGGCGCACTGAATTTGTCTGGGTATGTGGGCATATAAAAAGTGTGATATATGACATTTATAAAAATGGCTTCGTACACGGTACAACAACGTGTTCAAATTGTTGAATTAGTTTAAAAAATCAGTGTTCTGTGAAAAGAGTTTTTAGAAAATCCGTGAATTTTATGGTCTACATAATCGTCCATCTGAAAGTACTATTGGTCGAATTATTAAAAAATTTCAAGAGACCGGTTCCGTGGAAAATCAAAAAAGTGAAAAATACAGTCGTAGTGATCGTTCACAAGAAAATATTGGTTTGGTTCGTGAAAGTGTTGCTGAAGATCCTGAAATGTCCATTAGACGACGTTCACAACAATTTGGACTTAGGGGATCAACAACATGGCGTATTTTACACAAGGATTTAGCTCTGAAGGCATGTAAGGTTCATATAGCATGCGAACTGAAGCCATTAGATCATTTAAAACGTCGTTCATTTGTCAATTTCGTCAATGAACTACCAGCAGATTTTTCTCAAAAAATAATGTTTTCCGATAAGGTACATTTCGAACTTGGTGGCTATGTTAATAAACAAAATTGCCGTATCTGGGGTGAGGAAAATCCACGAATTATTCATGAGAAACCTATGCATCCTAAACGAGTTACTGTTTGGTGTGCATTATGATCAGGTGGTGTAGTTGGACCTTACTTCTTTGAAAATGCTGCTGGTGAAACTGTAACTGTCAATAGTGATCGATATCGTCGGATGATAACCGAATTTTTGTGGCCTGAATTAATGAACATTGATCTAGAGGATATGTGGTTTCAACAGAATGGCGCTACATCTCTCTTTGAACACGAATCAATTGATTTATTGAGAGAAAAATTTCCTGGACGTGTAATCTCAAGAAACGGTGATGTTAATTGGCCACCAAGATCATGTGATTTGACACCGTTAGACTATTTTCTTTAGAGTTATGTGAAAAGTCAGGGTCAATTCCTGCTTTGAAAAATGAAATTATTCGTGTCATTTGTGAGATAGAGCCTCAATTATGTCAAAATGTCATTGAAAATTTTAACAAAAGAGTGGATATCTGTGGGGCTGCAAGAGGAGGCCATTTAGCAGATATTATTTTTCGCATATAAATGTCATAACCGATACTTCAATTACCAATAAAAAGTTTTTGAAAGTGAATGCAAATTATGTGTTTTATTTATTCTTTAAAAAAAGCCGCGAAATTTGAAACACCTTTATAACCATATTATTAAATAAACAACAATATGGAGTATTTATAATAGTTATTGCTAGATCAAAAGAGCTTTAAAAGCTTGTTGTTTAAGTGCGAAAAAATGATTATTGTATATTTTTTAATTTTCTTATTCCGGCGCTGTAGTCGATCAGAATATAAAATAAATTCTTTCTCCCAAAACTACAATGTGTTATTAATTTACTTAATTATTATATATGGCACAAAAATAGGTTATTAACCCAAGATATTGTTTTCTATAAGTTCTAACGCTTAATATGCATAAGTACATACAAAGCATGCAGAAACGAGTGCCCATTCATTGGCGGCGATGATATATTTCGAAAGCGGTCGAATATACCCGAACTCGAGATTCATATGTGTGTGTTATGTGTTTGAATGCCAAATTAGATTGATGTTAGCGAATCCGCGGCGTTCTTTGTTATGTTCGACAAGTGTTAATAGATTTCTTAACCGATTTTCGAAATTATAATACACTGGCACTATTGTTATATTGTTTGCAATATCGAGATTTTACCATACAGTATTTTTATGTGTAAAAGACACGTTAACAACAAACAACACCGGTAAAATGCGCAACGTGGTGTACCATATTATAAAATTCCATATGACTTTATTTTTATGTTAAGTGTATGCAACATTCCACAAAATATTGTAGACAATGGAGAATTTCGACACTTTTGTGGGAAATACGTTTCGGAATGGAGATTGCCAACAAGAGGTCAATTACAGTATAATTTTCCTCGGGTGAAAAACGTGATTACAGATCAAATGAAAGCAGAGTTAAAAGATAAAAAAATATGGCTGACGGTAGATGAAACAACGGATGCAAAAAAGATTAGTATTTTAAATGTGTTAGTGTGCACAATAAAAAGCGGTGAGATTTTCTTGGCTCTTCTTTTACGTAGTAGAATATTACAGAAGACAAACGCAAAAAGGATAGTAGAAACTATAAAATATATCTTTGGGAAGTACAATATATTGGCAGAACAACTTGTAATATTGATTACAGATGAGAGTTCGAATATGGTTAAACCGGAAGAGTTACTAGAACAATCTTATCCCCAATTGTTTCATGTAATCTGTTTGCTCCATGCATACCATCTTGTAGCTGAATTTATTAGAAACAGTTATCCAAAAGTAGACCAGTTTATAGTTTCTACCAAAAAAGTTTTTTTAAATCTCCAAAACGCATTCGTGAGTTTAAATAGATTTGTCCCTACATTCCTCAGCCACCACAACCGGTATTGACAAGATGGGAAACGTGGCTTACAGCTGTTTTATATTATGAGAAATTTTTACACATTATTAAACCTTGAATCTCAAATTTAGATCCGCAAGATGCTCAAGCAATTTCAGTAAATCAGCGGCTGGTTTCGGAAACCGAAATCCATACTCAAATAGAGTAAACTTCCAAAAATTATTCAATTCTTTTAGATACTATTTCGAAATTAGAGAACACCAAGCTGTCATTACATGAAGCGGTAAATATAGTATATTACATCAAGGCCTCGTTAGATAATCTAACAGATAGTATAGGAAGATTAACAACCGATAAATTGTGTGCCGTTATAAATAAGAATCCCGATTTTCAAACTAAAATGTGTATAGACAAGAGTTTAACTGAAAACCAAGACTACGAATATGATGCGAACGTCCTTTTTAAATTCGCGAGCATCACATCATTAGACGCAGAATACTCCTTTTCCAAATACACCAACATATTTTCACTTCACCGTAGGAGTATGACTCCTACTCTCAGGACTGGAAGGTATACCAATGACACAATACTACAGCGAATTTTTACATCACTCTATATCAACAACACAAAAAAAAACTTAAATAGTATTATTATTTTTAATATTGATAGTAATAGAACAGTACGCTACTGCAAAAGTATCCGTTTCTGCAGCCTACTTCTCACAAATAATACAAAAAACATATTTAGAATTCACTATTTTTAAAGTACTTTTCTTGCTTACAAAAACATCGTGTTTAAACCTCAGACTCAAATCGTGAAACGAAGTGATTAAAATACGTGCTTTGTACATATATTTGGACATTTTGAAGAGGTGCTTTTTATCAAAAAAAAATACGTTATTTTATTAAAATAGTAAGTAGTTACATTTATTATTTTTAAGTATTGATAGTAACAGAGCCGTTCGCTACTGCGAAAGCATTCGTTTCTACAGCCTTAGTACATACATTTGCTACCATATTATAACAAAAAAAACTATGCTTTGACAATTAGTCATTAATGTACACACAGCCGCACATTTAAAGGAACGTATAGAAAAAATGATGTATGATATTTTCTTTATTTTGTACAGGCTAAGTCTAAGCAGCGTAAAATCGCTTTCAATTTTTTGCATATTTGTCATAACATCCAAACTTGCAATTACATGTTCTGCTCTCTTTATTTTGCATTGCGCTGTGTTTAGTGTTCTTAGTTATTTATTTATTTAAGACTAACAGAACTTCAAAATGGTGTAATAGATATACAGAAAAAAAAAAAAGAAAGGATTATCGTTCGATTCATAAATATGCAAACATAATCATAATATGGGATGATGTGCATTCTTCTCGGCCTGATACACAGATGTCGGCCACAGAATAAAATAAAATCTATTCTCCGAAGGTGCAACCTGTTATTTATTTATGTATTTATTTATTTATTAAATATGGAATAAAAACAGGTTATCAATTCAACATATTATTCACTGTAAATTATAACGCTTAATTTGCACAAATACATACATTTGCAGCCACATTAAACCGAAAAAAAACATGCCAATTATTCATTAATGTACACACATCGGCGTATTAAAAGCAACGTAAATAAAAAATAAATTATTTTCTTTAATTTATTTTGTATGTGTTAGGTCTAGGCAGCGTAGAATCGTTCATTATAAATTGTCAATTTTTTACACATGTACCATGTAGAAAACAAAGAAAAGATTATCATTCGACTGACAAATATGCAAATATGATCATAATGTATAATAATAAACACAAAAATAAACTACAAAAACATATACAATAAACAAAATATTATTAAATAGATCCACAAAAATACATCGATCTTAGTTCAATTAAATCGTAGCATATTAAAAATTGTTTTGGGCAAAATATGCTCTAAATGAAGTAAGTTCTCCAAGAGAGTTTGTTTTCCAGATATTCGATTTATTGAAACATAAACATAGTAATGTTAATAAATCTTCATTACGAGACTTTAGTCTAAGTATATATATTCTAACAACAGAAGAGAAAGAAGACAGTTTACCATATTATTAAGGTATTGAAATCCAAATTTGAGCAAAAATACTTTACACCAGGTATGGGCAACCTATGACATGTTATGGGCCAAACTTTAATGTGCAAATACGTTCTCGGGCCGCGTTTAAAAGTAGTGCATTTTAAAGTAGTGTTCATAATTTTTAGCGATAGATGTCAGACACGAAATAATATGACAATGTCTTGTGAGCCGGATCAAATCTTACAGCGGGCCGCATTCGGCCTGCTGGCCGGTGGTTGCCTACATATGCTTTACACCGTGCAGACAATGATTCAAAATTCAAAAATAGTAAGTGTTCAAAGTATGTGCAAGGAGATGTATTAATATCAAATGCAAACAAAACATAATTGATGAATTTTCATTGAACTTTTTGATTCTATTAGAATGTAATTCGGTTTGTGGAGTCTAAACAGTACAGCAATATTCAAGAGTAGATCTCACCAAACTCTGACGCAAGGCGGTGATGGCCATAACATGTCATTAGATGTTTAACGTTTCACAAAACCGCACAATCTATTGGTTCTGAAAATAAGGTCACCAATATAGGGGCAAAAGCTGAATTAAAGAGGACATCCAGTAGTCTTCGATATAATATGAATAGTCTATGCATCTCTTCTTCCTTTTAGAGAAACAGATAGTTTCACATTTTTTAAAATTTAAGCACGTTATTGTCACTCCACCAGGCAGAAACTACACTAACGTCCGATTGAAGCAGTAAGCAGTCATTTGGAGAGGAAACTGACTCATAGAGTTTCAGATCATATCTAAAGAGGAGAAAGAAAAATCTATATGGTGCTTTACGTCATTGATTAAAAGTAAAAATAATATAGGACCCAAATGATTATCCTGTGGAGCACCTGACGTAGTTAATAATGGACGAGGCTAATTTGAACACACACATACGATTAAACAAATAAAATTGGAACCGTGATCAAAGTTTGAAATTGATTACGAAAGCTTTTAATTTCCACAACAACGAGTTATGGTCAACTCTTTCTAAAGCCTTGCTAAAGTCTGTCTGTGTAAACGGAATCGACGCGAGGTCCATTTTCAACTAATTTAGAAATAACATGCTGGGAAATAAGTAAATTTGTCTGTTTTGAAATAATTATACTACAGTATATTGAGAAAATCCCCCCCCCCCCCACAACAATGAAGTCTAGTATTTTACCCGAAGTAGGCAAAGCGCTGATAATACAAACATTTGAACGGACGCCTAATTTTGAAAAAATAATGCAAAACAATTTCCTATTGATCAAGAAGTAAACCTGTATTAAAGGTTATATTATGTAAAAGAGATATAGTTAATGACAGAAACGTATTACAGAATTTCAAAAAATAGAGTGTAACCTCTAGACCAGAGAAAAATAATGTAGCAAGAGAACTTAATTTTTCAAAAACAAATTCAGGATTAGTAATTAATATTAATGTTCGAAATAAAATTAGAATTAAACATGTAATTAAACTGTGTTGACTTACGTTTGATCCGTTTTCGTAGTTTTTTATAAGCATCCAATTAATTTTTGTTTGCTTGCCATTGTGAATGTATTGTAAAACAACTCATAATAGGTGACTTCTCACCGTCCAATACTGCTAAGACTGTAGCAATAATCGAAAATAGTCACAATAAAAATGTTCAAATGTTTGGTAATTCAAAATCGATGATCCATTTTTTGTTGGACGTTAGAAACAGATTGGAGAGTGTGTGAGAAGGCGACATCAATGTACAAAACGCCAAACAATATCGCTAGATGAGATTTATTACATTGCAAACCGTCCGAAAAATGTGTCAAACGACAATTCAATCCAGAAACGTAGTGAAAGAAGTTCGTAGAAAAGAATAAATAAGCGTATAGTTAAAAGAAGACTCGAAGAGGTTGGTTAGAATAAGCACGCCATTAAACGTTGGTCAAGATAACCAGAATTGGAATTTTAGTCAATCGAGTTAAAATTTGTTCACGGAGGGGGGCAGTTTTTGCGTAAATTCCATTGACGGTAGATAAAAACCGTATTAATATTAAGGAGCACGAAATGCATAATTTAATTTTACTCCTACTGGTGCTACTATTGGTGAGTTATTTATGGTGTGAGACGGCATATATTTGGGGGTACACACAGAGTTGATGGTGATTGATGGAATATAGAATATCTCTAACGTATCATATAGATACATTAGAGATATTCTGCCAGATCATGTAGTAGAACCTTGTGCACCATTTATGGGGGAAAATTTCGTTTCAATTCAAGCCACGCAACGCTCACTATGTAATTTTTTTTTAGATTATTTAGAACATATAGGAGACTAAATCACCATACATCTCTCATCCGGCTAGTTTGCTGATCGCTACGAAAGATGTCACTACAGTGCTGCACTGTATTCTGGTATATAATTTCGATAAAAAGTCAGGTTAATTAATGTGTTGTCGACAAAGCTAAATAGATAGAGGATTGTTGGATTATACTAAACGCGCCTCTAACGTTGGTTTTGTCACAAACATTTGATAGATTTTTAAATCATATTACTATACAAATAATTAATTTGCCAGTACGTTCTCCTGACTTGAAACTGATCGAACATGACTGAGACATGTTAGTTAGGAGACTCAGGATACAAATTTCTGTTGTTCAAAACACATAACTATTACAACTGCTTTAATTAAAGAATGGGAGAACTTAGGTCAAGAAATGATCGACGAAGTCATAAGAAGTATGTTAAGACGTATGACTGCAGTTATAAGGGTTGGTGGAGAAAATACACTCTAAAAGATCAACTTTGCAATTTTTATTATTCATTAAATGTTTAAAGCAAACAAAAGTCTATAAATTATTCTGTACTTCTCTTAACTTTGCATTAATAAATTCTGTTATAATTGTTAAAAAAGACATTAAATTTTTCAAATAAGTTTTCGTCCAAGTTTGACATTAACTCCCACGCACTCTAGTTAAATACTTACTAAAATGGAAAAAAATGAGATTAGGATGGTAGTTAATTTCTTAGTTTTGAAAGATTTAACCTTAACTTAAATAGAGTTGACTCTTGTTAGTAACGCTTCTTTGATCTTAAGAATAACAAAATTAAATAACAGGAGTTAAACTTGATCACACGTCGACCATAATCGGTGACGTCATTAAAAATTTCAAAACCCAGTGCTAAAAGTTTGTTGCACATACATAAGTGCAATATTATTGGATATTTTAAAAATCACAAATTAACGAATAATGAAACTAAACAACAGCAATAAGTAATTCCTCACTAATACAGAAGAAAAAATTACAACACACAATAAAACACCCTATGTTACAACCGTGAAGGACTATTAAAGAAAGGCACACAAAACAACAATTACACAAAGGAATTTATAGTTATAAACACAATATCAGAATCAATAATGTTTATTTTATACTAGCGGTGATCTAAAGTCTTTATACCTTGATAAAATGCATAACTCTCGAAATCGTTAAAATAAGCGTCCACAAGCGTCCGTAACACCGTTGTCTATTAAAAATTTCTGGTCTGCAAGGCATTCTTTTGTGTGAAAAAGGGTTGTAATCCAACTCTGCTAAATTCGGGGAATGAACAAGAAATCGAGGTCGATCATTTTGACTGTAGCAACAATATTTGTAGGATGGTGGAAAACGATTTGTTCTAGGACAAAGACGCTTGACATTAATTTCTTACCTTAATTTGTTTAAAAGATTCACATAATGTACACCTATAATGGTTCGTGCTTTTTGAAAGTAATTAACAAGAAGAGTATGTTTTGCATCCCAAAAAATGGAAGCCAATTACCTTTATTGCAAATGGAAAGGCAACCACCTTCTTTGTGGAAGGAAAACCGCTGTTTAGATTGTTGTTTTGTTTCGGGCGTATGATAATGCACCTAAGTCTCATCTATGACAATAAATCGAGGAATAAAATTTACCTAGTTTCCTATAAAACCCCCCAAACAAGTGGGAAGAAGTTTATATTCGGACCAATTTTGGATCAACACTGAATAGTCCCGGTATCTACTTCGTGAACAGCTTCTTCATAACCTCATTCAAAATGTATGTTGCGCTTTCTTTAAAGATGTTTGTAAACATCGCTATCTCAAACGTTTCCAAATGACGATCTTTTAACAACAAAGCATGAACTTTTGCAAGAATATCTGGTATAGTGACAGATTTTAAACGTCGACCAATTTTAAACTGATAAGCCCGTTTATCGAAATTGGAAAATGGAGTTCATAAGGCCATCTTTCCTCTTATTAGGAATATTCGTTGTTGATAAGTTTTTCAAGAAGTCAACACTATCCATCTCGTCAAAAACGTCTTGGACACATTGTATAAAATCCGTTTTCTCACAACCCAGATACAATGTTTAGAATCGTTATCTTCTTGGTAAATAAATTTGTTGTCTGGACCCATTTTTTTTTCAATATAGGCAAGCATTTTTTTCTAAAAATATTCAAGTAAACGCATCTATTAGATTATTTTTGAAAATTTCCCAATTTTCCTTTCCAGCTAAGGTCACATGACGATAGAAATTGTTATGAAACTAACTAAATTCTTCTAAAATCTAAGATAGTTGAACCTTTTGAACGTAATTCTCTTTGCTGTTTCAATTTGAGCAAACTTTCAATACCAAATACATAAGTATGTTTGGTAGTAAACGTGTAACTAGAAACTATTTCAAATTATTGACTCAGGTTCGTTAAGAGATTTGTCAACTCATTATAACGTGAATTTGAGCAAACCATCTACATCCCTTTTAAATATTGTATAAATATTATTTTTGTTGCTTTATAACTTTCTGTCATCCTTAGAAAACATTTGATCAGAAAATTTTCCATATTGAAGGCTAATGTTTCAAGACTAAAAACTTTAACCAGTGTCTTTGACGATATTCTCGACCTTCAGCACCTCTTTATTTTCTACACTATCTCCAATTCATATTTATAATTGTTGCTAAATGGTTAGTTTAATTTAGACTATTTCCCTAACTAAAAATATAAAAACAAAGTTAAATAAAAACTTTCTAGTCCAAAAAATAACATTTGTTTGGCAAGTCTCCGATAGTTAAAAATTAATCTACAGAAGTCAATATTCTTAAAAGACGGCAAATATATCTTGGAATTTCAGTATCTTCTATTTCTTATATTATCTTCAAAAAACGCTTTATGTATAACGTCGGTGATCTTAAATTAATTTAGACTATTTTATTAAAAAACAAGTAACACATGTACAGATATAGAAATATTCTCTCTCAAAAACATCTCTGCTTGATCTTTTAAGGTCGTAGTCTTAAATAGCTTTCTAGATACTATTTCTGAACTTCACTTTTTACTTATCATGGTATTTTTAAATTACACGTTTTACTAAATTACTATTTCAATTTGAACTGGTTCCTTCACTAAAGTAACTAAACCATGAGATAGATTTTACAAGTATGAGATATATACTGTCAATATTCATGGCGAATTTTCATTATTTATTGTAGCTTCGTAATGCAGAAAATATAACAAAATGTTTCAAAATAACATCTCTATTTTCATAGTTAATAAAGAAATATTTGAACTATTCGCCTGGGGAAACAATTTTGATTAATACTCCCGACACTATGTATCCTTAATCTTCTAATAAATATTCATATTCCTTAATTGTTGTGCTTAAATGTTCGTTAAACGAAATATCTTTGATCTAGACTAAAAGGTGTTAATTATATTTTTGACGAAGTGAACACGGACTCTTATGTAACTGTACGTCTGTTTAACCTACAGCGCCTTTTTTATTCTTGTAAGCTTATGAGCCTGCTTATCTGTATTTTTGTACTAATAAAGAGAGGATGTTACTTGTGAAAGTACCAGATTTATTATTAGATATATTGTGTAGTCCAACAGTACATGTTATTTTTAATTGACAGGTTGAATTGGTAATAAGAATTTTTTCTACTTAGATTTAACAACTTGCTAATTTATAAGTTGTATAATCAATTGAAAGCGAAACGTACTGTGAATGACTATTACGAAGTTTTTAATTCATTGAATTTTTTTCATTTAATTAGCCTTTTGGTGATAGACTTGTGGATTTATTTCAATAAATAATGTATTCTCTTCAAATACGTAGACTGCTGCGAAAATTTTTAGAAAACCATGGCCGTAAGGTGGCGTAACTGGAATTTGAAAGCATGATTTTTATAAAACTTAATATTTTGTGAAATAAATACCGTTGGCAGATCAAAAAGAGCCAACTAGTTTCATTTATGTGTTACATTTCAAGGTTAATGTTGTAAAAGTAATCTTTGATGTCCAACAGATACAGAATCGAATAACAGAACACATTCATGGTAAGTGCAGCTATTCAAATACAAAGAAGAAGTTATCAAATGAAACATATGTAAAGGGTGTTTAAAATTTTGTGGATTTTTTAAAGAATAAATAAAACACATAATTTGCATTCACTTTCGAAAACTTTTTATTGGTAATTGAAGTACCAGTAATGACATTTATATATGAAAAATAATATCTGCCAAATGACCTCCTCTTGCAGCTCCACAGACGTCCACTCTTTTGTTAAAATTTTCATGATATTTTGATATAATTGAGGCCCTATCTCACCAATGACACGAATAATTTCATCTTTCAAAGCAGGAATTGATTGTGGATTGTTTTTATAAACCCGACTTTTCACATAACCCCGAAGAAAATAGTCTGACGGTGTCAAATCACATGATCTTGGTGGCCAATTAACATCACCGATGCATAGGTTTCTCATGAATAATTCGTGGATTTTCCTCACCCAAGATACGGCAGTTCTGTTTATTAACACAGCCACCAACTTCAAAATGTGCCTCATTGAAAACATTATTTATTAATAAAAATCAGCTAGTTGTTCATTGATGATATCGACAAATGAACGACGTTTTAGATGATCTAATGACTTCAGTTCCTGTGCTATTTGAACCTTATATGCCTTCAGAGCTAAATCCTTGTGTAAAATACGCCATGTTGTTGATCCACTAAGTCCAAGTTGTTGTGAACGTCGTCTAATGGACATTTCAGGATCTTCAGCAGCACTTTCACGAATTAAACCAATATTTTCTTGTGGACTGTATTTTTCACTTTTTTGATATTCCACGGAACCGGTCTCTTGAAATTTTTTAATAATTCGACCAATAGTGCTTTCAGATGGACGATTATGTAAACCATAAAATTCACGTAATTTTCTAAAAACTCTTTTCACAGAACGCTGATTTTCATAAAATAATTCAACAATTTGAACGCGATGTTGTACCGTGTACGAAGCCATTTTTATAAATGTCATACATCACACCTTTTAAATGTCCACATACCCAGACAAATTCAGTGCGCCATCTATATTTTATTCATTCTTAAAAAAAAACCGAGCAATTTGAAACGCCCGTTATAATAAAATAAAGTAAATTGCCTTAGTACTAAATATATAAAAATAAAAACATAGTACCCAACCAAATAAGAAGATCGTTGCCAATTAACAAAATAAACAAAAGGGATCGCTGTTTATTAGTGTTTCTACTCGCACACATGTGTACCAGCAGAGCTTTGTAAAAAACATTTGTCCTTACCTTAGGTAAAAGAAGGTTGCAGACAATCTAGTATTCTATCTGCGAACGATAAAATTAATTTGAGACAGTAAATTTTGAAAGAAATTCACCACTAGATTTCTCTTTGCGTACACAAAGAGTTTTGGAATTATGTCAAATAAGTAGAATTTCATATGCTGTTCCAAAAAACGGTATAGTTTCTGTCAATTCTATATGGTAAATGCTTCATAAATCTCTTCTGAAGACATTCCAAGAGTAACTGCTGATAATGATACTGCACATGGAATACGCTTTAGTTGTGTTGTACCTTTATTGAAACATATTCCATTCTGGTCCGCAGAAGAGACCAGTAGGGAATAATGGAAGTGTACAGGTTACTAAAGTCCTTGCAGGACCGGATAAGGAACGTCGGACTTCTAGACGTTGATGTGGTTAGGCCATTTATATGCTTACAAAAACTTAGATGAAAGTCGAATAAAACTCTCACGTCTTGGAAATTGAATACTCTAGATGTAGTAGATTGTCGAACTTTATACCTGTAGTGAAACTGAGTGTTACTTCTGCTGAAAGAGAGAACGGCTATAATGCACAAATTTACTTGACTCTTAGTGCTAATGCTTTCAAACATTTTTAAATGGTCTACATTCTCTAGCACTCTTCAGTTAAAACTTTCCAGGAGATCGTTTACACATATATTAAACAAAAGGAGCCCCAAATAGAAACACCAGAAACTCCTGAGGAGATATAAAAAAACCTAGATGAGAGACTGTTATAATGAAAGTAGCCAGAACGGTTTTATAAATAGAAAGAAAACAGATTAGTAATACTAAGAGCAAAGAGACGTCAATTTAGAAATCAAAATGCCATGGTTTATAGAATCGAAAGCTTTGCTAAAGACCGTACCGATAGCATCAACTTGTTGATGTCTTCATTGATGAATTGAGTAATCTCGACCGGTAACGTGATAATACAGATTTTATTTAACTGCTACAAGTATTTTGCAAAATAAAAGCGTGGATTTAGAAATTGTAATTATCAACTTCTATTGTTTCATGGAAGTCCTAAGAGAACTGATATAGATGGATCGACATATGGTGTACTGAGAGTTTCAATCATTCATAGAAACTAATATCAAAAAAATGCCTGACATCTTGCATTAACATTTGATTGAAAAATATTCTTGTTTGTTTTATTTTGCATAATATGATTTGAGCAGAAAAAGTCTGAAACATATTTACATATTTACATTTTCGCAACTAGCCGTTAAACTTAAATTTATTCTTATGAGTTTGAAATTAAAAACCAACCAACTGTTCGGGTGCTCTGAAATGATCCTGAACCTACAAAAATCGTTCAAATTTTTGCTAATATTCATTGGTATATGAGAATTTATTTGCGAAATATCACTGAAGAATTGCAAAATCGAAATCGTACCATCCTTCGCCACGGCTACCTGGTGGCAAAAATCACCACCAGCTAGTATTTTTTCATTAACAGGTCTTAAGTCAGAGATAAACTGCAGAAAGACCGCAATACGAAATAGATTTAAAAATTATCAAAAAGCATGAAGCAACTGGTTCGTTTGTTAATGAAAATAAGGACTGGAAGGCCAAGAAAAGTCATGATAGGGATTTACTATTAATATTCTTGTGAAACAGAACAAAATCATCTAAATAATTAGCGGAGGACTTCGTAAATCAGCAAGAATTCCCGTGCAACCTTTTACCTTTTGCCGCAATCTAATCAAATATCCGCAGTCAAACGGTGACTTAAAATCATGTTGCAAGAAAGAAGCTAATACTACAAAGAGGTAATAAAAACGCTTGAATTTGTACGAATTTGTTTCCATTGGATATTGGACGAATGGCGATGCATACTTTGGACAGATCAATACAAATTTGAAATATTTAAGTAAGGTTGAACAAGCGTTTAAATTCATCATTTATACCGTCAATAAAAAAGCATGAAGGTGGATCTCTGCAAGTATGGTGTTGCATATATGCCCAAGGAGTTAGCTTATTAATTAAAAATACAAAAAGAATCAGTACACTGTGAGTGTAGAGTGTACACAGTGTACGTTCTGGTTCTCAACGGTACGGATCGCATACGGAGTTTGTTTTCGTACAGGTATTTTTCGCCGTAGTTTTCCAGGTGCGACACTTTTTAATTATCTGCTGATGATAACAACTTAGTTGTCGAAATATGTATGCAGAATAAGAAAATTAATGTGGCAAGGGGTTGTATATCAACCTTCAGTGATCAAGTGAATCAACCACAGGCTCCATCAAAATTACCAACAAACATTAAATTTGCAAATGAACTACTTATTAAAACTAAAGCTAAGGAAATGTATTTCCCAACAAGGCATTAGCATTCTGACTTATGCAAACATCTGTTCTTGCTTTAAGAACTAAAAAGGTGTCATCCCATCGACTTGCACCTCGAAGAACACGAAAGTATATCTGAGATAAATTCGACGATAAGTCAACTGTATTACTTACAACTTTTATTAAAAATTTTATACTAAGTCACGCCTAGATGAGAGTGATTAGAAATCAAAATGATGAAGCAAACTTACATAGTCAATTCCACGAGGAGAATACTTAACACTAATTCTAAAAGCAAGATATTTCAAAACTCAAATCTGGATTCTCCAAGTTTCAGGTGCAAGTATACATAACTGCGTACTAAAAAATCAATTTTAGTGTAGAGGGCTCCATGAATCGTCTGCAAGAACGAATGACAAAACTAAGAGAATATGAAGCAGAATTATAGATAAAGTGAATATGTTCAGGAAAGTTGAAATGTGAGTCGAAGAGAACTTTTAAGTCTTCAATTTGTCTATCTAAAATAGTTCAGTCAACAGAATAATTAAATAAAAGAGGATTATTATACTTGGAATAGATAACTACTTTGCATTTGCTAACATTAAGCACTATTTTACTAGATTTACACTAATTTCAAATAATATTTATTCAATGTCGCAAGTTTGGACAATCGGAAATAGATATAACTCAAGAAAATATTTTTAAATCATCGACATAGGATGAAACTTAAAAATATAAGCACAAAAAAGGATTGGTCCAAGACTTAATCCTTGTGGAATACCTAATGAATCAATAAAGCAGTTAGTATTAAAACCATTGTAAGAAACGTAACATGTTCTATTGTAAAGATGATTCCAACTGTTGAGACTGAAAATTCGAAATGATTCAGTTTGGAAATAAGTACACGATGGTCAATTTTGCCAAAGTCTTTAGCGAAGCCAATATATATATTGTCAACTTGCTATTGTTTATCCATTGATTCCACTGATAAATTGGGTACTTTCTACTTTGGTGGGAATAGGTTGGCACACCATAAACCCGTGCTGGTTTATAGAAGTATATTCCTGAACGCAAGCATAGATTCTAGAATAATTATATATAATTTACAAGTTCTTTTTCTATAATAAAAATTCTATCGGAATGAGCTGATGTATCCCTATTGCATGATACCATAGCTCGAAGTTGAAGTGATATAAGGTTTATAAAACATCAGTATTGCATGACTTCTTAAACTGTCTTAGAGCGAAGCATGTTCTAGCTAAATTCTTAAAAATAAAATCAATATGAGAAGATTTTCAGTAATTACAATTTCAAATACTTTGACGGAAGATCTTAAAGAATATTCGTCTTCTTGGATTTCTATATCCCGAGAATATTTGGTTTTATTATAAAAATAAGCTAAGCTAGCCTTACGAGTATTTATTACCGGTTAATTGGTTTCTATCCAGCACTTAAGATTTAAGAAAGAAAGTTCTGCTTCTTTCTTTATTTCCACTATATTTCGGGATGTTATTATTATATTAATGTCATTGGCATATAAAGTAACCTGATCAGTAAAACTGATGTAGGATGGCAAATCATGAATGTAAATCAGAAGCATAGTAGGACTCAGTATAGAATTCTGAGCTGCATCTACACCAACACAGGCCGATTGGACACCTTTTATTATTACCCTTTGCCATGCTTTGGCAAGACCGTTTATAGTAAAACGTTTCAATTCGTATAATAAAATATTTACGATTAACACAATAGCATTCGCTAAAATTATTTTTGCAACTCGTAGTTGTTGGCTAGCATAAGTAGATGCAATAAAATTTATTTTGTTTTATTTAGACTTACTTGTACACTTATATATTCTACTTTTTAAATAAATATTTAAAGTGTGTTTCCTCTTTTAAGGGCTATCTTGAGCACTTCTGTAGACACTTAATAAATAGTCGGGTACTCTTTTGAAATTGTACACTTGGGAACACGAACTTACAAGAACGCGCATGTGTAAGTGTCTTTTGAAATTAATTGTGCTCGTTGTCTAAACAAAATAATTAAAACATATATTTTAATTTTACGAAGTTGTAAAAAGAAATGGAAATTATTTCTAAATTATATTATATAGGTCTTTGATTGCAATGACCAATATATAAGTTAAGTACACGTTGTTACAGGATCTTCCCCTACATGGCATTGTGTAAGTATTTGTAAGAAAGAAAAAGGAAACCCTTATTCGTCTAGAGATCTAATTTGCAACTGCGTGAATAATTGTTTAAAATTTCAAACTTTTATATTTATATATACGAAAAACATATAATAGATTATTTTTGACGGGCAAAGTAGAATATCTCCTTAAAAATTCTATGTAGGTAATCTTGTCTCTGTCTTGTCAATTATGCATGTATTTATTAGTACCTTTTAAACGTATCTATTATTACTCATTGGCGCAGATTATCACTCATTAACAAAACAATAGCATTTATATGTGCTTTATGTTTCATTTCTAATAATTACTTATTATTAATTTAGTTAGACAGAAAACGTTGAATGAACTTTTTTTGTATAGATACATGTAAATCTACAAATAAGTGCAGAAAAAGGAGTAATTATTACCTAAATTTTATCAATTAATCTTTATAAGCAGTTTTGATGAACTTATCTACACGTAGTAAGGTGATAAAAATTAGATACACCTACAAAATAAATGTAGATTCATGATTTTGATGAAATTTAATTTGTAAATTGTTCGAAAATGTTGCGTTGAAGAAATATAAGACGATAGAAGATAATGACCCAGAAAGACAGAGAGAGATGACAGGACAATTGGGAGAAAAACCATTGCAGCAAAAGTTCTGAATATTTCAAATGTAAGTAGCGCAAAACAAGACAACAAGCAAGACAGATCAACTCTTCAGAAATTACTCCAGTTTTGGAATAGGTGGGGGGAAAGAAAAATAGGAAGAGACTGAAAACAAAACACACTCACACACAGAAAAAAGAATCGAACAGAGAACCAATGCCAGACATGAAACATGAAAAAGGGGACAGACAATCGTTAAAGGGGCGGGGTCTGTTGATTTGTGGTCGCCATTTTGTCAAATAGTAGTGTTTTGTTAGCAAGCTTATCTGATTGGACCATCTCCCTCCTCAATGCCAAGAACCTTTTCTTAAAAAAATTGTAAGGCTTTCAATCCATACTCAAAAATACAAGATATCAGGAATAAAGTCACAGAATTTAAATGCATTTGCTCAGTTTTCTTTAATTGTTCCGGAATGACTAGTATTTCATAAAATTTCAACGAACGATATATTCTTGTATTTTTTTAAAAGTTTTATGTATTCACAAATGTAAATGATGCTACACGTTGTACATGAAGAACAAACCTTTGGGACAACAATAATAAAAAAAAACAAAATAAATATTTTAGGATTGAAGTGTCTACGTGAAGTTAGTTCCACCCTTTTACGTTAGTAACGCCCATAATATTCTCAACGACCAATAATTTAGCTGAATGAGTCGAAGTTTTACGAATAACTACGAAACTGGTTGCCAAGGGTTACGTCCCAAAGCAATTCTCCTAACATTTAGTGCTGGTGTGATAGTAGATGTGGTCGCGTCGTGTAGCAGAATTTTTTTTTGTTTATTTTTTATAAACATAGTGAATACGTTATTTTAACGTTTACAAAACAATGTGGTGTGTTCTTCCGATTTGACTTCAAATGTTGAATACAGGATTTTCTTTTTGACTGTGATATTTTAAGTGATTTGGTGTGCGTTGAACCTTCTTATGACACTTAGGATTTCTATAACTGTGTTCAGACGGTGAGTTTAGAGATTTTTATAGAATATTGACATCACGGGATAGTAATTAATTAAATAAGTGGACACGGCTTTGTTAAGATGGTGTATCTTCAATTATAATTACCATTCATTTAGCCTTGGAATATACATTTAGATAATAGATAAAATTTAGATAAAGTAATATATCTGGATTACTTACAATTTATTTGTTGATTTATTTATTAAATTTAAATACTCTCTTATTATATAGTATGGCTATAACAAATTTCTTAACTTTAAAAATATTAAGCCTTTATCTATTAAGAGTCTAGATATCAAATTATTTCTTATTGGAAATATCCAATTATTCAAAGGAAAACAAAAGTACCTCCTCTTTGAAAAACGCGTATTCTTATATATATATTTTTATAAAAATTTAATATGTTGTTAACATTTTTTAGTTAGTAGATGATTTACTCCTTCGATATCTTTGATTTAAAAATATTACCACAATTAGAACTAAATTTAGTTTTTTTCTATTATATCGTCATAAGTATTATTAGATCGTTAGGTGTGTGTATATATATATATATATATATAGGAAAACTTTTTATCTATAGATACGTTCCCGAGATTTGAATTCATTTTTATATTAAATTTTATGAGACATTTATTGTAGATAATACAACAATAATTAAACTGATAAGTAACCACTTATAAAACCAAATCGATAAGATCTTAGAATATGTTGTTCGAAAATTTAAGTGTATTAAAAAATTGTAAATGCGTTGATTAGATTAGAGGAACTTCGTCTTTGAAATATGCATGTAATCGATGGGTTTGAAAAATAAAAAATACTGAGAAATGTTAATATTCCAAGAAATTTTCAGAGATACCGATGATAGAGTACACGAGAAACCCTATCTGATATAAGTTGTTTTTTGTTTTAATATAGAATAATTTAAGTTAAACTTTGTTGGGAGAAAATCTATATAAAGACTTTGATATTCGGATATTAAAACGACACTTTTTCTCGTTTTACAGTTCACATTATCGTACAAGAAATTCGACGTTATAACTTGTTTAAGAAGATTAATAATTATGTAGTGGGAGATACCAGATTAAATTTAAACTCGGTATTATTTACATTACTTCATATATACCAAATTGAAATATTTTTAAATTCATTGAAGCAGTTGTACACCTTGAAATATAGGAATTTGATAATGAAATATTGTATACTGAATATTTTTAACTCAAATATTTGCAATATCTAAACTTACATTAATTAGTTTATTTATTTATCAAACCTAATAAAAGAGAATTAGAAATATATATTCTTAAAAAATAATTTTTATAGAAATAACATGTTTTTAAAAGAAATAGAATTGAATATTTGCTGAACTTAATAATGGTTTTTTAATTTTTTCTAAATATAATTTATAGCTTGAAGGAAATAAATCACACTGTGTGCCTTTTTTCTAAAAATTATAGAGCACGTAACAGATAAAATGATTGCTACTTCAGCGGCTTTCATTTGTTAATTGTTTATCTGTTAATTCAATATCTCGTTTATCAAAATTTAAAAATTACAACCGTATTAAAGTAATATTGAATATTTTTATTGTGTATTTAGAGCACTTGTAAATTTTGATATAATTTATTAAAAAGATTGCCAACGTAAGAATATCAAAATTCAATTATTTGCAATCTATAATAAATAAAATATTTTTGAGGCCTCCGCACTTTATTTTTATTATTAAGAGGATTAAGTAATGGGTAATAATTTTTTAAAGGATGAGGTACATATGTAAATTTATATGTGTACAGTTCCATGTAGATTAATTGTTGGTCTTAAAGATATTTTGGGTACACATACGATCAAAAACACTTCTGATAGTTATTAACTTTTTTCTTTTTGAAAGAGATAGTATAGCAGGTATTACAAATATAAGAAAAGTGTATCAAAATGGCATAAGTTTCGTTAAATAACCTAAATTATTAAAAACCTTAACTATCATTAAAAATATATATACTTATGCGTTATTTTACGTTATTATTTATTTTAAAATATAAGAAACATGAACAATTTTTTTTATTATTGACTATATTGCAATTTATGTTATATTAGTTGGTAAAGTTATTTTCATTGTAATGTTTTAGATATATCAGTTAAGTTTATGTATATTTTATTTTAATATTTCTGTAAATTACTGTATCTAGTAATATTTCCAGTACCTATTATATAAATATAATGAAATACTAAATTATTCCAAACATATTTGGTTACTGCAAATTACAGAAACTCGTGTTAATATCTAGTAATACTTCACTATAAAAAGAAAAGAAAAATGTGCTTCTGGTTTTTATAGTAGTTAATTGGTACCATATAATAAGGCTTTAATTAATCATTTATTATTTGCATAAAACATTCCCAAGTAAAAATGGTAAATATTCAATTGTTCGTTAAAAATATGAAAAGTTTTCTCTTTGGGTAATCTACAAATATTTCGTTAAATAAAAATTTTGTAAATACAGCTACTTTAGTCTCTACACACTTTATTAAACAAAATGCAATATTTAAAATTATATCCAGAATAGAATTATGTAAATATTAACAACCTATCCAGTAAAAGGCACATACTATTTATTGATCATAAAAAATTTAAATTCAAAGTATTGCAATTTCCTAAACATAAAGTATTAAAATTTCTGCCAATACAAACTGTAAAAAAGTAAAAAATGTGCTCGTTTACACACCTACTTACTTAAGTACGAATGAGCTTGAATAATATGCATTGAAAAAGTGGTTGTAACGGTACAGACTTTAAATAAACAATGCAGGCGTGCGTCTATGTAAATTTTATAAGAATATCTACGTTTCCCAGTGTATAAATGTATTTTATTTTTATACTTTAATTAAATTACAGCAACAATTTTATTCTTAAGGAACATCATTTGTTTATGCTCTAATCGTTATCAAATAAGTTGGATACATTTATTTCTGTGCATAAACAATGAGATAATTTTACAACGAATTATATATTAATCATTGCTCTTATATAAAAGTCGTAATTTAAGGATATACTAGTTGATATATTATGATTTATATTTGATTTGTTTTTTAAATATTTCCAAAATAAGACATTAAATTTGGCGCGTTCTTAATCAGTATTGATAATTTATATGATTGCGAAAAATTGATTCATGGATAGTATATACCATGTTCATTTGAAAAATTTATCTAATTTACTTAAAAGTTTATCTAGTTTACTTTGACATTTTGTTAAAAAACAACGTAACTAAAATGAGAAGTGTTTTCTCCTAAAGAGAAACTAGTACCAGCTATAGTTAGTATAAAGCCTAACAAGACGATTAATTTGTTTTCTCAGTTTCAAAATGATAGTTTGAAACATAAGATTCTTTTCTCCATGCTCATTTTCGAAGTGCTAATATAGTTGATGGTGTATGGATTTTTTCGGTATCGCGTTGAGAAATATCAAGTGAAGTTTTCAAATTTTGCACTAGGTGAAATACAATTTAAAACAAACTCTAGACAAGGTTGAATAAGGTTAACTCAAAATTTGGATCAACATTTTTTCAAAGTAATATTCTAGCAAAAGAAATTATTTCCAATACATTTTTAATTTAATTTTTTTAAATAAATACAGTAACTGCTCATAAATATAGCGTAGACATTGTAGAATTTAGATGGGGCAACACTTAAGAAAATTTCGACCTAATATTTAATCGAAATACATGCATCCGTTTACCTACATTATCATGGAATTTAATAACGTGTGATTTCTTCTTGGGCCTTTATCTAAAAGTAAAAGCAGCATTTTTCGAACACATCAACTTGAATGATTTATAGCAAAGGTTTAAATAGAAACATAAGGAAATTAACAAGTATTAAATAGCACTGAAAGAAGTCAGAAGATTTGAAATGAGAATTTTAAGATGCAATGTACTAATCAAGACTAATAACAGTTTCAACATTTATTATAATTTTTAATCAAAGCAAGTTATCTATTATTTATTAGTTGTATATCTATGAAAATGCAAAAAATAAATTACTTTGATGGTTAACTAGTTACAGTTTAATTTAAAGTGTTTAGGGTATATCAAAGAGAACTATCTACATGCACTTTTTAATTGAATGTATTGCATAAAATAATGTATGTACTTATATTATAACTTTAATATAAAAACAAAGCATTCAATCTTATAATTCTTTCTTTTTCACTATACCTATTACACTATTGTCCAAGGTGGATTTTGATTTTATTTTTACCTTTCTTTAACAACAATTTAAAACAAAAATATTGAATATTATTATTACAAACTATGCGTCTGACATTGAACTCCGTAGTGAATTCTATCATTCTTAATGCGTTCTAACAAAAAGCTATATTAGATACCAAATTTGGACAAGCTATACATTTTAATGTACATGCCTAGTAATTATTTGAATACTTACACAAATGTGATAATGTGGTAATTTTTCATAAGGAAAGATCTTAATTTTAGGCTTGAGAAACATTTTTTACAAATTGTTAAATTAAAACTTTTGATGTGAGTGTCCCTACAACTATTAAACAAAAAAGCTTTCGGTTGTTCTTTGTGGAAATTCGAAATTTAATTACTAATTCACGATTATGCTCTATATGTTGCTAGTTACGTTTACTCTTTCATTTAATATTTATTTTGACGATCAATAATTTTTAGCTTTAATTAGGGTATCATTTATAATAAAGTTCATTTTGTAAATTTAAGAATGAATAAAAGTAAATAGTGCTTTTGTAGGAAGTATTTAAGTATCTATAATCTTTCATTTTTAATTCTTATTCATATTTACAAAGTAGTAGTTCTTAGTACCTATTCAGGTGCTTAATTCATCCTGCACTAGGTGTTCCTGTTCATAAATTTGATTAATACAAAACAGTTAATTAACTAATCAAAAGATCGTAACATACAGTCCGTCAATTACATAATTACCCATACCCTTGTAGTTTTTTAACCGTATTAACTATATAGATATGGAGCCAAGTGATGAGTTATTGTTTTGATTGTACATGATATAACTTTCAACCAAAATAAAATAGTGTTTTTGTAATGATAATCTAGTATCTAATCTATCTAATATTTGCATTATAGATTGGAGGGATTGCACTACATCGTACAATTGAATAAAATAATATTTTGTAAACTCGTATTTCTTCTACTCTATCTAAAAGTCTAAAAACTAAAATAATCGTTTTTTATAAGTTCGTTCATTTGTATTTTTTTGCAGGACATACAACAACATTCTGTTAGTATATTATAACTCATAGTACAAACGTACACGCAAATAAAATATACTTAAGTCTAGGCAACAAATTTATTTGGAAATATAATTTTATACCTTAGTAATCTATTATTTATTTAACAAATAATGTGTTTAAATTATGAATTTATTATTCTTTTTGAGGAAGTAATTCGATTAGAATAAGATACTATTTCTGTTCTAATTTTCAGTTATTACTAATTTCTCAACAGTAGATCTCATAGCCTAACTAATATTCGTCATAATCACCTTTAGATGAGCATACAAAACATTTTAAAACTTGTAGTAAGTACCGTTTTGAAGTGGATAATAAAACTGTCCAATATCAGCCGTGTACAGTCAGAGCTCAAACCCATAGATACGTGAGTTGAGTGCAAAGTTTTCCAGTGTTAGGCAAAGGAAATGTGAAACCTCTACGCCATAATAACAATAATCTCAATCAAAGCTAGTGGCGGTTTTCTTTATAAATTAATAAATAATTTTATTGATTCCTCTGTGCTGTTGTCCCAGGTTGATTTCCTCGTGCCTAGTTTTGACACTAGATCATCGGCAATCTTCTCAATAGCTAGGGCAAGAACCAATGTTCTCTACAAGGCTCCATTAAATAAATAAAAATAAGAATTCAATATATATATATATATATATATATATATATATATATATATATATATATATATATATATATATATATATATATATATATATATATATATTTGATGATCTAGTGTCAAAACTAGGCACGAGGAAATCAACCTGGGACAATAGCACAGAGGATCAATAAGATTATTTATTAATTTATAAAGAAAACCGCCACTTATTTTTATTTGTAGTATGATACATTAACTGCACCTATTTTTGTTTCAATTTTAATTTTTTTCTTATGAGCATTATGTCCTATAAATGGTTTATGTAACTCTTGGGCATTAAAGATATTATTATTATTATTATTATTATCATTATTATTATTATTATTATTATTATTAGAAAATATCTGAATAGAAAATACAAAAAGGAGCAAATTCAAACTATATTTAAATACAAAGATATTAATAAAATATAATAATTGACAGTAGCAAGGATGGGCACATTTCTTTGTAAAGCGCAGACTTAAGGAGAATTTTGTAAAAAGGATATCAGATATCAGTCTATTTACATTTGGAAATTGCTTCCTGATGCATTCACAATTTACACATGTGCAATACATATGATGTGCAAAACATTAGGATATAACTGCTTAAGTAACTTTCCTGTTTTTGACATCGATGCTACAGAATCAGTATCAAGTAAGAGTAGTCTATCAAAATACAGAGTAAAAAATTTTTGTGCTGAATTCTTATCCTTCAAGTTGGTGTAAGAAGGCGGATATAATTTTACCCTGAAACGTGTTAGTTTTAATCAAATTGAGCCCAAAAAAAACGTATCATTTATTTTCAATGTAATTCTGAAACCGAATTACTGAAGACCTACGCTACTATGTTTGTTTACTTAGTTTTCTCATAGAATACTAACACTTCTCCTAAATAAATATTCTAATTTGTATTATTGAAACTCCAAAAAACGGATAGTTACTAGAGAATACTGGAAAAATGTTAAACAAGTGTTAAGAATTAACTCCAGACTTTTATCTGTGTATTAAGTGTAACCAAAAAATATTATGCAAATCTTCATTGATAATTATAGATATTAATTCGTGATTAATTTAGATACTTATTTTAGTAGAAATAAAGTATGGTTTCGACGGTAAATTTTCACTTAAGGTGCTAACAATAACATTGTACAGATAACACTATCAAGTCCACAGTTTTGTCGCAGGTAACTCGTATGTGCTAATTACGAAGACAGTTTGATCTTGTACCGACATACCTTAGATGTATTTCCTAACGTCAATTCATCTGGGATGTGTTTTTGCATATACTTTGACAAAACTGTTTTAAGAATAGTATTATTTAGTTTCTTTATTATCTTATTGTATAAAATCGGATTTCAAAATATGTAACACTAAAATTTCATACAAGTTTAATAATAAATTTCTTTCTCATTGGTAATATCAAAGCACACATTGCTGCTAGTATCCATCCAAATGAGCTTCTTTATAAACCATAACGATAAGTATTATCTAAACTTTATGTTTAAAAACAAAAGAAAACCACTTATAAACGTTCAAAATAAAATCGTAGAACAATAAAGTAGTATAAATGAAAAGTACTGATGATATAATTGAATATATATTTTTGTATATGAAGTAGGTTTTTTTTCGGAAACCCTACGATAGTTAAAATAGATTGGTAGACAACATACATGTCAGCAATTCAAACTGCAAATTGAAAATGTATGGTATTTTACGATATAGAAGAACAGCTGTGTAGCACTATACAAAAAACGAGGTTTTTGTTAACAGATATGAAACAAAAGCAAAAAAGCGAACAGCTACATATGAAAAATAGTGCGTATATTAGGAAAAATTTTATCCCATTTTAGTTCCGCTCGCCGGTTGTGTCCCTTTGCTCTATTTTTAATGTAAGTACAGAAGTTAAACATTTGAAATATATTATATATTTCAATTTTATATATATATATTAGCAATCTAAATCCAAGACACTATTATACTTGTGTTTTGTTGTAGTTACATAAGTATTACCTATATATTAGCAGTACATTAATCTGGATTCCTTAAAATGTAATTACATTTTATTATTAAATTTTAAGTGAATCATTCTATATTAACGTATCTACTTGCTTTCTTATAAATGCATTAAATACATTTTTAAGGGGATAATATTAAACACCTCATTGTTTTATATTTCAAGTATTCTATTCCTAAAGCTTTTACGTCAATTCAAATAGATATTTTAATATTTTTTACATCGAATACTTGTACACACATTTATAATACATAACGGCTATATTACAGATATTTATAAATGGGACGATAAATCAATGTTAATATGACTTTATCAACAGCTTTACCAATTACATTTTAACGATAAAAAAATACACGAGCAGATAAAATTGATTATTTTTCTCTCTTTTCTCTTTCAGATAGCGCACGCTTGATCGTACCAAACGTTTTCCGTCGGCAAACCTCCGGTCTATAGGAATTGAAGATATCGCGCACACGTACACGCACAGAACACGACTGAAAAATTCCTCCGCAGCCTACGAAAATCATCCATTTACTTTTGCGAGCCGAACTTATTTAGAAAAGTGTACATTTTTAGAAAAAGACGTTTTTGCAAATGAGACAACCGCAGTGTTAGTTATTCTCCTTATGACATTTTGCCCTTCTCGCTCCTCGCACGAAACTAGGGCCTCGATCAAGTTTCATCGATTTTTCGCGGGTGATGTGTTAATTTCTTCAAGTCCGTACCTATGATTATGGAGATGGCAAACGAGTCTGCCAATTTGGGGAGGTGGTACGAGTCCCCTAGGACTGGAACATCCGCGAGCCCCGCTCAAGGTGTTATAGAAAGCGGTAGCAGTAACGCGGACCTTAATACTAGTGTTGCGGAACATATGGGTTTTTTCCTAGATCCTGCGGGACCCCAAAGGGCGGCTCGTTATTATCACCAAAGCATGCATTCTCCGTACGGTAGTGTTGCAAGCCATGGTAAGTCTTATTATAATCATAATTGACTAAATTAATCACAATATAAATTAAGCTTTCCAACTCTTATTCGAATTCGTATTTATAAAATATCAAAGAAGTTGCTAATACATATAAAATCGTCAATTGAACTCAGGTTGTTGGGTTTAGAAATGCAGTATGGATATAATATGATTACTTCATTATGTAACTTAAGAATGAAGAAAGAAATCTTAAAAGTACTCAATTCTTGAAGAATCTGTATAAGCGATTTTCATTCATGAAAATATAACTTTTATTCTTTCAAATTATCTCAGAATCTAGCTAATAAATCAAATAAAAAATTGCCCAGTTACAATGTTTTTTGCTCTGAGTGAGATATTCTGACAAATAAGCATGTAAAATATAAACCAAAAATTATCCAAAATCTGTTGTATTCAATTGCTTCTATTTGTTGGTAGAACTACATGAATTTTTCAATGAAGAACGAATTACCTATAAAAAAGAAGGAACTATATTGTACGAGAATTAATTTGATCTGCAAGATTCCTATACAATTCTCAAGAATATTTTTTTAAAGTTTTCCTATACATTGATGTAAACGATTGTTAGTTAAATCCATTTCAAAAATTACTAATTTTTCTGGAAGGCCCATGAATTTTGCGTGTATAGAACTACGATAAAGGATATGTGTTCCTGAATGTACTACTTATGGAACGAAGAATAGTTCAGTAAATCTAATAGCTATTCTTGATATGAATTATTTGCGTTTTGGATTTATATTGGCCTGCTTTTTGGTTACTTTCAGGTAATTTGTTTCTACGGGTCCAACAACTTATCGATGAAGCAATAATTTAGAAAATTTATGTATTTTTTTTAATCCGAAACGAAAAAAGTACATGTTAAATTTGTGTTCTTCTCGACATGCATTAATTTTGAAGAATTTGGTATTTATTGAGTAAACAATACTTATTAAATCTAATTACTTCTTTTATTATATTATGAACCTACATAAAATTAGATTAGTCAAGGTGTCTTTAGGGTCTATTCTACTGCTACCTTTCCGGGTCCTCATTGGAGGACGTTCTCTAAGTTCATTCCTTTAATTAAACCTTCTTTAATTTAGTTTTTATTCATCTCCCAATTGTAAAAACCGCGTTCTTGCAACACGTATTTTGAGATTGTATCCATTTGGCACCAAGTAATCTTTTCGAAATTTGTATCTACAGGTACCTACTAGTTATGAAAGGAATAATGTTTGCGTCAATTCAGTTGTTTTCTTAATTCGAATGTGTTTTTATTGGTATTTTAAATGTTAGCTAATCTGGTTTCGGATACTTTTCGAGCAAGTAGAAAATAGAAATTCATCAATTAAGAAAAGATTTGGGAGTTTCAAAAATATATTTTGATGGTGCATTTGAAGCATTGGATTTGATAAGCCAATCTTGAAACTATTTAGTTCCTGGAAAATAAAATTTTGTTAATCAAGAAACTCCTTTTTGCTTGAACACACTTCAACTACTAACAAGAATTTTAAACATTTTTGAATCTGAGTTGTTTTCAACCATAGCTTTAACATCTTACTGAGAATATTTTTTTCTTTTTAAGAAAGTATACAGATGTTTCGAGAAACTAAATCTGTTATAAATAAGTCTGATGTATATAGTGAATGGAATAGAAATCTTAGTTAGAAATTGTTAAGTTGTGCCTGTTTATGAAATCTAAAAACTGTATTTTCAATTTATCTTCTTTATTCTTTTTAACCATTGCGTAAAATTGAATAATTAATTATATAGCGTGCGTACTTCACCAAAGTATTACTAAGATTTTGTGTAGATGAAATATAATTTTGCAGCATATTTTAAAGTTACGTTTTTATCTAATCATTGAGATATTCTACGCCTGTCGAACATCCATTTTTAATCACGAGTATTTATTGATTCCATATTTAAACATTTACTACAGTATGAAGATACCTGATACATTTGATTTACTTGTAAGTTTGATTTAGACGCTCCTTCAACACATCTTTAACATCTTTAACAAGAGTCTTTCCAATAAGAGTTTTGAGTCTATTACGAAGCGCATTTTCATCATGGTTACATAACAAAACTTCACAAATCAATTTTATACAGTTTCTTCTTTAATATATTCTAGCCTCACAATAAATTTTCTTTGTATTACGAGTTGGGGTTGTCGCAGTCTTTTTAAGACTTTCTTCTTTTCTTTCTTTGATTTTGACCGTTTAATTACTAATTCGTAGTTAGCGTTTGAGCTCTTATTTGTTAAATAATGGTTTTAAATCAGATACACAAAGAGAAACAAACTAGGAATTAGATTTAAAACCATATTGCGTACACAATGCGTACTATACTGGTACTCATCTTCTCTCTTTTAAAAGATATAATCTATTCATATCTTTTAAAAGATGTTATTCTAGTGGAAAGATTAACTGATTCATTCGATTCCAAAATATTTCTTTTTATATGGATAGACTTAATATTTAATTTGATTTTGCAATGGGACGGTTTCAAAAAATTAAATTAACAAATTGAGTTAAGAAATACTTTAAATTAGAATTTGACAGTTTTATTTATAAATACAATTATTTATTTAGATATGATCTTATAAAAAAATGTTTCTTAATTGACGTAGGGAACTAAATCTAAGGAAGTACACTGTAATAAGTGAATTTTGGGAAAAATTGATAGTGAATATATGGTTGAGAATGTATATACGAGGGCAATCGTTTATATTTCGGGAATAGCAAACAAAAAACAAATTATCGAAAATAGTTTTATTGCTTTTCAAAATATTCTCCTTGAAAATCAATGCACTTTTGCATTCGTTTAAACCAATCCGAAAAGCATTGCTGCCACTGTGAAGGCGGTATCTCCAAAGTATGAGTTTTGAATGCCTCAACTGCTTCTTTCGGAGTAGAAAACCGAAGTTTATTCTTCACGTATAGGAATAAAAAGAAATCACAGGGTGCTAGATCAGGGTTGTACGGCAGGTGACTCATCAATTCAATGTTTTGCCCGGTCAAATATTCAACTGACCTATTATAGCTCGCATTGTCATGGTGGAGAATGATCTGTCGTTTTCGGTTTGTTTTCCTTATTTCTTCAAAAACTATTGGCAAACAAGTAGTTGTGTACCATTCGGAATTGACCGTTCTACATCTCTCTAAAGGTACGGTTGCAATGTAACCGGTTTTTCCTAAAAAATAGGCGACCATTTGTGTTGATGTGCTTCGAGCGCGAACAACTTTTGTTGGTTTTAGCTCGTCTTGGAATACCGACATAGTCGACTGCTGTTTACTATCGGGCTCATACGTATAGATCAAAGATTCATCACCTGTGACGACTTTATAAATGTTCTTTGAAGCACCGCCATTGTATTTTTTGTGCATTTCTTTGCAATAATCGACGCGAGTCCTTTTTTGAGCGGTCGTCAAATTATGTGGTACCCAACGTGAACATAGCTCCTTAACAGCAAAATGTTCATGCAGGATCTTATGCACGCTGGTATAACTAATACTCAGAGATGCCTCGATCTCACGGTATGTCACATAACGGTCTTGCATTATCAATTCAGACACTGTATTAATGTCTTCAGATACAACAACATTAGTGGGACGACCTTCATGAAATTCAGCGTCCAAAGAACGCCGTCCAAGTTTGAATTCATTATACCAACGACATACTGTAGTTTTCGATGGTTCTTCATCACCATTTAAAGAATGCAGCTCGTCGATGCATTCTTGTTGAGATAATCCACACCGAAGGTTATGAAGAATAATTGCACGCGAGTTAATTCCATTTTTTCGCAGACGTAACATTTCAAGTTTCTGTCAGCAATAGAAATAGCGACTGTATAATAAAACCGTCAAGGTAAATATATTGTCAAAAATGACAAACTTCACGGTGCAATCATCAGATCGGAGGTAACACTAACGGTGTTACCAGTTCCCGAAATATGAACGGCTACCCTTGTATGCGCAGCACTTTTGATATCTAATAGAAAGGTTTTTCTGTGATTAATGTACATATATATGTATATACACAAATATTCTTGTGTGTGTATGTGTATATACATAATACCTCAACATGTAATTATTAGTCTAATTTATATAATTTGCATTATAGGCCAAAATTAATGTTAGTCTTCTGTTTTCAGCCAGTATCGAAACAATGCAATAAGAAATTAACAAATCTATGTTATGCTCTATCTACATACGTACAAATTTTTAATAGATTTACAAATCGTTCGACAGAAATATATTAATCTTATTAATTACAAGCGTAATTTATTTCTTGAGCAAGCGAGAAAAAATATGGTGTCCGTCGGATAAAGATAAGGATAAGATATGCGATGTCGATTTTTAATTATATTTTTCGCATTTTGAATCATAAATTATCATAAATCTAAAACTAATTGTCGTGACAAATTATATTCATATAATTAAATTGTATTTATTATTTTATGATTATTAATGGAAACATTCACGTATATTATGCGTTCTGATCTAATATACATTAAATTCCTCTAATTATAGATAAGCTATTGAATAATATATAGCGATAAATTTGCCAAATTATGTATCGAATTTAATACTTAATTACTTAGAGAAATATAGGCGGGGGAGAAAGTGGAAATGCACAAATTTATGCTTTATTGAACAAATTAAATAAAATACAACCAAACAAATATTAACGCCCAAAAAAATTATTATTCCACCTAATTACTTCTGTTTTTTATCAAATTTATTACAATGGATTTAAATATCTGTACTATACCACGTTAGAAGTGTACCCCAGAACTAGAATCTAGGTCCACTGACATTTCTCTTACTTTTTTTATTAATTCAATTTATCTATTTTTATTTATTTATTTAAGGAGAACGGAAATCCAAAATTGTACGACAAATATGCAGAAAATAAAAGAAAGAATATTGTTCGACTTATAGTATGTAAAAATGATCATAATGTAAAATAATAAGCACGAATATAAACTGCACAAACATACACATGCACCCATAACAAAATATTAAAAAATTAAATAATCGAGTAGTTGTAATGAATCTGTTTTGCTGATGATTGCAAACTTTTACATCGATAAAATTAGTTCTGGTTGTTCGCTCTTGCAAAATCAATTAAATAAATACATAAATAAATAAATGAATGTGTATTCCCTGTAGGACGACCCCAGTTACAATATCATTTTAAATGCTACAGAAAGAAAAGCAAATGTCAACTCACGAATTTTACCATACACAAAACGCAATAAAATTTATTCACAAAGAATTTGTCTATTAGAATATTAGAAATTCATAGTGAACTATTAAATAGTACCCAGTTTCGAACATCTACGATACCTACTGCAGAACTATAGAAATTTTACTCATTTTCGAGGGTGGTCCCATAAGTACCCGGCCTGACCTAGAGGTGGCGGTAGTTGTTTGAAAAATATCACTGTTTTAGAAAGTACATAATCTATAAAGCATATGTTTCAAGTTTGAAGATGCTACGTTGTATAGTATTTGTTTGGCAGTCATTAATATTGAACGTTTTCAGTGAATTTGTAAAAATGGAGAAAATTGATGATCGTTACGGGATACAATACTTTTATTTGAAAGGCCTCAGCTCAACCGATAGAAAAGCTGAACTGGATTCTACTCTGGTCTGCTTCTTCGTTTACAACAGTAAAATATTGGGTAGCAGAGTTTAAACGAGGCCGTACGAGCTGCCAAGACGAGCATCGCAGTGATCGACCAAATGAGGTGACGACTCGAGAAATGGTGAAGAAAGTCCAAAAAACGGTACTGACTTATCGTCGACTGAAAGTGCGCGAGCTAGCAGACATAGTAGGCATTTCAAAAGTGCGGTACATCGCATATTATCTGAAGATTTGGACATGAGAAAGCTGTGTGCAAGATAGGTGCCGCGTTTGCTCACATTCGAGCAAAAATAGTATCGTGCAAATGTTTCAAGGAGAAGACGGTTTCATCTGCAGGCAAGGTCATGGCATCGGTTTTTTGGGATGCGCGTGGAATAATTTTCATTGACTATCTTGAAAAAGGAAAAAATATCAACGGCGAGTATTATGCGAACTTATTGCAACGTTTGAGCGAAGAAATCAAGTAAAAACGGCCGCATTTGGCTAAGAAGAAAGTGTTGATTTAAAATTAATGAATTAAAGTTTGAATTGCTACCTCATGCACCCTATTCGCCAGATTTAGCCCCCTCGGATTATTCTCTGTTGCCAAACTTGAAAAAAATGGCTCAGTGGTCAAAGATTTTCCAACGATGAAAAAGTGATGTCGGCAGTTAATAGCTATTTTGGGGAGCAAGACAGTTCTTATTATACAAAGGGCATCGAACTTATTAAACATCCCTGGGAAAAGTGTATAGAGCTGAAAGGGGATTATTTTAAAAAATAAATATATTTCTTTCCAAAATTTTTGTGTTTTCTTGGTTGGGTTGGGTACTTCTGGGACCACTGTCGTATATATTATGTTTATATTAAGAATAATTTCTTTATTTGCGGTGATTTAACGGTGATAATTATTATATAAAAAAAATAAAACTATTTCTTTGTAACGTCTACAAGTACAGACTATAGAAAATTATACATTTTAAACGTAAGAAATTGTTTCTGGGGAATTATTAAATTATGTAGAATCAGTATTCAGCAAACCATATTTTTTTTAAATAAAATGTCCCAATAATTCACCAATTTATTATATGAGAGGTATATTTACATGAAGAAATAAAAAAATCTTCAACAAAGTAGTAATAACCTTGATATATTTTTTAAGAAGTGTCACTTCTGATATTTTATTAATCATGTATATTATTAGAAGCAATATTTTGTTTTACTAATATAATGCAGCACAAAAAAATTAATAACAGTTGTTTTTCGTTCGTTAGCTGTAATTAATTAAATTTTATTTAAATTTGCCTGAAATTATGCTGTTTTAGTTGCACATTCAATTAGGTATTTTTAGTGAAAATAACGATTCGATACGGATATCAATTCTTTTAATGAAAATGTTGAGAAAGTTACGGCTTGTTTAGTATCAAATTAATTTATTACAGAAAGGAGTTTATTCAATGTTTATTTATTAGTAATATTTTCGTCTATGTTAATTTTTAAAAAAATTGTAAAATAATTTTTTTCTTTTGTTTTAAATTAAAAATAATTAATGACGATAGTTAAAAACGAGACTCGTTTTATTAAATTGCATTTTTTATATTTTACTTAAATGCTTTTAAAAAAATAACGGACATAGGCGGACAAGTTCTAAAAGATTCCTTTGTCGCTTCTGTGATAAATGACAAGAATATAAATACGAGGCACTCTTCCAATGATGTCTTGAACAACTTTACTAATAGCAGCTAAAAGAGTAGTGGGCTGGGGTACAGCAATTATTGAAATATATTGCATACAAATATTTATTTAAATTTTATTCTAAAATTTGCATTTTAGAATAAACACTGAAATAAAATCCATTTATTAAAGTTAAGTGTATATTCCCAGGATTCATAGTATTTTAAAATGTTATTAATATTACAAACCTCAACAAGTAATTTAATAATAATTCTTTGTATTATATCAACGAAGAGCTCATTACTTACTCTACACTGTTTTAAAAACAACGCCTCTTGTAACTTGCTATAAACTACAATGCACTAAATGACATCTTAAGATGTAATTATATTTTCCAATATGTTTGTGAATTTTCGTAGACTTAGGTACTTCACACATAAAATATAGGTTTGTATTACCTCTTGAAGATAGCAACTTAATCATCGAAACGTATTATTAAATTATGTTTATTTGAGAGAAATTAGATGCTTATTTATTAGTAAGTTAATGATGGAATCAAAGCATTTTATTACTTAACTGGTGTTTTTGCGATACATTTTCTTTAGTTTTATATGTGATACTCTCTTAACAGCATGTTGTATGATAAATATAAAAATCTATGATGCAAATATCTGCTAAGTGAAGAAATTATTTTATGATCAGATGATTTACTTTTGCAAATGCTTTTTATTTCACAAGCAGGTAACGCTATTAATTTGTAGAATCGTCAAATTCCTACAAAATGAATACACAAAATCGATACAGTATATGGTTCTCACAATAAAATTGGCTACTTTAAAAGTGATTTGAAAATTAGCTCCTGTTACACTATAATCTAAGGACTGTTAAGAAAGTTTAAAAAAATATATAGTGATTTTTATTTTAATAAACTATTTGTGCTCACTTACAATTAGCCCAAAGAAGTCTTTCTTTTTAGACTTTATGAAAACGTAAAATATTAATTGTAAAAATGTAATTTAAAATGACAACAGTAAAAGCTCTTTGTTATTGTTTTATTGTAATTTAAAATGAAAATAGTAGTAAAAGCTCTTTTAACCTTAGTTATAACTAAGTTATATTTATTATATGTATATATTGTATATGTATGTACCTTTTATTTTTCTTTATTGAATTGACGTTTCCTGTACCCCACTACGAGTATGTTAAGTACTCGTAGTGGAGCACAACCAAGTGGTCGTGATATTTAATCTTCATTTGTATTTAAAAATGGACTGAAATTTAGAATAGGGTATTTGACTACATTGAAAATATACCACAATATGTGGTCATTCTATCGGGTAATATCGTAAAAGAACATATTTCACTTTATTTTATACTAAATTATGTTTATCTTTGACAAATTACACAAAAAACAATCTCATAATTTTTGAAATTTTATCTGTAACGGGAACACTATGTCATTGGTGGCAACTCTGGTGACGTCATAGGCTAGCATACACGGCGATACTGGCGAAACGTTAGCTATTTTCTGGAAAACAAATATATATCCTATTTTGTATAGTAACACCAGTTTGTGATAAATAAAAAACCATTCTGTATTTCTTGTTTTATTATTTTATTTTACATTATTTAGATATTTACATTATTTAATAAGAGGATCCTGCAAATTTATTAGAGCACATGCAATAATAACGACATGATCAAGTACACGGAGAATGTTATTATTTATAACTGAATGTTGCTTTAGCATATGGAATTCTCTTAATCGCCTTATCACCCTCTCAATATGAATTCGCAGGCTAGCAATTATTTTAGTTTGTCGAACTTCTGTTTTTGATAGTTTTACACCAGCGTTTACACTGGGTGGCCTTAATAATTGCATGCCTTTTTGATAAAGTGCCTGTTCAAGGTGCTTAAAGCCTCTGTCAGCTAAGATACAAGTTCGCTGTTCTAACCCATCTAGAAAGTTACAGTTTTCTAGTATGGTAACATCACTTGTTCTACCCCCAAACCCTTCTGAAATATAATTAACCAAACCATTCGTAGTGCAGGATATTAAATACTTCACCGTATTCCCCTTTTTGTACTCTGACCATGTCAGTGCCTGATGAAGAGCCTTTGATGGTATTTGTACATCGATTTCTAAACAATCAATGATGCAGCTCACATTGTGATAGTTATGTCTAAATGCAATTGGGAGATTCTTTTTAATTAATTTTTTGTCTAAGTTTATGATAAAGGGTTTTAAAAAACAACTTATTATAGGTATATTTCGCAAAAACAATTTACTAGCATAAGATAGTGATATTCCAAAATTATCCTCTAATTCAGAAAATGTGTTATTCAATCTAATTTTTTTCAAACATAACAAAATGTGTTCTACTTTTATATTTGTATGTTTATGCAACAACTGGATTAAAAAATAACATGCTTTGGGAATTCTTTGGAACAGAAACAAACAGCTTGTGTGGACTCTTTATAGATGTATTTGTACATTGTGGCACTACACACCATTTATACCCCATTCTATCCAATAAATTTGTAGAAAACATGAAATTAACTTCAGCGACGCTGTTTTATTCAGGTTTACTTCTTGATTTACTAGATTTACTTATCCCGTCCTAGCCTGTGACGTCACGCATGCCATATGACCAGCGCCATTACACAAACAGCGTTTTTGGCGCGGTCTTGGACGTTTAAACTTCAACATTGATTTTTATTGATAATACAATAGATATGTCGGAAATATCAATGATATGTCCTTATTATGTAATAAACAATAATTTAAAACAATTTCCCAAAATTAGTCAAATAGCCTATTGTTGTGTAATATTCTAATATTTTGTATCCTTACATGGACACCTTTTGTGATTTTCTTAAATAGCAGTATTGGACAGAAATGTTTGTTTTAACCTATAACTATTGTAAATTATCTTAAAATTGTTGACTTGTCCTATGCTATACCATAGTGTAGAGGATCAAATAAATTACTATTATTATCTACCCTGAAAATAGTTTTAAGTACACATTAGCCAGAACTGTCAACCAAAATGAAAATGGCAGAAAAAATGGAAGAAAACAAACAGTAACGTAATTTTGATGGAGCCTGTGATTGATAAACTTGATCACTGAAGATTTATATATAACCCCTTGCCGCATTAATTTTCGTTTTCTGTATATGTATTTCGACAACTAAGTTGTCATCATCAGCAGATAATTAAACAGTGTCGCACCTGAAAAACTACGGCAAAAATACCTGTACGAAAATAAATTCCGCACGCGATCCGTACCGCCGAAAGTTATTTACGTATACAGAATACGAAAATAATGTGGCAAATGTGGCATATATCAACCTTCAGTGTACAAAAAAAAAAACAGTAATGTATTTTGAATAACTCAATATAAAACTATCAACGGAAGAGATGATATAGAATTAATTAGAACACATTACATTAAAACATTTTATTTTGTATTATGTTACTTCCTTCGTTGATAATTTTGATTAATGATGGTGCGCATGTAACTAAAACGAGTTCTAGATTAAGTAGTTAATAGTTAGAAGCCCTTTAATGCTGAAAAGGGTTCCATTGTTATTTTAATAACTGTGAAGAATACATCGCGTGAAATTTTGTGGTGCGAGAAAATTGCGAAAGTAAAGAAAATTAAACAAAAATACGATTATGAAATACAGGTGCACGATAGATAGAGAAGCACTTTCATTTGAGTGAATTTAATGCATTAAAACAGAATATCCATATTATTTTCCCAGCAAATAGTATTTTTACAATAGTTATTTTAATATTAAATGAGTATTTTAAATAATAAATACTTTCTTTTATCATTAAAATGTCCGTAAGACCTCTTAATTCTTTAATTTATATTTCGTATATGGTAGTGGTAGCTAGTTTCGATCAATTATGGCCTTCATCAAGCCTTATATTTACGTAATAACCAATTGGAGAAGTTTTTTAAAAAATTCCAATAATATATACATATATTTAATAATAATAATAATAATTAAAACGCTTTTCCAACTCACTCGAACGCAAATAGAGAGCCTGAAGATTATAATTGGTCGACATTTGTTGTTATTACTATTTACAAAGTATAAATTAATTAGATTAGAAAATAGTTTAGAATTAGCATTTTAAATAAGCAAATACTTTTGTGATTAAGTTCTTTGGGCTATAAATGGACTGAATTTCGTTTTACATATACGTAATAGGACGCCTAATTTTTTGAAGAATATTTTTATTTGTTATTTACATTTTTTATTTCGTAGTAAAGATGCTGCTAATTTGTATTTTCTAAACGTAAATGTATTATACTATTTCTCAGAATGGATGTATCAATATAAATACATTGTGGAGTTTATATAATTTTGTTTAAGTACATATGTTTATTATTGAAGTTCTCGGAAAGGTTATAAGTATAGAAGGATTTAATGCATTGTATTGTCGGATTGGATTTATATTCGATTTCGTTATATTATAGGTTTTCCCATTTCGATATTGTATGTTTCATTTTAGAAGAGTATAATCATTGTTTATAATTGTTTATAACCCTTTAGTGTATTTTAATATAATTTTTTATTTATGGCTACTGAATCTATTATGTATATTGTCTCAGTTATATGAACTAATAAGAAATGAACCAGGTGTACGGCAAAGGATAATCCCTTTGTCTATAGAGTGGGTAATAAAAATTGGTATTTATATAAATAGTCAGAGAATTTTAATCAGAGAAAAGATATGAGCTTGAAAGCTCAGGGAGAATAAATGAGCCTAAGAGCCCGGAGGGAGGGCACATAAGCCAAAGAACACAAGAAAAAAAAAGCAGAGTTAGATCTGGATATCAGGTCATTCTGTCCTGTATGTATGTCGTCTGATGCTAGGCATATCAGTCATCTTTTTGCAAAGAAAAATTAGTGCGGACATCGCGAAATCCCATCATATATTTATCCTTACAAGCTTAGATCTGTAGGCAGCGATTAATGTTATTCAAGGGCGAATAAATAGTGAATGTATGCTATTGTAATGTTAATTTTGTTGTGTTTTCTTTATTATTATTTACAAGAAAGAGTCTCCTAAAGTGATTCTGATTATCATTGAACGCGTAAATATTTATGAGATTTTTCCGCTATTCGAATTAAAGGGATGTTTATATGTGTGCATCCTTCGTAATCCGACTCGACACGAGAATTGTTATTTGTAGAAAGAGTAGCTTACATTCATTTGTAAAGTTACATGTTTATTTCAGTTTGTTAGTCGGTGCATTCTGTTAAAATATTATTAATCGTTACATCACCCCAGTTCCTTGTATTTTTATATATATATATATTTCCAATATTAATGATCATTTATGGCGCTCAACAAAATCTAAAGATATTTAAATACAGAATAAAAGTTCGGTAACCAATGGCTCAAAAAATAGGCCAATAAAATAAGAATAAGTAACATATATTAAATACGTAATTAATTTGATTTTAAGCGAAACATATTTTCTTACTAGAAAAATGGTAAAACACAGAATTTTATTTTGGAAAGTTTACTTTATCTTTTCAAACGGAGAATGTTTCCGGGTATATATTTTTTTCCTTTTTTGAAACATTCACCCACAATTACCCATTCTCTTACTATCTGCTTCTCTTCTTATTCTCTTATTACGGCATTTTTTGGCGAACAAAAATTGTTGGATTAGATTCATTCTAAAAGATTCAATCATATTCTTCGTGACGTTATGAAAAGCTGAGATGATAATAGACGTATAAGTTGTTCCAAAAAGTATGATGTTTCTACGAAAGTGACGATTTTGCCAACGCTACCGAAGGGTGTATTAAACATACGCTTTACATTTGGCTATTATTATTGGAACAATACTTATTGTGATAAATTTTTCTTGCACAGTTTCAATTGACTTTACAGTTAACAATTTCTATGGACATTCCAGTGCAACTTTTTTGGACACACAACGTGACTACCTACCCAAAACTTAAGTAAAATGAATTGTAAAATTGAAATAAAACCTGCTTGTCTGGCACTTATTATTGCTTTACCTTAAATAGAGAGAAACGAAATACAAATTTAATGAAGGAGTTTTTAGATATTGATCATGCGAAAGTGCTTTTAAGAAGTAAGTTATGCAGTCAAAAATACACAAGTCTTTATAAAATAAGAATATGTTTTGTTTTGATATTTTCACAATCAGAGAGCACGCAGTAATTTTGATAATTAGTTAGGTATTTTTATTTTCGTTCATAGAATTGTAGCTGCAGCGCAATAAAAATCGAGTATGTTCTACTTCCTTCAATGCAAGAAACAATTCAATCGTCTGATCAAAAATGATTCTATTGTGCGTGTGCGCAATTTTTGTTGCTATTTGGATAGTGACCTAAGGAGTGCTTTTATATACGACGATCGCTTTAAGGGGTGCATAAACAACCTACAACACGGTTGTGTATTTGTTTGCTTCTTTAAGAGTTTGAAATTAATTTATAGAATTATTGTAGGTGTTATATTAACTACGATAATACTTTTTATTATCAGTTATAGAATTGGTTTAAGCAGTGGGTTAAAATAATCTACATTGTTTCTAGTTTTATTACATTGCAGACATATAAATAAACAATGAAGATACAATCGATTATTATTTATAGTATATAGTAACTTTTTCCTCTGTAATTATTTATTATTTCGTATTTTTTTACAGTAAGAGAATATATATCCATACATCAGCTCATAAAATTCGATAAAATCAAACATAAACAAGCGATAATACCTAATTATAAACTAACAAACCCTACAAGCACGAAACTTTCTAGATGCATTTTAAACAAGTTTTCGACCAATAATTTCAAAACCGCTCATGTTCCATATATAATATAACACAACGCCATCGGCAAAAAAATCTTCGGAATGTGAGGCAGGTTGTTCGGTCAGGTTTTTTCAGATTCCCGGAATAGACGTACATTACTGGAGTTTAAAATTTAGAAAATAGAAGAAATAATTTGGAACGTGACGAGAATGTACGTGGACATAACTCATTTGAATAAATAATATAGCATAAGCACTAACAACGGTAATAATTTTTGATTATCGTGATTATAAGAAATATAAGGAAAATAAAATGGGGAGGAAAGGTTATATTTATGGCCAATTTGTATTTTTCACACGAAAGGTCTACTGATATTTTAACTGGTAGCTTCGAACAAATTATAATTTTAGCATAAAATTAATTTTTATACTACCTTTACGAAACTACTAGTACAACATTTAGAATCAAATGCCAGGAGCACTACTAACTCTAGGGGGTCACTCCCTGCCAACTCGATAGGGGTTCTGAAACGAAAGTGTATTCATTCTACCATAAAAAGGGCTCAGAAATTTAAAAAATATTTATTGTAGACGATTTAAAATTTTCAACTTGTCAAATAACTTTATTAGATTGACGTAGATGTGTATGAGTAGAAAATGTGAATACAAATCTTAAAATTGTCATTGTCGTTTAATTAATTTTTATGGTGTGAACATAAGCTAATTAATAAACATTTATTTTATATGAAATTATACTTTTTTCTAATCTTAAATATGCAACGAAATGAAATTATTATTGAAACTGATTGTAGATCTTTGGTACTAAGAATATCTATTTATAAGAATAGATAAATTTGAAACAAAATTCGTATGTATGATATATATTTGTTTTTCTTCTTGCATGGACGAAAGTTAAATTATAGAAAGTTGGAGAGTTCAGTTTTTTCTTATACGAGTAATAATACAGAGCAATTTATAAATTTCTGGTAATGTAAATTATCAGATAATTTACTGATGAAGAACGTACGTGTCGAGACGTCAATTAAATGGTAAGATGCATTTAATTGACTGGATAATACGAAGGCAAGGTTTGGTGAAATAAATGTAGTGTATTGCAATAACATTTAACTGTAACTAGTTATTTAATATATAAAAATAAAACAAATCTTTGCTATTAAAAAGTTACAGAGCCATTTCACTTCTATCTACGTTTGAAAGAGTTAATAAATCACGCATCTACCCTGCAGTTATAGATGTTATAAGTACATCACCATTTCAGCACGGTTTTATGGAGAAAAGATCCATAATATGTAATGGTAATTTTGTATAGGATAATTTAATTTTTTAATTTTATTTTTAATTTCATTCAAATAAAGATGTACCTTAATTGATATTTCCAAATGTAAATGCATTATTAATGTAATTCTCAGAAAGGGTCTAATTATAGGAATATAAATGCATTATACCTAACCTAGTCGGAGTGCATTTATTTCTCTGTTCTTTGTTTAATTTTAAAAAAGAGTAATAAAAGATAATCCTCTACATACAGCTCATATAAGTTCTAGGGATACTTATTGTACCTATTAGGTATTAAGTATATATATTTGTATTTTCCTAAATGTAATTCCGGAAAGGTTTCATTGTGATCATTTATGGTCATTATATGATTTATTTTTAATTATCGGTTCAATTTAAAAAGAATGTTTATTTATATAATCCCGTACTTTTATTTTTAGTTATTAGATCTATTATGTATTTTCCTTAATGTATTCCAAGAAACGTCTTAATTTTATAGTTTAGTTATTGAATGTATGATGTATATTTTCTAAGTTTATGATATGCACTTAGAAGTAATAACCCAGGTAGGCGGAAGAGGATAATCCCTTTGTTTTAGAGTACATTACAGAAATTGATAATTATATAATAAGTTGGAGGATTTTAACAAGATAAAGTGTGGCTTCAGAGCTCACAAGGTAGAGTTGGTCCTAAGAGCTCAAGAAGATAGGAGGTTTCGAGCGGAAAGGAAAGAGACGTTCCGAGGTAGAGCTAGATCAGTATAGCAGGCCGCCCAATTCAGAGATTGTGTGAATTGGCGGATACGAAGCGTAACAGGCAATTATTATATTAAGTATTAGTATGAGTATTGTGATTATTTTATATACACATTAGTCCCTACAAGTGTAGATCGATAAGTGTCGTACAAAGTTTTCAAGAGTAAATAATTAGGAGTGTGAATCAACGCATTGGGGAAAAAGACGTTCGAAGCGGGCACAACCTGTGGTTGTAAGGTAAAAAGTTGTATGTTTAATGTTAATTTTGTTTTCTTTCTTGTCAGTTATAAGGACGATCTCCTGAAGCGATTCTGATTCCTGTTGAACGCATAAATATTTTATCTTTCTGCTATTTAAATAAAAAAGGTGTTTATATGTGTGCATCCCCTTCGTAATCTGAATCGCCCTGAGAATTATTGCTTATAAGAGAAGTAGCACCTTTATGTAATTGCAAGTACATACATATGTCCAATTCAGTTGCCAACCGGTGTGCTGTATTAAAATACAATATATTGTTATATCACCCCAGGTCCTTGTATTTTTGATATTATTTCAATTATTACTATTATTTAAAGCGACAAATAATATATATATATATATATATATATATAGAGAGAGAGAGAGAGAGAGAGAGAAAGAGAGAGAGAGAAGATGAGTAACAAATATAATTTTTCACAATTTAGTGCTAATGCTATCAATTGCTAGGAGCAAGTTGATGTGGTATATATATATATATATATATATGCGCTTTTTATGCATATTCTGGTGTTCCTCAGGCATCCAATTGGGAGCCAATATTGTTTTTACTATTTTTTAATGACCTTTTTGACTCGGTAGATTGTTCTCGTTGTGCCTTTGCTGATGATGATTTTAAAATTTACAGCTGTCGAATTAATAAACGACTGTATTCAACCAAATTAGTATAATCAAAGCTAACAAGCTCGAGATGAACGTAGACAACTGTAACGTTATCAGTTTCACTAGGAAATTACACCCGATCTCGTATACTTACACATATGATACAACAGAGATAAATCGTTGTTATTTAATTAAAGATCTGGGCATACGTTTTGATAGAAAATTCACTTTTATTAAGCATATTAAATCAATTACGTCAGCTATTAAGATGTTGTGTTTCATCACTCGTAATTCAAAATCGTTCACTAACATTATTACTACACTAAAGACATTGTATTACTTATAAGTCAGATCGATATTAGATTATATTAAATTTGGACAAAAATCAATGGCAATTCATTCACTGTAGTCTGGATTTTAATTTAGCAGTACATAACATTTTATTAGCAAATATAACAGATTTATGTATCTATTAGTGATTGGAGATGTTGTGTGATGTTATTTAAAGACTCAGATAATAACATGGTATTTCGCAACTAATCTATAGTGTGCAAAGTACACCAGAATCTCTAGGAACTCCCAACTGCTGCTAGGATTCTCTAATTGCATTAGACCAGGTATGGGCAACCTTTGACATGTTGTGGGCCAAATATTAATGGACAAGCACGTTCGCGGGCCGCGTTTAAAAGTAGTGCATTTTAAAGTAGTGTTCATAATTTTAAGCGATAGATTTCAGACATGAAATAATACGACAATGTCTTGCGGGCCGGATCGAATCTTACAGCGGGCCCGGTGGTGGCCCACATGCATTAGACTCACCAGAATTGATTTACATTATTTTCAAACATTTCTCGGATATATGCTATTTCCATTTGTAATATACGTCTATTAGATAGTTTGTAAGCTTTAAATATTTTTGCTGCTCTTCTTTGCTGTAAAAATTTATCTCACGATAAACGTACTTCATTGATTTCATACTTTAAATCTAGGCAGTTTGTTGACCATGTTTGTACTTGTACAATAAAAGGACCCTTTTTGTTTTAAGATCATGCAGAAACTAGTCATCGTTCGATGTTATTCACTTGTGAATTACTGATTTTGTTGATCTAGAATGGTAATAGTAGAACCAAACAATTGAAATATTGCTTGAGATGTTTACGTAAATAATGCACAACTTTACAATTATTTCGAGTCAAGAGATAATAAATGCATAAGTGCTTATTATAATAATATGTAGTACAGTTTCTACAGCAGCGCAAATTCTGATATTTCAAAATTATAGTAGTAGCTAGTAGTGGGTATTATTTTTATTACTTATTTCGGTACATTATAAAAATTCTTTTAATATTAAATATTGTATGGGCTCTATAATAAATTGCATCTATAAATGAAAGTGCCTAGGTCTAATTATCACTTATCGATTACAGATGATTTATAGTAGTATAAGGACGGATAAGTACTTAGTCAGCCTCGGCAAGAAAACTTTTCGGCAAAAGAAAATTTTATTTTTTCACCGATATTCGTCTTTTTATTTCTTAAGAAAAATACGTTTTATCAAACTGTTTGAAATGTGCCTTGTTTTCAGTTATTATTTCCTTATTCTTTACAGAAATTAATAATAAAAAATTGTTCTATTTGCAACTTAATTTGTTGACATACTGTATATGATTTATGTAATACTTTGAGCCAGTAGGAATAAATTTTATAGGTACATATACACATTTTATTGTGTGTATCTTCTCTTTACGTATACAGAAACAAAATAAAACAGGAAAAAGTTAATTAATGGAAATTAGTCTGTACAGAAAGTCGAATTACATGTAAAATCGAAACGTAGTAGCATTCAATGCTCAAAAGACATTCTTTGTTTACTTACTTCTTATTCATAATTAATGTATGAATTACTGAGTATTTTGTCTGTGATGTGGATGCCTTTACTAACAGCGACGCACCGTTTTGCATACGTTATTAGCCAACATACAGGACAATATATGTATGTATATGTTACTCTTTGATGTTTGAAGCCGCTTCATCAATTTGGATATGGCTGTATTTGAACAGGAATTTATTGCATGCTAATACACTGTTTGCTATTATCAGATAGACAGGCGAAAATGCTTTATGACTTTATGTAAACGATATATCCTTCTCATATAATTCATATACTTTATTGTAATAATTCCGTATAAAAGAGATGTATGGCAATTATTTCAAACCTAGTTTCATATATATTTCATAATAACATCACGCAAAATGCAACTTTTTTTTAATTGAGCGTATTGCAGTTGATTACAAAAATATGGTTTACTTAATAAGACTAATTATATTTATTTTTAAATGATATATTATTTGTTAAAAAAGCAAGTATAATTCTAATTATATTATGTTGAATTATCGAAATTTATTAGGTGCAAAGTCTATACTTTCTAATATTGCGATGTGCATATAGTTGTAATAATAACAATATGCTTTCATTGTCCAACGGATATAACTTTATTGGCAGAAAAATAATAAATATATAATAAATAAATATAAACAAATTGTGCAGTTGCAGCAAAACATAAGTAAATTACAACATAATACTCAAAGTTAAAAAACATCTGAAGACCGCTTGTCTTCATTTTTGCGCGTTGCAGGATTCGGGTTCTCGCTGGTGACAGAAAATGCATCCATGTCTGGCAAAAGCTTTTAATATATAGAAAGCAACTTTTGATAGTAAAAATTTAGTGCCGATTTCATTGTGTATTAAGCTCTGTAGAAATATCGCCCGGAAATGCTGAATCAAAAACCTATAAGATTTAACAGAGAGGCACGATCCTCCGCACTATATCCTTTAGGTGACACGTCACCGTACGCGCGAAATTCAAACACCCAGAGGCTATGACAGTATTAAAATACGGTTTATCATCTAAAAACTGTTGTTTATCTGTCCAATGATGTTCTTTGTCAATTAAAAGTTATTATTTATTAGTTCAATATCAGTTCAGAATCGTTTCTACCTGATAAATATCTGTTCTTATAATGCCGTACGTTCTCTTAAGATTTGAATTTCGTTCGTGCTGTGACGTGGCAACGTGAGACAGGCAGTGGATAGAAGAAAATGTTATAGAGGACTTTTGTGTTAAACCCTACGGGTTTTTGATCTCTTACTCTCTTGTGGTGAACTTTTCCTCTATCTAAAAGTGACGTCATATTGTGCCGTGAAAATAATTCAGATTGACCAGTTATAACAGGTGTAGGAACTTCATATATTTTGTAATAAGTTTTCCGTGAATCCGATACAGAATATACAGTGGAAAGTATGAATCAGTTACCATACAATATCAACATACAAAGGGTACTAGGAAAGTTTTGCAATATCACGCAACAATGAATCGTAGGAAGCTGCTTGTTGCTGCATGTTGAGACATGCTCATACGTGCATAGTAGCCGCCGCGCCATGTCGATGGGCTCAGTTAGTCATTAGCAGTGAGAGTGTAAAGTGCTTGCGATGGCATCGTGGTCACGAAATGAGATAAGGGTAGTTTTGCGTTATAATTTCGTGCGTGGTTTAAACATAGACCAGTGCTTCGAAGAAATGACTCTTGCACTAGGTGATGTTTGTTCACATCGCACAACTATATTCAAGTGGTATAGAGAATTCCAAAGGAGAAATTTAACTGTGGAGGATACTGAGAGGCCGGGTAGGCTACGAACGTCAGTTACGGAGGAAAACGCTACCACTGTAAGGAAAATGCTTAGCGAGGACAGGCGAGTGACCTACCAATAGATAGAGGGTACTTCAGGCCATCAGCAATTCGTTCGATTCTGCATGATCATTTGCACGTGAAGAAACTTTGTTCTCTCTGGGTGCTGCATCGACTGACTGAAGAGCAGATGACACGACGTGTGACTTAGTGCTGGGATATGCTAAAAAAGTTTAATAATAATAATATTACGATGTGCCGACCAAAGCTCAAAACAAAGTTTGGGTCTTTGATGATGAGGACACACCCGTAGATGTCAGAAAATACCAATCTGTAAAGAAGAAAATGACAGCTGTATTTTTGAAATCGAATACAGAAGACAGTCACAGCTAAGTGGTATACTGAACAGTGTCTGCCTAAAGTCATTGGATCTATGAAGAACCTGCGGTCAAAGTCAAGAATGGACACCTGGTTGCTCCATCACGATAATGCTCCAGCTCACCGCGCCAAAGCCTACACCGGATATTTGACCGCAACAGTATTGAAACTTCTCGAGCATCTTCCCTACAGTTCAGTTCTTGCCTCCTGCGACTTTGCACTATGCCCGCATGTGAAAATGAAGCTAAAAGGGAGGCGGTTTTCCAGTGACGAGGACCTTCTGCGGGTTTGGTACTACAAATGTGCTTTACTCCCTAGTGAAACTTGGGCAGAACTGGTTTAAAGATTGGTTTCGGACGATGGAGAGGTGGATTGAGTGTAGAGGAAATTACTTTAAAAAAAGTAAATAAACAAAACTGTATTGCAAAGCTTTCCTAGTACCCTTTGTATGTAATACTAAGCGCGCTATATGTTAATCGCCCTTTTTACTCTAAAGTGCAACAGCAGATATATGTGTATTACCATCACAATAACTATCTGAAAACTGACTACCTAGTATTAGTTCAAACCTGTTGATACAGTTCAACACTTTGTCAGGCAGTACTAGGATGGTCAAAAATATCCATCTCCAAGAAGTAATTCGCTTAACTAATAATGTTTTTTGAATTATTTAACAAAATATTTAGATTACGTAATGAATTCTTTTTTTAGAAAAGTAAACGGCTCTCAGAACTTTGCCTTCATTCTAAGACCTACATCTTATCATTATATACGCTTCTGCTATTAATGATAACAGACAAAACTACATATTTTAATATTTCTTTAAAATTTATTCCCCCAAATTTATATAATAAAACATATGTGAATTTAGTTAGATATGATGTAATAATAAAGAACAACAAAAAAATAACTAAACGTTATAAATCTGAAATACGATTTTAGAATATAAAATTTGTGAATTAAATATTAAACTAAGGAAAATTAATGACTGCATTGAGTTTACTTTGTTCTAACATCATTAAAGTCAACATAGTTCAGAATCGCTTTTACAACTATGTATATATTAAATTTTCAAGTATTATAACTTATTACAATTCACTGCGTAGTAGAATTTATATTAATGTCTGGATTAAATGGTTATTTACATACATACCTACATATATATTATAATTTTTTAATAAAACGAAACTTTTTGTTTAAGTATCTTTCTTTTCTCGTTTTATGTACAAATATGTAAATAAATAAAAATAAAATAAAAAGTATAAGTAATTCGAATAAAATAACTGCATGCGTAAACAGCAACAAATATGCTTGTTAAAATATGTTAGGCAAAATCTTGTTTACAATCCTCTTTTTTGTAAACAACATATACACATATAAGACAATAAGACTTGTATAAAATCAAATATACTTTCAGAGAAACTTACTGAAATTTTGAAGTTCTTTAATTCGAACTAAATTCCTGTAATTAATTTATGCTACTGTTTTCACCATTTGTTATCAAGTAAAAGTGTCAAAATATAGGCTTTTATTTCTCTCTTTAATTACAACTTTCTCTTGTTTTTGCATCATTGTAAAAATATTCTAAACGTTGTAAACTAATGTAATGTGCTATATTTTATAGAAATGTTTAGCTTTAATAAGATTGGGGAGGTATTGAGAAATGTTTTATTCGTGTACTATATTACAAATATATCTTAATTATTAATTATGATTTACATATATTTATGGCAGCAAAAATTGCATTAAACGAACTTAAAGCACCTTCCTCATCTTGGCTTCAGGGCTGAAACCACGTCTTCGCTCATACTGACACCGACGTTTCGTCACCATTTGTATGGGACATCCTCATTGATCAACAGTCGCGTTGAAACTGGTGTTAGTCTGTTAGGAAATAAATCACATCACAACTTCCCTTATAAACAATAATTTCTTTATACATGATATTCAACAGGTCATAGAGCCCGACATCTTAATCCTAGAGTTCCACAATCCAATAACTAGCTTACATCACCCTCTCCCTTCTCTAAAGCCCATTTACCCTATATACTGACCGCATCAGTAGTATACTTCTCAAAAATAATATCAAAACCATTTTTGAACTCAATTCCAAATTTTCAGACCCATTTTCAGTAAAAGATGATATTTCTTTAGAATCACTTGGTATGTATAGGATTCCTTGCTTATGCGGCAGTGTATATATTGGTGAAACAAAGCTGTTTGTCGGCACTCGTGTTTCGGAGCATGAGTATTGTACCAGGCTGCTGCTCGTAACTGATTCTGCATTTGCTGAGCATAGATCTCTTGCTGCAAGATGGACGTATCACTGGTCTCTCATACTATGTGGTATATAATATAATTACTGCCGAATTAAATATGAAAAAAAGATGGGTACCACGAATGTTAACAGATGAACACAAGGAAACTAGAAAAGACATTTGCAGTCGTTTTTTAACACGATATAGACATGACCAAGAAAATTTTCTTGCAAAATTTGTGAAATTGGAGGAATCATGGATTAATCATTATGGTGTAGAGACCAAAATACAGAGTAAGTAGTGGACATATGAGGTTCACCATCGCCAAAAAATTCAAGATGCAACCTTCAGCAGGGTAGGTCATGCTATTCATATTGAGATGATGAAGGCGTAATTTTAGAAGATTTTCTGTGAAAAGGGACCATAATTACAGATGTTTATTATGCCTACTAATTTCCCAAATTACGTGGCGTGATAAAAGAAAAACGTCTAGGGAAGTTGTGCAAAGGCGTCCTCTTGCATCAGGATAACGCACCCTGTCACAGCTCCGCAATTGCAATAGCCGCAATAGCTTAATTCCTCAAATAAATTAATTTATCGTAAAAGGCTAGGTGAATCGATACAATTATTAAATAATTTATAGATAAAAGCAATAATACAATAAATACGTCTAAGTCGTAACGAGGGTAGATCGAAGCGGGAATGTAGATATCTATGATCAACACTCTTTTCAGGATAAGTGCGATCCAATTGAAAACACATAAATTTAGCAAACTTGCCCCACCTTCAATTGACGCATATAAGCGTGCCATATTATGGGACCGTATTTAAGGCAAGAACAAACTAGGGAAAAGGGAAAAGCTTGGGGACCTTGAATATTATTAAACATCCTCCAGTTTCTGATGAGAAAACCTGGAGAGGTAACAAAAGTAAGATGATCATTGGAAGTCAATTTCATGTTAAAGAATATATCCAAATCTTTAATTAAATCAATGTCTTGCAAATTGTCATTACACAATCTGTAATCAGAAACGGTGGCCCAAAGAAAAGGCAAAATGTTGAAATAGAAACTAGGAATGCAATGATGATTATAAAGTCAAGTTTTAAAAAAAATAGTCGCGGAAAGAAACTTCCTAATAATACGAAATATACTAATTTAAAACTCAAAATTCTATAGTTATAACATCATTCAAGCCATAGTTTTATAGTGTACGTTAAATATATGAATAATAATAATAAATAAAATATAATAAAATGGATTTCCATCACTACCCATTTGTAATTTGTTGAAATACGTTGGAATTAGCATCTACGGGGTACGATCACTAATTAGTTAGACTTTTAAAAATAGCAGCCTCAGTAAATTGCTATTATCCAGGAAAACTTTGCTTGCTAAAAAATTCCAGAAAACCTATAACAGATCTTAACTAGGCAGTCAAAACTTTAGTTTTTATTAAAAGCAATCCACTTAATTCAAAACTCTTTAAACAGCTGTACAAAGAATTGTTAGTGAACAGTTGTTAGTGAACAGTTGTTGCATTCCAATGTACGTTAGTTATCACGAAATCATGTTTTATATTCTACTATGAGACATTACTTTACATTTACCAGTATTTACATTTACCAGTACTTAGAGAAATATTAGGCATAAAGAAAATGGTGTAAAATGATTAGCATCTCTGATTTTGACGAATTTTTACTTTTTATTTCATAGTCGTAAGTGGCGAAATGTGATTTTTTAGTTCGATATGTTGTTGATGTTCTGGAGATTAGATGCTTAAATATGAAGAATCACCAATAACGATAGAGAAAGCACACGATCTACTAAAAAAAGATTGTTCATCATAGTTCTTCGTCGTTCGATTACGGTCCAAATAATGCTTACAATTAAAAAGAAGTATGTCTAGGCGGAATCGAAATGTCTATTTCAATTTTTACAAGATTAAAAGGAATTGTCTACTTGTTCATGACTGAATACTTGACTTCTCTCTGAAGACCACACCCCTGTAAATAGATTTCACATGATGCAACGATTTTTCAAGGCATGACTGTGCTATTATTACAGAATGTTTTTATCCAGCTACCCTCGTACGTAATAATTAGTTGAAAAAAGATGTTTTACTAAGTATGATGAATTAATAGCAACACAGGGTGGATGAAGCGTGTGGTGTTATATCCGAGAGAAAGCGAAATATATTTTCACTAATTGGTTTTGTTATATAAAGAAATGTATTGAAAACGAGAGAAATTTTAAGAAATTGTGAAAACTTTTAGTCTACGATAATAGCTTCTTAATTAGCACAGGAAGATTGTTCAAAATTGTACAGTAACGAGACATTACAATGAAAGCAATAATGAATACATAGATGGACATAAATTTGTTGAAATTACTCTGTATGCAATTAAGTAAATATTTTTCTAAATACCATAGTGAAAATTAGAATTATTTAGGAATTATATATTTGTACTGTGTATTGATAAATTGCAAATCTTTCGATATCTTTCTTATTTATAAATATTCTTGAAGATAAACTAACAAGAAGCCATTACAAAATATTTGAATTCAATATTTATAAATATTTTATAATGTAATAAATGTTTTTAGTAATAACTGCTAAAAGCTACCTGATCAATTAAATTTACAAATCAGCAGTCAAAGCTTAGCATGTAACGTTGGCTGTAGAATTTAACTATTAACGTAATAAATTAAATCCTAATGCCCGCCATTGTTTTTAGCAGTAAAACTTCAACATTAAAAACGTTTTATAGGCCATAAAACATATTTATTTTTCTCTTTTTTTATTACATTATTATTATTTTTCTTCTTCTGTATGTACGTTTGTGATTTTTATTGCTGCGGTGGAAATATATGTGCGAGCAAGAAATACGTGTTTGGAATAAAATAATTTTAGGTAGAATTCTCGGTTAAAATTGCTCATAAAAATACTAATTTGAGATTGTGCTTGTTTGGGAGTCATCAAACGGAATGAATATTTATTTTGTGGACTCTTGTAGATGTTCTCTTAATATTTATGTATAAATAAATTAGTGAAATTTATTTATACCTACATATGTTCACATATTCCTATGTCATCATCGTGGATTATAAATGTGATCGCTCCTTTAAAAATCTGTGAATTTAATTTTACAGGGGCAATTTTAATTGCTTAATAAAATACTTAAAAAGGATTCCTATAAAACAATGAAAAATTTATTATTTCTTAATGCAGTTAGTGTGGTTTTTATCGATTTTATGAAAACAATCGTAAAATATAATCCGTCGGAAACTGTGAAGTTGCATTTTTAAATAATTTAACGAATAACAAAATATATTTTTGTTGTTATATTTTAATAAAATTTAGTTATTATTTTTCTTTTAACACAAATAAGATCGACGGTTACGTATTTTAAACGTTTGTAGCAATTTTAAAATGTTAAAAGAAGTCATAATAAATTACAGCATAGAAAGTAATTATTTCCATCTTTTGAAAAAAAAGTGTATCAAACCGTTAAAATATAGCGAAGTTTTGGTCTTATGTAATTAGAATTTGTTGCTCATTTCATTTCTTAATTGTTTTCTTCTATTTTTTTTTACTAATTTTTTGAGAAGCGTCTAATTTCTAGACGCTTCTCAACTAACATAAGATATAAAAGAAACATGAAACTAAATTCAGACAACTCTCCAAAGTTGTTTTATACAGAAATAATATACAATATAAAAATATAATGTAAGGGTTATGCTGTTCCAATAAGTGAAGATGCACGTAAATTCTAAATAATATTTAAAAAAGATACTAGGTAATGATATAGGTTTAATAAAAAGTAAAGACTTGATATAGTGAAAATCATAAAGGCGCAGACTGTGTAGACTGCTATTAAGGAACAATAATAAGAACATAAAGAAGGAATCCTAACGCTATAATAAGGAAAGTAATTGCATGGAGCAGAATAAAATACAAAAACACATGGGATAAACATGGAAACCAAGCGAAATAATTCACTGCCAAAAGAGAACAAGAAAAGTTCTGAGTATAGAGTGGCTATCATCTCGTACCCGATATATACATATATTGTGTCTGAGATGACCGCGTCAGCAAACTCGATATTTGGGATTGCTATGAAGTTCATTTGGCGGCGTGTATTAGCATCCACAATATGCTCCTTAAACGTGAAGAAAACGAGATCATTTTCCGAAACGACTTGTAAATGATGAGCAGATTGTTTACAATGATATTGTCCGAAAACGGTTATAGACCCAATCTAAAAATTAGCCTCAAACGTTATCGAAAGCAGACACTCATAAGAGGAAGGATATGCTCTCAATGTAATGGGATTTTAAAGGTATGTTTATAATGCTCCTGTCAAGGAACGAAACAATTTAAGTATGTATTGTCTGTGATTAGATAATTTGAACGAATCCATCATCCAGAAACGTCCAGAGTTCATTTATCGTAAAAAAGTACTACAACGTGAGCCCACACACAAGCTTGATCACCCATCAAAATAACTAAGTTTTGTATGGGATGTGCTGCTACACTCACCAAAGCTAACAGCACTTTGTAAAATTTTTCACAAATAAAGATGGGTCCTTCCACGAACAAGCAATTATGAAGCCCCATGAAAGATGGTTAAATTATCGATGAAAACGAGCAATGCATAATTGATTGAGCTTGGTTTTTGTATTAATAAATGTCCCAAGAAAAACAAAAACGAAGGAAAAAATATCGTCATAGCATTTTGACATAAAACTTTCTGTTGCAACAAAATAATTTGGTTTATTATAGTATATTATTTTTCGCAACAATAAAAACTTGAATTTTTCTAATAATTTATTTATCAAATAAAGTACGGCTTGTCCTATAATGACAATTGCGGTAAACGTATTTTATAACTGTTACAATTTAACAGTGCATTTACAATATTTCTGTTCATAATTCTGTAGAAAATGTTTCCTAATCATATTATTGAAATATTAATTGGCTTTTTAGTATTAAGGAAGATCGTTTATTCCCCACCAATAGGTTTTTGCGTAATAATGTTGATTCTGTTCTATCGCAAATTCCCGGGATATAATTTTATTATATTTTAGGATTATATTTGTTTACGATGGCATAATAATAATCTTATGAATACATGTTAGATAAAAATCGTATCCTTAGTCACTTTTATGACATTTTCTTCATGATTTTTCATATAATTTATCTATAGTTTGTGTGTAATATACTATTTTACATTCTTATTACCCTTATAATTTTTTTATTAAATCTAGTATAAAAACTATATAATAGAATTAGGCCAATTATCATCGTCTTTTCGTCAATGATAATTCACCAAATTTTTTGATTTTAATTTCAAATACTTATAAACGTAACAGTTGACTACAATCTGTAAGTAAAAAGGCTTCCTATTTTTCCCAATACTGTGATGTTTGAGACCACACTTTTTCTAACGTTCATCTAAGCTTTATCGATCAATCGCATTCGAGACCTTCCCCTGTTTTTTTGTTGACGTTGATCTCCCTCTGTCTTCATTTTTGTGTTATATTCGTTGGAATTTTGACGGGTTATACATTTTGCCCACTTTTTTTCCAATTTTGGTTTACATTCTTGCTTCGTCCCCAGTATAATTTCCTCTTGTTTTTTTTTTGTTTTTTAAGACTTGTTAAAATTTTTCAAAATTCTCCTGGAAGTGAATATATATACGAAGTGAACAATGACAACGAACAATCAATGTAAGACTTACTTTTGATATTTATGTTTGATAACCATAACCTAATTACTTGAAACATGCATTTGACATCTAAACATGAAAAATATCACCATGTACTAAAGTATCAAATGCCAGATAGCTCCGTGGTAGGAGCGCTTTACTTTAACATAATTATTACTTTGAAATATTTATCTAGAGAAATCAAATCACTTCGAGGCATACGATTTTTTAATCGTTTCACGTCTCGGAGGTGTCCGGACTTGTCCTGATACCTTTCAGTGTTGATGAAGAATAATCAACACTGCTTCCCCTTCTATGGCGACGATAGATTAATAACAAGGTCGTGGAAAACTTAATGCACACAAAATATGTACTCTGACTCCCGTAGTTGTGACAAGTTGGTCACACATCACATATAAGATGTATGTGTTACCAACTTTGACATATCAAATTGTCGATGGTATAGCTTTTGAATACACGGTTTAGCTTTCTAAAGACTGCCTAATTCCTTTACGAGGGCAAATTTTGAGCAGTTTTGTTTAGACCAGCGATATTCAAACTGTGTTCCGACGAAATCTGAGCTTCTGTATAACCTTCTCAAAGGTCCTGCGAATTTTTGTAAATTTAACTTTGTACTAATATTATTCGGCGTGTTTTACAAATCAATTAAAAAAGAAATGCATTTCCTTATTAGAGGTTTAATGCTAAACTTACGACGATATGCACGCTGTACAGAAGTTTACTTTTACTAAACTTATTAATGTAAAAATCTTGTGTTGTATAGTAGTTGTCTTATTTAGGACTAACGCTTGACTGGTGCTTGAGTGCTCTAGTGGTTATATTTGAAACTCTGTAACATCCTCTTTTAAGTTGACAGAAAACAAATATAACATACAGTCTATCGCAGAGAAAACAGAACTTTTTACTACTAAAAACAAAAGCTTACTATTTTGATAAAATTCACATATTTTATTCAAAGTAGTCGCTTTCGGCTTCGATACAACGTTTTGCACGGTCAATTAACATGTCGAATAAATTTTTAAGTTCAACTTTAGAGATGTCCTTCGAGATCGCTGTCGATGCCTTTTTAATGGCTTTGACGTCGGCATAACGCTGTCCTGTCATCGGCAAATGAAGTTTGTAGTATAGATAGAAATCACAGGGGACCAAATCCGGTGAATACGGTAAAGGATTGATGGTTAAAATGCTATTTGTAGTTAGATAATCAGTGATAAGCGTCGACGGATGAGATGGTGCATTATCATGTAACAAATGCCAGCTACTATTTTCACGATATTGAGGGCGCCCAAGGCGAATACGCGCTAAAAGACTCTTCATAACACCAAGATAATATATAGCATTGACTGTTTGACAAGTTGGTACAAATTCTTTGTGCACTATGTCTTTCGAATCATAAAAACAAATGCACACCGTCTTCGTTTTTGACTTCTCCAAACGGTTTTTTTCGGTCTTGCTTCACTTGGGTGGTCCCATTCAGAACTTTGACGCTTGATCTCTGGATCATATTAAAAACACCACATCTCATCGCCAGTTACAATAGAATATTTGAAGTTTTCTTCCTTTTTGGTCTTTAATCAAATCTGTACAATGTTCAATTCGGAGTAATTTTTGATCTTCAGTTAGCTTGTGTGGTACAAAGCTTGCACAAATCTTTCCTAGTCCGAAATGCTGTGTTAAAATGCTATGGATTGAATCTTTGAAAATATTTAATTCCATTCCCACGTATCACAATGAGGATTTCGGCTCATTTTTGATAAATTCACGCATAAGTTCGATGTTTAGTTTCTATAACCACAGATTTTTTTGCACCAAAATCTTCGTTATCATTTATGTCAGTAAGTCCGCCTTTAAATCGTTTATACCACTCATACATATTTGTACGTGATAAACAAGTATCACCATACACTTGTTTCTTCAAATTAAACATTTCAGTAAACAATTTATCGAGTTTAAAACAGAACTCAATATTTGCGCTTTGTTCAAAATTCATTTTTCGACCAATGCTAAATATACACTGTTACTTTATGCGCAATTTTTCTGCTTCTAATGATACCGACAGATTGTGTATATTGCGGGAAATCTAGTCAGATAAAATTGTATCTATCTTTTAGAATCATACTGTATATTTTCCTACTTACCAAATCATTTATACATATCTACGAGCTACAGCAAGACAGGTCCTATACATTCCATGATATTTTTGATTTAAAATTTTAATGTATTAGAATTTACATAACGGTATATCAATTGTTTTTCTTACATTGTGCGATTCTCAGTGATTTATAATGTCAATATTTTGATAATTTTTACACAATTTCGATATTTTGCTTTTTTCAATGATATGATTTACTCATCATGTTGGCGACGAAATTAGTCGTTCATTTCTTAGGTTTCATCAAGTATTACGTTGCTTACTTTATTATAATTTTGATTGCAAAATATTAGTTTTAATTATTTGGTTACTATACTAATATTGACATTAATCTACCTTCATCAATTTTTATTCTAAAAATTCGTAGTCGAGTGGGATTTTAATTCACAATTTCTTGTCCTCACAACATATGTGTTTTGTTAATTTACAATTCGCTCGAGTCCCAACTGTATTCTACAATTAATCATAAATTAAATAATAGTAATGTAAATAGCATCAAAAATATCATATTTTGTACCTAAATTAATTAATTTAAATTATTTTTTTCTAAAATTTTTCTTCTGTCGATACTTACATTGATACAAAATCCTCATATTTATAATATTTTATTGGACCTATATATCGTATTTAATTCCTCATTACTCATTTATTAGTGCCGAAAATTTCTGTTTAATACCAAACTAGCCTAACGTATCAGGTAAACAGATCAGTTTTTTTGTTACATAAAATCTCAACAACTTATCAATATTGACTTTGGGCTATTAACGATACAGATATACATACCTATACATATCGTATATAAGCGTTCGCGTGTGTGTGTGTGTGTGTGCGTGTATCTATATTCCAAATTATATGGATAGATAAGATAATATAAACAAATAGTGGACAGACTATCAAACGTATAAGATATATCGAGTGGGCTTAGTGTCACGTACTTATTTTTCACAGTATCTTCACGAAAAAGATAAATTGCAATCTTATTCAAATAAAGGAACACATTACGAGAGTGCTGCGGCTATAATAATTTAAAAATTATGTGAACATTGATGTATTGGAATTGATAACTAGATTATAATTAGTTACGAGTTTTTTATAAGATACTAAACAGAAGCTGAAATCGTTTGTTTAATTTTTTTTTCTTGATTATTGAAAGTAAATAAATTATTCATTCAGCGGTTCGATATCTATAAATATTTACATAATTCTATTAGTTCGTAATGATAGCACGATAGGTGATTTTATTTTTAGTGTTAGTATCAATATAATTAATAATGTAGGTGTATTTGGTACGTGTTGTTATAGATTTGCAGATACTACCTACTTGTTAACGATGAATAAGATTATTCTTTAATATATGCCTTTTATATCTTGATTTCAATACTGTTTATATTCCTACACATTTGTATTTGTTTACATCTATTTATATCTTGTTTCTTCTAAGAATAGGTATATTGACTTAATAATATGTAGATGTTATGCTGTATAGATTTATTGCCAAAGTATAATCCCGTATCAGTTGGAAAAAGTTGAGAATTTATTATAAAGATTATCGTTTGTTTTTTTCGAAATAAATTGAGAAATGGAAAATTAGAATTTTTATTTTACATGATTCGAAATATCGTGTTTATTTTTATTTTAGTTTCATAAAATTACTGTCTTTGAGGTTTCAATATTTAAATCTACAGGGGCGATCAATAGTGAGCGAGTCTAGACAAGAAAACACTTTTTGGCAATAAATTATTTTATTTTTCAATGTAAATTTCTTTTAACACATTGTATTTAGTCCATTGATATTCAAGTGTTTGCATTATTTCAGAAAAGTGAGCTTTATCATCAATCTGTTTAAAATATGAGCTATGTAGTTTTAGTGATTTCCACATTGTTCGACCCAAATCTCTTGCCACCGAGCAAAGTCTTCAGGTTGGAAAAAAGGAAAAAGTCAGGAAGCAAATAAGCTGGATGTGAAAAAGGATAAATTTTTCTCTTATTGTTTTATGTTTTTGAAAGTACTCAATAAAAAGGACTCCATTGCAGGACCAACTTTTCCGGCCAAGTGCACGGTCTTGCCTTCTTCGAAGCACTTGTGCCATCCTCACTCCATTGTTTCGATTTTTGCTTCATTTCAGGTGTAAAAGAGCGATCCAAATTTCATCAACTAAAATAATTATCCGATAAATTTTGTGCTGAATTGTGTTCTTGTTCGCATTTGTTGTTCATAGTCAACAAATATGGTAATCATCTTGTACGTAATTTTTTTATGCTCGCTATTTCATTTGAAATTAAGAGCCTCTGCTAATCAGAATAATTTTATTTAACAGTCATCTAGCACCATGTCATATACCTATTTAATCATTAATAATTTCTGGAATATATACGTTTTTCGAATGTTCATTGAGACGTTCATCAAACATGCTGTACTAACTATGTTTAAACTCAGATTTCCATTGTTTTATGGATACAATCGATAGAGATTAGTCATTGAAAACAGCTTTGATTTCATCGTTTATTTTGTACTTTAAAAGCAAGAACTTAATCACTGATTTTAACACTTTTTCTATACTTCAAGAAGCCAACATGAAATTAATATACCCTACTACTTCATCGTTATCACTAATTGCAGAAAATTAATTCAATGTTTGTGCATTTGGACAAGACTCGAATCTGTACCTATCGTTTTTTAGACCAAGCAGTACAGTTTCGAATCTTTCCTTAATAGGCCATAAATGGCATTATAGATCAGATCTAATTTAATACCGCCCAGTGAGGTTTAGATAGAGCAGAAGGAAATATTAATTTCATTAGCTTTTCATCGTGAAGCTCTTAATTATACATCGAACCCAAAGCAGTTCATTTTATATTCAAATAATAAGCGTTCTTGCAGTCAGAATTAACGCAAATTTTGATAGTTATATAAACGACTGTCACATTGAAAAACAAATATTTTTTTATTGATGCTGCCCTCTACCGATAAGCTCACTAACTATTAATCCAGTCTCGTAGTATTTATCATAACAATTTCTCGATTTTTGCTTTGTAAAATGTGAATGAAGATAATTAATTAATTATTAAATTTATAGACTCAAATACCTATTCGAGAACTTATATTAAAATATAGAGAGATAGTACTAATATTATTATTACCCAATAATTATAATAATTCGTTCTGAATATTTTTTTTGAGAGTCTTGTGGTAAGTTACTTGCCTATGACGTCCAGGATCTCGATGGTTTTCTGATCGTGATGGTTTTTCGTGATTTTCCTTTCCCATTTAAGCGAATGGTGACAACGGAAGATCTTAAGTCGCACCACAATAATATCTTATGGTCTGTCAATAATTGGTGTTAATTGTTGGTAAATGAGAAAGCATGGGTTAGTATTATTATTTTATATTATACACTGAGTTTATTAAATACATTATACCGAATTAGTTATTTTACGAAAAATATGGCAGTCCAGTGGGAAGTAAGATTAGAAATGAAACAATTAGTTACGACATTAAGTTCTTTATTGTTTTCAACATATTCTCTTTTAAATTTAACACATCTGTACCAATGATGCTAGTCCTTTAAGCCATTTCTGTAATGATTTTTTACAACGTCCTTAAAACACTGCCCCATTGCTATGATAAGTTCATCCGACCGAAACGTCTTTCCTTAAAAGAAAAATTGGAGTTTGTGTAATAAATCGAAGACATTTGATACTAGATCTTCGCAAGATTATCTATGTAAATTATACTCTACGGGGAAGGGAAGACCTTCTACCATGAAATTCACCCTTGTGTTTGATGTATGGATTCAGAAATATAGTGACGAAGGCAGATTTTATCATGTAACAAATATTGCCAAAGAAAACAGCTTGATTCTTTTTAAATTGCTTCAAATTATCATTTGAATTTCGCATTCTTTAACGTTTTTGATCACAATTCAAGATTCACGACATTCGCCTTGCGAAAACTTATCTTGGACTTACCTAAAAATTCGTCTCTAATTTTATTGAAAGTAGACGTTCGTCAGAGGAAGGCTATGCTCTGAGTATAGTGTGATTTTAAAGATGTATATTTCGAGCTCCTACCATGAAATGAAACAATTTATTCAAGCGTGTACTGTAGCATTTGTCCGTCGTCTGGAAGCAACCAGAGTTTGTTAATCGTAAATGGGTGGTAGGTGTTTCAAGTAGAGTAGTCAATCAAATACTTTATTTGCCCATTGTAACTGAAATTTCAATTACAGGACAACAGAAAAGAAACAGGCAATAACAATTCCACAAAACTGTTTAATAATATAAAGATCAAGTACAATCTAAACAAATGATTGCAATTACATTTTCAAGCTCATGAAGAGTACAAACATTAATATTAGTAAGTCTTGATATTTGTTCTCACCGAGCTGACGCGATGTTCTAAAGTCATTCTGTGAATTAACTACGCGCATCCCGACTCCTGGCGACTCTGAAGCATCCCCAAGAATTGGCAGCTCTATTAATAAACGATCTATGAAAGCATTAAAAAGCACGTCATTGTTTTTTCGTTAACCCAATATTTTGAGTTGTTTTGTTGTGTATGCACTAATTGCATCTTGGAAGAAATTATAAGATTCTTAGTACAATTCCGTTATATAACTTCAGTTGTGTGAATAGTTTGTGCAAATAGTGTTATGGTTATTTAACATTATTTCTTCATTGTAATTATTCACTGTTGTTTTTTTCCTGCAAATTAAGATAGCTTATACACTTCTTCTTCTATTTGGAAGTTGAGGCTATAGCGTATTTTTTGTTTTGTACATATATCCAGCATTTTAATGTCAATAGTTATTTAGGAACTTACTGTTTCCAAGAATATATTTACACTTTTCGGGATTAAAGATATTCATGTATGACAATATTTTAACCGATAATAAACGCTCTATTCGCCTACTATACTCTATCTTCTTCAAATCTTTATTTTTGATAATGTAAACAATTGAATGCCTAGAATAATTCTTCTCTGTGTAGAAAAGTACATATAATTTATAAAAAAAAGTTTTCATTAAAAAACAATTTCGCTTTCAAGTGTGTAGTTCGTCTTGTTTTATTGATTGGTATAGTTTCATTATAACAGATTGGAAAATAAGGTTTTACAAAAATCGGTTAATAAAACATTATTTATTTGAAAAGTTTAGTAGCAAATGAATTAATAACCCGGTTTATTTATTATTTATTGTTGAAATTAGTGTTTCATAATAACTTGCTTTACAGCAGTTTAGAATACGTACATTTATACTCCACTTTAAATAGTGCAATTCTAGCGAATTTCAACATTATAATACTAAATAACATTTAATATTTCTCATGCTTACCCCTGTTTAAAATATTCTCGACGGTAGTTCTAATAAACATAACCGATGTGTATTTTCACGACGCAGGGACGACATTACTGCCGTTTTATTACCCACTAAAACAACAATTCATTAGGATTCCTACCGTATTTAATATTCAACGGATGTTCAACGCTTTCGAGTCAGTCGCAGGATATCAAACGATGCGATTTTCGTGGAAACTGCGGCCATTCGCTCTGTTTGCCTTCTATTTTGGCACGAAAAATTGCATATATTATACATGGAATATATGCATGACGTGTGTATACAATTCTCAATTCTAAAAGCGGAGAACAGGAATATTATTTTCTGTTAATCTACTGGAAAGATTCTTATCTATTAAGATGGTAATGGAAACTGACAAAGCCATTAGTTCAGTGTTTGTTTTCGATTTACTCGAGCATTCAAAATATTGCATATATGCAGAAAAACCCATACACACACACACACACACACACACACACACACACATATACATATATACATATACATGTCATGATATTAATACAGGAGAAATACTAAGTATTAAATCACTTAACAGTTACAAACATATTCAGAAATTTTGAAGGAACCTCGTATATGAATAGTAAATATCGGAAGAAAATAAAACATTAAACGTATATAATTAATTATGTATCACATTGAGAGGTAAATTAAGCCTATGTACTTACTATTGAACACAATAATACTCTTATTTCATAATATTTTCAAAGGTATATATTTGAAATTTCTTTGACTCAAAACATATTAAGTCACACATAAGTGAGGAAGATGTGTAAATACATATTTGTAATTGCTGTTGAATTAATATATTGTAGCCTTATGTATAGTCACATATAGAACCCATGAATCTAAAAAAAATGCATCTTTAGAATCTATTCATAAATACAATAATAGTACGTCATTGCCATGAGTAGAAGGTAACCATAAAATCTATCAACCAATGAAATTTAAAGTATAATATTTAGAAAAGGAATTTATATATGAGTTTAAAAATCATTTAAGTAAAGTATTGTTGTTAAAATGAATTAATTTTGAAGGAGTAATTCAGGTTAAAGGAAAAGATAACTCAAATTAAACATAGAATATCAGTTACATATGTAGGTAATTTATTTATTTTATGGAATTTTCCAAAACCAATATTTTCCATAGGAATAGAGGTCTTATAGTGAAATTTAGAAGGGAAATATTAAAGTATAATGCTTTAATATAAATTTTTTAAGAATTCAAATTGAATTTTGACAAGTAAAAATGGAATTTTTAACTATTTTTTTGAAGGATTTAAAATATGAATTTTGAATATTTGATTAATTAAAATTGGGAGACTATCGCATCTAAATTCTTACTCAAAAACGAATAAAAATTCATTATTTTAGAATTTGATTTGCTAGAACGACAGTCAGTTGTTTTTATTTGCATCGTGGAGATTTGTTGATCATCGTTTCGGTTTGGCCAAGGATATATAAAGCGTAAATTTCATTCATTCCATCATAAGTACTTGTTAAATAACGATGCTAAAAAACAGGCATAAAACCAAGTTTTAGTTGTTGATATGACTTAAAAGTTATAAATGGCATTGACAAAGGTCAAATAGATATATTTATTACTACCTATATATAAATGGATAAAAATATCTAAGAAATTAAAAACAGTGTAATAAAGTGAATATTTAGAATAATTTCCAATGAATTAAAAAACAATGTTAGAAAATAAATAAACTTTAAAAATTAGTGATAAGGCACACACACATAGGTAGATACGTATTACAATTATTCATTTTTAGAGTTATTTAGGATTTTATAATTTTTTTAAAAGGCCTATAATAGCTCAATATTTTTTTATTTATTTACATGATTGATCATAATGACATTTGTAATGAGGATAATATTGAAAACAATGCAAATTTGAAATTAACAATAAATTTAATTGTCAGAGTTAATAATAATACGACGTGGTTTATTCGTTTATTTATAATTGTTTATTTACTGTTGGATATTAGTATACTATACAGTTTAAAAAAGTAATTTGATTTTATTTAATAGTACATATCAATACAGTTAGAAAAGTAAATTCAGTTTTAATATTAATTTTTATTAATATTATAAATATCTTACATCACTATAAAGATTTAAAAAGACTTTTGCCTAAATGAAAAAGATAAATAAAGGACATTACAATGAGTTACAAGTAAGAAGTATTTGCGTGTTTAATAATTTGGTAATATAACAAAAAACAAAAGATTTTTGTTTCTGTCAGGATGCATGTAAGAATCACCAGCGTACCTACAGAGTTTTGACGATACTCATGCACGAGACAGATCTCATGGTCTAATACAAAGTCATACAATAGAGTATTTAAATAAATAAATATAAGATATAACACTCTTATTCATTTGGCACAGACAACGTGGGCTTATAATAAACCCACTTCACACTACGTAACTATATATATAATTACATATGTATCCTTATTAAGCCTAAAATCTTACATTCTCCTGTTAATAAGAAGCTCGTCCACTAACTTACGAAGCCTAGTATCGAGCTAACAATCAATTAATTTTTTTTATTACTTCGGCGAAGTTATGTTGTATTTCTACACTTTACTGTACTTAGTCAACATTTATTTTATTTTTGGCTTTTAAATTTAATTGCATATATATATTCTTTTCTGGGAATGACTCATAAATTTTTACATGTTAAAATTTGAATCACACGTATCATTTTATCTCAATATTTTTTGAGAAAAATAATGTTACGATTTTATTGATAAATTTTTAGTCAGCTACAAAAGCAAGCAAAAATCGAAATATTTTATTATTCAACGTAATCCCTCTTTTAACTTAATACACTTAGTAGAACGACCTTAAAACGATTCTAGTGCTTTCAAAGAAAACTTTCAAAGAAACTCTTCAAACCATTTCTCTACGTCTTTTATCACGTCTTCGTTGCAAGTAAAATATACCCTTTTTCAGTTCAAGGGAGGAGATGAAAGACTATCGGATGAATAGAGGTCGGGGAGGAAGGAGGGGTATATAAGTAATTCAAACCCTAAATCACGAATGTTGACGTGCGATTTGTGTGAAGAGGTATTGCCTTGGGCTAACAAAACACCTTCGGACAAGCTTCCGCGTCTTTTATCTTTAATCTTTTCTCATAAAGTGGTCGGTAATATCTAATAGTATTTTCCCTAATTCAGAATACCAGAATGGCAATCTCAAAAACTGAAACAAGAACTTTTCCAGCAGATTTTTTAGCACCGAACTTCTCTGTTCTTGGAGAACCAGAATGCCTTTATTCCATCGATTGCTATTTTGTTTGTGGATCGTAAAAGTATTATCAAGCTTCATCCGTGGCAACCACATGGATTACCAAGATGACTTTTTTTGTCTCGCTTCTGATCAATATTCAGAAATTTTGTTCATTGATATTAATAAATAAATAGATTGTGTTTTTATTTATTTTATTTATTAACTATTTCACGTAACAATTGTTTTGCCTTACAATTGCTTCTTTAGATCTTTGAAGTATTTAATTAATGTTAAGAAACGTTTGAAGTACTTCAAACATCTAAAGAAGCTACCATGTAGCGAAACGATTGTTAGGTGCCGTAGATAATAAATAAAATAAGAGAAAATTTTAACAATGTGCCTATTTATTAATATTACTTATCAATATAAATGTTTATCAAATAAATCTAAATCAATTCAATATTCTAATGAAATTATTTTCATGTCCAAATCAATGTAAACTATAATAGTCGCGTTAATATGAAATACTCAATGCCTTAGAATTCATTTTATAAAAATTCGACGGCCTGATAATATCGTGTCATGATTTGTCTCGATATTTTCCGGAACGGCTACAGACACCCATCTTCCAGATTCATTAAAAAATTTACCTCATTTAAATGCAATTTTTTAATCAAATACATACATACATACATATAAGGAATAATGAACACTAATGATATTAGCTACATCTTCGTAAATCTGCAGGTCTTTTAATTGCTTCAAGTAAAGGTGAATGAGTATGATAGCTTGATTTTTGAATTTCACAAGTTCGGCCAACATTATTTTTTTTTTAAAATTAATGCACTACAACTATATTTTTTTGACGTGAAATATCACGTCATTTTTATTCGTTGCAATGCTCTGTTTATGCAACGAATCGGTCAAGGTTGACTAGATATCACTGCTATTTCGTAATCAAATATTAGCAGAATAAGTTCTATCTAGACTTGTCTTAGATTTATAAATTAGCTTTAAAAAAATAAGAAAAGGTAAAGAAAATCTGGCGTAAAATTTAAATATCGATCTCCCAGACGTTCTTCTTGTGTTATTTAGGAAACAAATATACTATATTTGAATTTGGGGAAGTATATGTATATACATATATATATATATATTTCCATATCTATCTATGAGGAATATCCTTAAGTAGAAGTATTGATCATATGTATAAGATATATCGAAATAATCATTTGAATACTTCATTTTTAAAAATGAGTCTATTTTCTTAATGCAGTATCTAAAGCAATTCCAATTTTGGAAACCCTTACAGTAATATCTTAGTTACACATCAAATAAAACTGTATATCAAAAACACTATTCTGCGAAAGCAAAAAGGGAGAAAAAGGTATGTCCAAAAAAGACAAGTCTCTATTGAATTGTATTTCAAATAAATTCATGGGTGTCTTAAGAAATACATTGTTAAAAATTATTAATTTGACATAAATATCTTGCATGTGAAATTATTAATATCATAAACATATCTTCATATTGTTTAATCCTTTTACATAAAATGAGTTTAAAAAATATTGTTATTCTTAAAAATATTGAGAAAAGTTCTACACATACAATCCTGTACCAGTACCACTTTATTTAAAAAGGAAAAATAGTAACTTATTAAATTATAAACATGTAATTATTAACTAATTTACCTGTAATAGTATCTTTATATTTTATTTTGATGACTTTACTTTAATAACTTTAAAATAAATTTAAAATTTTCAAGTGTTCCATTTCATTAACTCCCCAATATTAGTTTTATTAGTATTATCGATTTCATTTGTTTTAGATTTACTAAACTAAATAAAACGTAGTTTCACTAAATATATTACATCTTATTTATTTTTTGTTAATATTTTGAAATTGTTATATTGTATTAATGAAACGTTAAAGTAATTATTTTGAAAACCTATCTTCATTAATTTATATAACAAAAAGGCGAAATCTTTGGTGAAAACAAAATCATATATTACAAGCCAGCTGACGCCAAATTCAAGTATCTATTTACAGTCATAGTCATTACATTCTTTTTATTATTATTTAAGTAGAACATAAATTCGCCACCATTACTAATCTTACATAGTAACATGGAAAGCAAACTTCACTAAATTGATTCATTAATTGATGGTTTCATATCGACTTGTATCACATTACGAAAAACAACATTTATTTAATTTGCCGCGGGTTTTTTTTGTGAGTATTTATCTGAAAATGTATGTTAAATTGCGAATTTTGATGTAGATCGGATAATAATTGGAGAGATGGCGCCACTGGATATGACTTTGTCATTTGCTACCACATTAGAGATAAGAAAGTACTTTACTATAATTTTTTTAATATAATATAAAATCGATGATTTTTTTTGGGTGTTTCTATAAATCTTTTCCTTATTTGATTTTAAACAGTACGTGTATAATTGACAACAGTTGCACATATAGTAATGGTTTCCTAATAGATAGAATAGATATTAAGATGTGTTAAATATTTTAAATGCTTTATTTATTTCTATGCAGGTTTCATCTAAGAGAATGTTGATTTTATTTGATAATTTACCTTAGATTAACAGAAAATATGCGGAGTAATTGTAGTTATTTAGTAATATTTATTAATGAAATGCTTCTGAATTACAGATTTCTCGCTTACGTACATAGACGACTTAAAAATCTTTAATTGTATTACTTCTTTTTTAAACTGTCAACTTTTGCAGAAAAATCTTGCACTAATTCATGAATTGGTGTATACATAATTTAGTGTGTTAGTAAACGTGCTATTCTTTCTTCCTCTAAACCATAGGTTCCTAAACTTTTTAAAGCCATGGTGCGCTTAACGTTCAGATTATTGCCGGCGGCGTCCTTCATATGACGCAAAACTGGAAAATTATATTTTTCAATTTTTTTCGTTTTTGGCGAGGCTATCGCGGCGCCCCTGGAGACTCTTTGCGGCGCCCCCGGGCGCCCCCGCGGCGCATACTTTGGGAACCCCTGCTCTAAACGTTGGACTTTTTATTATATCTTATTATATTGGGTCTGGGAAAAAGTTCGTGGCGTTTTTTCAGTAAAATTCAACTGGTCCCCGCATGGCGCGTGGACGAATTCATTTAAACCGAATATGCTCCATTATTATCGACAATGTTTCGCCATTTTTTTGGTAGATCCATGATCCCATCGGTGAAAAACTTCTGTGGTTTCTGGTCGAAAAACTGAATCAAGTAGTTTTCACAGGCTTCTTTTGAAACCAACTTAATTCCATTGAGAGAGTTCTGCAGAGGTCGAAACAGATGATAGTCAGAGGGTGCTATATCCGGACTGTAAGGTGGGTGCATCAAAACTTCCCAACCAAACTCTCTCAATTTTTGACGGGTCATCAAAGAAGTGTGTGGTCGGGCGTTGTCATGATGGAAGACAACACCTTTCCTATTAATCAATTCGGGCCGTTTTCTTTCAATCGCCTGGCGTAATCTCTCTAGCTGTGCACAGTAGAGTTGAGAATCAATCGTCTGACCAGTTGGAAGTAGCTCGTAGTGGACGATTCCCCTCCAGTCCCACCATACACACAGCATCACTTTTTTTGGCGTCAATGTTGGCTTAGCGAACGCTTGTGACGGCTCACCATCCTTTATCCACGATCTTTTACGCTTCCGATTATCGTACGTAATCCATTTTTCATCTCCGGTTATTAAACGTTTCAGAAACGGCTCGATTTCATTCCGTTTCAGCAGCGCATCGCAGATGTTAATTCGGTCCATCATGTTTTTCACGCTCAACTCATGAGGAACCCATACGTCAAGCTTTTTTTTGTAACCAGCTTTGTGTAAATGGTTCAAAACAGTTTTGTGGTCAATGCCTAGCTCCATGCCAATATCGACACTGCTGATATGCTTATCTTGTTGGACTTTTTCAAGAATTTCATCAGATTTTTCAGTGATTGGACGACCGGAGCGTGACTCATCTTTCACATTGAAATTTCCAGAACGAAAGCGAGCGAACCATTTCCGCGCAACAGATTTCGATAAAGTACCTTCACCGTACACAGCACAAATTTTATCACAAGCCTGCGCAGCGTTCTTCCCCTTATCATAATAATATTGCAGAATATAGCGATATTTCTCATTATTCTTCTCCATTTTCAAGTGCGAATAACTTTCCAACCACTGCACCGATTACAATGTTTCTACGCTCAAACTAACGTTCGGAAGGTCATCTAAAAAACGAGCCGTCGGTGGTGTCGCTGTGACTTGTTGTTCTTTAGTTATCGGCAACCAATGCCATCTATCGGGAAAAACGCCACGAACTTTTTCCCAGACCCAATATATTCTAGGGTACTACAATTTCACGATAGAGTGTTATACTGTCCTCATTTATTTTTTAGCCCACACATTACTAGCGTTTGTTCTTCAGCATCAAAATCTCTCGGTTTTCTAATAAAATTTTAACGCTCATTTGGAAATTTATACAGTTTGAACGTTTTGAGAAAAAAAAAACATTCTTCCCTCTACCGTATAAACAAGCAATTATCCGTGAGAAATAAATGTAGAGAAGTTCGTGTGCATCCCGCCAATTCCTTTTCTCGGACAATTATTTTTTTGTACGATAGAGGGATGTATAGTTTTTTCTCAATTGTCGCTCTATCGTAAAAGACATACGATAAACCTGCAGAGAATAACTCATTAATGAGATTAAAGGTTGCTTGATGAGAGTTGAATTACTCCAAACGCATCCTCTCCTCTTGTGTATTTGATCGTTTTCTTTTATTCCTTTGTTCAAACCAAGTCTGCGTGTGTGCTTTGGTGTATCCTAGATATATTTATCTGCTATTACTCGAGCGTATAAGGAAACGAAGTTTTTACTGTATAAATTGGATGGTGTATACTCATGATGTGGCATTGACTACGAAAGTTTACGTCATAGACACGACTTCACCACTTCTCTTAGCCAAAGAAGAGGTTAGAGTGAAGTTAATGGCAAGTTTCTTGTAAAACTTTTTAATAAAGCTAACGATTCATGTTCTCCATTGAAGTAAATTTGGTTGCTGGTGCCAGGATATACCATTAGAGAAACAAATAATCTCTTCAACGCTAGTCCACGTGTGTAACAATTGCCTTTATCTTGATCCCTTTTAGAAAAAGTTTTCTTTTTAATCTTGCTTTTTTCTATTCCTCATTTCATTGGATTTACTGCAATTTACTTACATTTTTATGTGCAATCATGTGCCGACTATGAATTGTTTTCTTTAATATTTATCTTATTAATCGTAATCTTTTGGGTGAATGAATCCTATGATTATTAATGAAATTAATCAAAATATTTTTGATAATAAAATGTCTTTAGTAAGAATATTTTCGAAATGTACATAGCTAAGCAAGATTCCTAATATTACTCCAAACATATTTCAACTTATTTTTCATACTTTGATTGTTTCTGGAATAATGTTTATTAACATAAGTTTTTCGATATGTCCTATCACGTTCTTACATGATTTTAATGATATATTTCACACAATTTACACGCCTGTGAATAACATTGTTAAATTATATTGGTCTCCTTTAAAATTTGCAAGTGTCACTGAATTTTTCAAAAGATTTTAAGCATAATGGGAGCTCTGAATTTGGTAATAAGCAATGAGGACATATAAGCACGTAACTTTGATATCGTGAATATCCATTCATTATTAATCTGAGTGGACTGGAAAAGAATATTTTTTAGACGATAAGAATGTCTCTCGAAATCAAAGATGATTTTTAATTTTCGGATAATTGACATACTTCAATTAGAAGCAATCGCGATCCACTTATCGTTTTTGTGTTAATTTAATTTGTTCGAAACTATTTTGTTAATTCCTCATCGAAATTATATTGCCTTGGCGATACTATCTACAATAAAATGTTTATTCTAGTCTCCAAAGATTAGATTGCCATGATTTCAATATCACATTTTTTTAATAGCACTTGAATCAAATATATCATTTGTTGATAACAAATCATTTGTAATTTAGAACTAATACTGAGGATATAGGTATTTATAATAAAGTGTTTCATGCTGACTAATTTTATTTAACATTTCTTTAACAAATTGATTACGTAAATATTTAATAAAATAAATTTATAATGAAGGAATGCAAACTCGTATGAAGAAACCATATTCAAGGAAGAGAAATAATATCTACATAAGTATTAGATAAGAGTATATCTGTTCATCCACATAAAGTCATGTGCACGAAAATAGAAGTGGTCTTCAATTTGCTGAAATATAAATTTATACGTTAAATAAAAGAAATTCAAGTTTATTTCAACATGTTATATAACTATAACAATAAATAAATAGATTTCTTAATACCAAAGAGAAAATAAAACTGTTTATATTCTAGGAGAGACAAAGTAACTGTGCATTCAAATAGCAGTCATGTCAAAATACTAACCAAATATCATTTTACTTAGTTAATTGGATTGAAACACTTAATATTGTGTTGTTTGACTTTATTGTTTAACGCCTCTCGACACCTGTGAGGCAACGAGATCATCAGTTGACTACTGTCTGCTGAAATTGACTGCCATTCAGCTTGGCATTTTCTCCACAGATCGTCAATATTTTGCGGCTTAGCAGCAGATACAGTCTCTTTCAACTCCACCCATGAATTTCAATGGGATTTAAGTCTGACGATTGTTTCAGCCAACCCAAAACGCGAACATTATTATCTCTAAACCATGTTTCCCCTTTACTAGAAACATGCTTCGATGCGTTATGCTGCACATACAACCATCTTAGTGGCATTTCTTCCTCTGCATACGGTAGACGCACAGCTTGTAATAAGTTTACATAAACATCAGCATTCATTATGTCGTCTATTTTATCTAAAGGGCCTACGCTATACCACGAAAAATACCTCCACAGCATGATCCTTGAATCTCCGAATTTGACCGTCTTTTTGATGTACTGGGGTTGAAATACTGTCAATGGTGGTCTTCGTACGTGTTGTTGGTATGCACTGGAATTAAATAATTGCAGTTGAACTTATGAATAATATCTTCTTTTTACAAGATATAATATTTCTGTTTTTTAATGCTAGTTTTCCTTTATCCATCATGATTTTCTTTTCACTTTTCTCCATTTCTCAGCGTTTGCAATCATTTTCGCAGAACGTGAGAGCGTATTTTGTATAAACTTGTAGCTTATGTCTCTATTAGAGATCGTGATTTACTTCTCGCTCAGGGTGAATACCAATAGACAAAAATCTTAAGTCTCCACTTATGATCTGTCAATGTTCCCTGTAATTAGCATTAAGCTATTGGGAGGATGTGAAAACATTGTTTGTTATTATCATTATTATTATCAGCAGACGCACTACAAGGACTAAAAGAAAGTTAAACTGTTTACATAGTCAAACCCATTATAATTCGTACACATTATAAAAATTAAATCGCTAAGACGTTTATTCTAATTTTTCGTATACCAAGAACAGAGCTAGTTACGGTACTGAGTTTAAATATATTTATTCATTAATAAATTGAGTTTAGCCTCTTTTAAAGACAGAATAGGGAACCAAACTCCTGTTATCCCTGCACACCTACTGCAGTATAAAATGTTGTAATAATACATGTCCGCAGATTGTGATATATATATATGCTTGTTGACATTTGTTGTCAACATACACATTTCTTGTTGTTTAATTAGCATTATTTGCAATTAGAGTAGTCCTGAAAGTCATCGAGTATATTAAACAACTGGAAACAATGTTGGTACAATATGAAAGTTTATTTTATTAAAGTTATTAAATTGAGTACTGATTGCTAATTGTCATGTTGTAATGTATTCGTAATACTATTAAATCATTCAAAATTAATATAAAAGCTTGTCGAATTAGTTCAACTTTGAATTAAGTGTTCTTCACTTAAGGAATCAGAAAAGTGTGAGTTTAAGAGAGGAGCTGTAGCATTGTGATATGCTAAAGTACTTTCGCGTGATCTTAAATACTATGTTTTCTTTGAAAAATTGTTGTTTAAACGCGAAAGAAAAAAATTTTCGATTTAAACACTTTTTTTGGAAAAAAATAATAATAAAGGAATAATATGCTAATCTAAACTAGATCTAAACAGAAAGAGGATTTTAGAAAAAAGTAGGGCAAAGATAGAAGAGAAATGGGAGGATACACAAACGCCCAAAATTTGACAAAATGAAATAACAATCAACAAACCATTAGAAAGTTTTTCTGTGAGGGTATCCCAATGATGTCTCAAGAATTGCCATCTTACTAATGAATTATGTAATCAATACTACGTACGTTTAGAGTAAACGTCCATTTTAGGAAATAGTTATTTAAAAAATACGTATTTTTTTAAGCCAGGTCGTCAAACTATCAAGAATGTGAACATTATTCTAATTTACTAATAGTAAAATATTGTTCTTAGTACAAAACCAATCGAAGATTTTCAATGTGACATGAATGTTAAAAACACAAGTAAATGCCATGTTAATGATGAAGATTAATAGCTTCAAAGGACAGATTTTTTTATGTGAAATACAGCTAAAAATTAAATCATTACTAATAATATCTCCATTCTCTTCATTGAGTTACTATTTAATTTTGAAGAAATGCGCTGTGAATATTTCCCTCTGAATCTCAGACAATTTGTTAGTAATTGTAGAAACAAGCATAATGTTGAAAAATGAATAAAATGTATATATTCAATTGAGTTAAGGTTAAAATTGTAACTTTATACTAACTTTATTACGTAAGCCTGTAGTATAAATCCTGTAGTAATGAAATAAACTTTATTAAAAATATAATATTGTCACGATACTCATAGGGGCCAACGTACGAACTAGAAAATATCCAGACTGTTTGAAAAAGTGCACATTTCAGAGCAAGAGCAACTGGGATAGATACCTGACAGGTGTATAATAAGTAGCCGGTATCGTGTATCGATGATCATTTGTGATGCTGACTTTGATATGTGAAGTAATTCGAGTAATTAAGAGATATTTACAATAGCCTTTTGAGATTATTTATTGTCAGAATTAGATGTAAATATGAATTATTCAGTTGTACTTTTGGTTAATAAAATTAAGGAGGTATCTATTATTTCAAATATTATTATTAAAACATTATTTTAAAGAATTTATCAATTTTTTAGATCGAGTATATATAGTAAGAACCCCCAATGTGCCGAATTATATACATTTTTCCTTAATAATAAGAAAAACAAAGAAAATGCAATAGACCATAGACAGAAATAAATATAATGAAACACTGAGATATAATAAGAGCGTTTACAGCCCTAATGTTTTCAGGGAGACAAGACGAACAAAAATTTGCAGTTGTAGGCAGTATTGGAAAACAGATACTTAGAGTGCTAACATCTTAATAATAACGAAAGTGTTTCAAGACTATAAAGCATTATGGAATTAGCATATTACGACATCGAAATAACAATATGGATAGATAATCGCCTCAAATGGGTAGTTTTAAGATTACGTATCTGGTCACATATGTGTGGACGCAGATAAAGCGAAATTATAGTTATCGATCAACCTAACAGCTACTTATTATGCCTTACTTACTGATTTTAACTTTCTTAAATCCGATAACCAATATAATTATTTTTTAAATTATTGACCACGTTCTGACTCTCTTCTTTCCCACTCTTCCTCTTTCTTCCTTCTCGATTTCTTTTATGCTTTTTTTCTCCTTCTTTTAATTTTCCTTCTCCGTCGCTAAACGAGCGTCACAGCGAGGCATCGAGTTAACACGTCGTTTTATTTTAGATCCGTGATCATGGGGGACCGGGAATAATTATTGAAAATTGGATATTCTTTTGTAGTTACATTTCACTATAAATTAACTTCACAATTAGATATTAAAAATATATAATTATATTATATAAATATGAATGCTTTAAAAGCACTTTGAAATAACAATAAGAAACTGAAAGTGGAAATAGAGTTATGTGGTAACAGTTCTTAATAAAGCTGTTATGTTAAAAGTGAAAACGCATTCTATACTTTCAATTAAATTCTTATTTGGTGTGGCTTATAGTATTAATATAAAGTTGAGGGCAGTTCTTGGCATTTTGAGCAAAATGAAATACAACTGAAAGAATATTACATGCTTAAGCAATTTCTCATAATGCTGTCTCTTCTACCTTCGATTCGCGCACCTAACGTTTTCAAAAGCGTTTGCTCAATTTTGAGCGGTTATTGTAGCACAAACTTTTGCAATGAACAAGTTCTTTAATTGTGTTATTCTAAAAATTATGTTCTTAACGTGAGGAAAAGTAATCCATAATTGTAAGATTTGGAGACCTTGTAGGGAAATTCAGTAATCTATAGTAAAAATTTATTCCAAATGAACACATACTTATTATTCCATATATGTTGGAGCATTGTCCTGTTGGAAAATTCTTTCGTAAGTTCATGCTCATCGAGCTGGTTAATAAACGGCCCCAATAACCCATTTCGGTGTTTTTAAACATTAAAAAATGTAAGTCCTAAGATTTGTCTCCTTCACACTACTTCTCTACTACATAAATTCTTTGAGTATATAATGTCGTCCTCACAAATTCACGAGGATTTTCTAAGGACTATATTCTCACATTTTCTTTGTTTTGAATATTCTCATAAGAAACGAAGTGCTAATCAAAAATTATGATTATTCAAGTTCTACAAAAACCACTGGAAATACTCAATCCGTTTCTCATAATTAACATTTTTTGTGGATATAATTTTTTGTTTCTTTTTAATAGCGTGACAAGTTCCAACTGGTAACTCAACTTTTTGCAATATGAATTTTCTACTTTTTTATACGATGTCGAACATCTTCGTGGCAATCTACACTACTTTTTTTAGGTTATCCGTCTCAAAATTTACGAATTACCACCCTCGTTGTACGAAGTTTGTCAACATAATAAGCAACCTGGCTAGCTAGCTCGCTAATAATTTATTGCAGGATTAGAGAATTGTTGTATAAATACATTGCTCATATTCCAATCGTCTAAATCGAAAATAGCTCCCAAAAATGAAAACTTCTTGTTGTTTAGTTGTAACATGATAATAATATTCTATTGGGTTGGCAACTAAGTACTTTCGGTTTTGTAGTATAAAATAAAACACTTTTTTTTTAAACAAAGATTAGTTTTTAATCAATTATATATTTTCCATTTTGCTCAATGACCTTTTGTCATCTTTCTTTCAGCTGCATGATTCCGTGCTCATAAAATTTCTGGTCCTTATCAGCAAAAAACTGAACCAGGTGCAAGTGAAGGTCATCGTCATTTGTGAAAGTTTTACCATTCAAAGAATTCTGCAAACTTCGAAATAAATGGTAATCAGATGGTGCTAGATCAGGGCTGTATGGGGGATGTGGCATCACTTCCCAGCCAAGCTCCAATAGTTTCCCACGAGTTGCCAAAGATGTGTGAGACCTTGCATTATCTTGGTGGAAAACTACACCTTTCCGATTTGACAATTCTGGCCGTTTTTCTTTGATTGCTTCATCCAGTTTTATTAATTGTTGACAGTAAACATCAGAATTGATCGTTTGGTTCCTTGGAAGCAGCTCAAAAAACACAACACCTTTGTAATCCCACCAAACTGACAGCATGATCTTTTTTGGATGCAATTCAGCTTTCGATGTGATTTGAGCTGGTTTATCGTGTTTGCTCCGTAATCGTTTTCGAACTATGTTACTGTACAGGACCCATTTTTCATCACGAGTGATGATTCTTTTTAAGAAAGGGTCGGTTGCATTTCGTCTAAGGTGCATATCGCAAAAGTTGATTCTTTGTGTCAAATGAATTTCTTTCAATTCGTGAGGTACCCAAATATCAAGCTTCTTAACTAGCCCAAGACATTTTAAATGTTTTTCAGTTGTTGTGTGAGATACATGTAGCCTCTCCGCAACCTCTCGAACACTTTTATATGACGATCCTCTTCAATTATGACTTTGATTTGGTCATCATCAACTTTAGTAGGCCGACCAGAACGTTGCTCATCTTTGAGGGAAAAATCTCCAGAACGGAATTTTTTATACCAATTCTGACACGTGCGCTCTGTTAAGCAATTAGCACCATAAACTTCACATATCTTTTTGTGAGCTGCAGCAGCTTTCTTTCCTTTACAGAAATAAAATAGTAAAATATGTCGAAAATGTTCGTTTCTGCACTCCATTTAAAATTAACCCACAACTAATAGCTTTAATAAAAATCACGCACTACTTGCTTCTGAAGTTACGTCAATGTGACTAGTATCACGCGACAAACGGTAAAGTTCAGAACTAACATACGTTATACAAAAAATAAAGCAACGCTCTCTATCAGTAAAAACCGAAAGCACTTAGTTGCCAACCCAATACTTCGAAATACAAAGTTTAATGAATGGATATTAAGATGACAGTTGTCAAAGCTTTGCTAGTGAAGCGAAACTACACCACTATAACTAAGTTACTCCTACACGTAAAAGGATAAATACGCAGCGAACGCGATAATAATTGAATAAAGAACAAGACTATTGCCTACATATGTAAGTCGCATTTCGTCTATTGAAGGCATATTTGTTAACCTTGACCTCATCGACGAACTCTTCTTTTCCCGCGATTCTTCTTGTCGATACGATATGTTGTGATAGTGAACGGAAACTATACTTCCATTTTTCGAATGGAACTTAAACTCTCCGAACGAAAGCAGAGAGAGTGGTTGCAGTTGTTCCATAAATTAAACTAATTTGAATGTTAAAATTTTATTTAATAAACATGAATACTTCTGCGCCTTGTCAATTTTATACTAATATCAATATCTACTGTATTGAAGGCAGGGTTAATCAACTTTTATGACTAATATAATCTTTGTAGATTAATTATTGGAATAAAATATAAATTCTTTATTTATACAGACCTTCAAAGTTTTTAGTTACAGTCAATATGAACACCGAAGGTAATAATTATAGTAAGCATAATATACATGCCTATTCTCTGTCGGAATATGAAATATATGGTAGACTATTATATAGCTCACATACATACATGTGAAAACCACAAGTGTGCACCAATCTCGGAAGCAATATTGTATATTATAAAAGATGGAAGGCCAAATCTAGACACGAACACTAGAAGAACGCAGTGTGAGAAGGAGAACGAATCAGAGATACAGAGATGCTCTGGCATAGGAAGAATTTGACGATGCAAAGTATTGAAATAACTCTGCTAAAATATACCAAAACAAGAATAGTAACTTTAACTTTATCGTGAGTAGATATGTTACTCATACATTTGACAAGCTTTTTGAATATCTGCTTGAATGTCATGAAAGTCCAAGTGTAAGAATAACTGTAGCAGCGCCTTAGACCAGTGACTGACAATGAAAATGTAATTTCATCAAGTAATTTAATCGAAATATTATACTTTTACGAAATGTTTTTTCATTTGGATGTTTTTAAAATGAAATTTGTAACACTTAATAAACTTATTAAAATATTTTGTATATAATGTAAATAAATATATGTATAAGCCAGCGGTGTAATTACTCTTTATGTTCAAAGATGTTTTCGCTTGATTGATATGTGTTCTTCCTTGTTTTTTTATCTCTCATATCCTCTTCAGCGGTACTCCATATTTTTTTTGCTTTCTATTAAGAACACGAATTCAAATGACGAAGGCAAATGGTCTTCGTGACAGCAATTAAATGTGAGACTGCCGTTTCGATTTTCCGAGACAATGTTCGGAATGAAATGACTTAATGCAATGTTAAAAAGGTCAATTTATGCAACGGCGTGCTTTTGTTTTATAGGACAGCTAAATTGTCATCTTACGTAACTCCAACTTCTTGATCATGTGTCTAAAATTATTATCATGACTGTTATTACGAAACTATTTTTCGATATTTACACAGCTATAAAAAGAAATTTTAAAATAATAAAATAAAATACATAAGCGGGTATGTGGTGGATGACTGAGTTTGATTTACCTAATGAAGTAAGTAAGGCAATGTTACATTATCAGTTCTAAAAATCATCGAAGTAATTTAAAACGCAAATATTTACGAAAATTATTTTATTTATTCAAAATATTCCCCTTCACCATCAACACAATGATTATCATTTGATTGACTATTCCATGTTCAAACGACTATTTCATGTATCTGATTCAAATGGCATGGATAGTGCTCGTCGTTGACTTTTGAATACTTGCAAATAATGTAAAACGACTTCCATTCATTGCTAAATTAAACTTGGGGAACAATAATCGTAAAGAGCCAAATATGGTAAAAACGTGGAATGAAAACAAATAAATCTTTGCTCAAAAATCTATTACAATTGATGAAAAAAACATAAATACAATTTGTCTGATATTCAGGAAGTACAGGACGAATATGACGACTGTGACTTAACAAATACAGCATTCGTTACATCAATTGGAATGATTTTTTTGCGACTCCTTGGAATTGTAAAAAGCAGCGAGCATTGTTTTGTTTACGACTTTTCCAAAACAAATTAATATTATCTTCTCTGCCTTCTTTGATTTGTATCATTCAAACATATGCATTTGTGATTAACTATTATCCCTATCACCATTTTTAAACATATGAAACGTTACCGTAGTACTTTGTGCTTTGTTTTTATTCATTTTTCGTTCGAAGTATATAATCGTCACTTTAACGCATCGCTTTTTAGCTTTTAGTAAACGAAATGTCATGAAATGTGACAAATTATAAACCACCCTCCTTTTTTTTCAACACTAACGCGATCATTATTACATCTGATAGAATAGTCCATGTAAGATACATCCATGCAGTTTAGAATAAACAAGTGATAAAATACTCTATTTAGAAAGGGGGAAATATAGACAACAAGATGAGGTGCAAATACTACACGATGAAACATTTGAAAATATACCATAAAATCGCAAACACGAGTACCTAGGTTTCCATCAGGGTTCAAGCATAAACAAGTGCGAAAATGCTCTATTTAGAAAAAGGGGATATATAGATAACAAGATGAGGTGGAAATACTACACGATGAAACATTTGAGAATATACCATAAAATCGCAAACATGAGTACCTAGGTTTTCATCAGGGTACAGGCATAAGCAAGTGCGAAAATGCTCTATTTAGAAAAGGGGAAACATAGATAACAAGATGAGGTCGAAATACTACACGATGAAACATTTAAGAATATACCATAAAATCGCAAACACGAGTACCTAGGTTTTAATCAGGGTACACACATAAATCACTCATGTATCAAATAGAAACTTAAAAAGAAATAAAACACCGCATATGCTAGTAGTCAAATAGAAGTTAACGCTAAAAGCACCATGAAAACCATCAATACTTACACAATTCCACCTCTGACATATTCATTTGATCAAATGATTGAACAGAACTTAACCGTCTCAATAGAACAAAATTAACAGAACGACGAAAACTATATTTAAATTCGTGCATCGAACGAATAAAAATAAGCAGGAGGAAAGGGGGAAGAGAGCTCATAAACTAATACACACACTACATAGCAAAATACAGAGTCCAATAAAATATTTGAGAAACAAAAAAACCCATTACACCATGCAATCATAGAAGCAGACAAACAATGTACCCCACATTGGAAAGACACTGACAAAAGCTCACATGCAAAATAAAGATAACATACATAGAACACAATGCAAGCTCCACACATAGATACACAACTATCACATTAATGGTTGAACTCAAGACAACTTTTCTCTGAAATAGAGGGATTTGGCATAGCCATTCAAGATAAAGTAATAGCGACAAAAAATCACAGAAACACCAAACTAAAAGATATTCACGCAACACCTAAAAACAAATCTTCCAACATAAGTTCATATTATTTTACAGAAAGTAATAATATTCAATATAACTGTAATAGTTAAGAAATCTATCTAATAAAAAGACATATGACTCGACATAGGTCCATCACAGGCTTTAACACCATTACAATAAGCAACTAAAGATTAATAAAAATAATAATTCTTTATTGAATCCAACAGACAAGCAATACATTATAACCAAAGCAAACAAAATAAGTAAAATATAATAAAAAATATAAGGAATTCTTATTAAATTTCTTCTAGTTCTGGGTGGTAACTGGAATTGTATATACTAGCTGGTCGTAGCATATAAGAGGGGCGAAAACCCAATGAAGAGAAAATTTGAACGGTAAGGCATGATGATCCACTTGATTTGGTCTATTTAAAAATTCACAAGCGTGTGAAAAACAAGCAGGATTAGCGCCAACAGATATACCTGGTATTCATGATCCTGGATTTATAAAAAATTTAAAACCATAGTAAAATTAGGTATGTAGAAATAGATCGATAATTGAATAATTTAACTGGGCCATCAGTGTGTTTCCAATTGTCAGGAAACAGCTGTTTTTATTACACACTTAATATATAATCAAAGGTTATCTAAAACATATCCACATTTTCGATCAACGAAACAAGGAATAAGATCACCTACAACTTAGATTTAGTCGATAATGTGACCATAATCGTTAGATCATTGTCATTCACAAGACAAATAGTAAAATGTAGATAAGATTTAGTAGTCATTCTATTTTTTTTTAAAGGAAGAGTATATAACGGGTGTTTTTTTTAGAGGTATAGAACTTTGAAATGGAATAAAACAAATATGTTTTTTTTAAATTGACATGAAATTTACTTTATTTGAAAGATAATCTTCTGGCATTATAATTTAAATATGACTTCTGGCATATGACCGCCACGGCTGGCTCGGACGTAGTCTAATCTGGAGCGCCAATTTTCGATGACTTTTTCCAACATTTGTGGCCGTATATCGGCAATAACGCGGCGAATGTTGTCCTCCAAGTGGTCAATCGTTTCGGGCTTATCGGCGTAGACTAGCGACTTCACATATCCCCACAGAAAATAGTCAAGCGGCGTTAAATCGCACGATCTTGGAGGCCAATTCACGGGTCCGAAACGTGAAACATGCGGTTACCAAACGTTTCCTTCAATAAATCAATTGTGGCACGAGCTGTGTGACATGTTGCGCCGTCTTGTTGAAACCACAACTCCTGCGCATCATGATTGTTCAATTGAAGAACGAAAAAGTCAGTAATCATGACTCTATAGCGGTCACCATTGACTGTAACGTTCTGGCCAGCTTCGTTTTTAAAGAAGTACGGACCAATTATTCCACCAGGCCATAAAGCACACCAAACAGTCAGTTTTTCTGGATATAACGGTGTCTCAACATACACTTGAGGATTATCATCACTCCAAATACGGCAGTTTTGTTTATTGACGTATCCATTCAACCAAAAGTGAGCTTCATCGCTAAACAAAATTCGATTATGAAAATCGGGATCAACGGCAATCTTGGTTTGGGCCCATTCATCGAATCTACGCCTTGCTAGGTGATCGTGTGGCTTCAATTCTTGCACGAGTTGGATTTTGTAAGCACACAAACCTAGATCTTTCCGCAAAATCTTCCATAAAGTGGATGGACACATATCCAATTCCTGTGCACGATGGCGGATAGACTGATTCGGGTCTTCCTCTACGCTACGCTCTACAGCAGCAACGACTTCTGCTGTACGCACTGTACGACGTCTCTCTGGATGCGTGTTATCATTTAGAGTATACGTGGTGCGAAAACGTTCCATAGTTAATCGAATTAATTGCTCTGATGGTCGATTATGTTGACCGTAATATTGACGTAGTGCGCGATACGTATTTCGAACAGAACCATGATTTTCAAAATAACTTTGCACAATTTGCAAGCGTTGTTCAGGCGTCAGTCTATTCATGTTGAAATGACAAACCAAACTAAATATAAATCACTTAACAGCTGACAAAATGGCCGCCAGTTAAAAAAGTGTTTCCAACTTAAAGTTCTATACCTCTAAAAAAAACACCCGTTATATTTTTGAAACGTCCAGTTAATTGCTAGAGCTCTCTGAATTCTTTAGTGCTTGAATTTATCGAAACCAATACAGCGGAAATATTAGATTTAATATAGTATTTGATCTAACATATTTGCATATGTCAACAGTTTAAACAAAAAGTCTCTCACTTCGAAACCTTTGAAACAACGAATATGCGATCCAACTTTTCCGATGAGCGTATGCTTCATATAAAATTGAAACCTTTCCTATGGTGAATAAATAAGATGTAACATATTTTCCTGGAACCTTCACCAGAAGAGACTTTAACAGCTCTTATTCACTAACGAGACGCTGGTGAGAGACGCCTGTGGTACAAGCGAAGAGGTGAATCAATTTGGCGAACGACTATACCCACCTGTAACGCTTCCAAGTTTGTAGTGTTATTTTTTAAGTATCTTAAAATAAATTAAAACTAAGAGAACACGACATCTTTGAATAAATCACTTTGCGACCGAAAATTAACGTATTAGGTCTATAAGACATTTAGAAAGTTTGAATTGGCTAGTTTCTAAATATATGATTACTGGCGATGGTTTAACAGTATACGGGAGGCCCTTTCTAGGCATGTAACGTAAATAAAATAAGTAATTTACTAGATTTATTTTGCATTCTTAACATTAGTTACAATAGAAGTGAAAGCGTGCCTAATGTTGTATCATACTTACATTCCAGGGTATGCCGATTTTAAACCCTCTTTTGTTTCGGAATTTCCCTGAAATCGATAAATTACCAGTCTATCTATAATTAGAAAATTTCTAGTTATGAACGTGACGTTACTTTTTTCATCAATATGTATGTTGTTTATACTGTTATTATTGTTGATTATATATTGATACTATGATATTTTATATGTACATATGTACATACAAACGAGGGAACTAGAAGAAGAAACTACCTAGCCGTGATAGAAACAACTAATGGTGCGTTATCCAGTATCTTTCAGTACTGACGTTTTTCTACTACTTATGTGTTAAATTTGACTTCACTTCGTTCATTAGTTTGCATTTTATAAAGCGTTTCATAATAATTAAATTTCGTGAAATTATAAATGTCATCAAAAGTTTGTTAAGTGAACAGAATTATTCTGAAACTATTTACGAACAAATAATTATAGTCTGCGTTGTAAAAACAGTTTCGGTCGAGTCGTTAATCCATTGAAAATGACCCGTTGAATTTGGAACCAATCAAGAATTATTTTTTGTTCAATACATGCCAAAGGAGATTACAATAACAGCAATTACTGACGGTAATATGCTAACAAAATTACTTGCAACTGTTGACTAAAAACGTCCAGATTTGCGTCACAAATAAGTCATTTATTATGACTGCGCGAGTTCGCAAGCCAGCCAAAATCCAAATAGCGTGTGTAATTTCTCTGAGGTGGACCACACTTGGTTCTCTTCAACTTCGTTTTAATTAGATATTTGAGAAAACACCTCAGAGAACGTCATGTTGCACAGGATAACCAATTGAAAAAAGAATTCGATGCCTATTTAGAAGACCAACAGAAATCATTTTTTTTCTAATGATGTGGGACAGGTGGCGCAAATGTGATTACGTTCAGGGTTTACGTCGAAAAATAAAATTATCAAAAAAATCGTAGGTCTTTTGTTCATTGTTAGGAAACTTTTTAGTTTCCCTCGTAGATACATTACAATACATTATAAAGAACAATCTTGTTCAAATAAAAATGTAAATCTGCTTGTCTTGGAAGAATAAATTAAATAATTTAAAAAACAGATAATAAATGAACATCGAGTACCAATAAAATAGAAAAATTCTTCTTTTTATTATTGAATTTGCTCTTATGGTAAGCCACCGCGAATTATACAACTTCCCGTTAGATTTGTATTCAATACTCGCCCAGTAAGTGACATATGGACGCAATTTCTTTGCTTATTCTCAAGTAAGAGTAAATTCAACGCCTGCAAAATTTTGTTTTTAAATTACTGTAATAGTATTGATTTAGAATAAAATACCAATAGTTTCTATTTCAGCCGTCGATTATGTATACGTACATATATCAAGAACAAGAATGTAATGACCATTCGCAGCTTTTATAGGTATAATATAAATTTATTTCAGATACTAGATAAACCCGTTTATTAAAGATAATTGTCATTTTAGATCTGTTGGTTTTTCAGTGTTAACAGACACTTGTTTGTGTAAAATCCCTTTAATGCTGCGAAAAGATTTCTTACTACATTCAGTAGTATTGAAATTGTTTGTCAGTATATTTTCTTATTTTAAAATATCAAAATGATTTTTTCATATTCGATAAGGTTTGTAGATTAATAAACAAATAATATAATTCAAGAACTTGTTTAGGAGATAATACAACGCAGGGTATGATAAAATTCAATGTGTTTATTCAGTCGTCAAGTTTTCTGTATAGATTAGATAAAGTTGACTTATTTTTCTCACATGATTTGGTTATTTTTAAAAATGGATGCACACCTACAATTAAAAGCTTATATAACTGTTTGCTTTACTCCATTAAATGAATGGATCAATGATAAAAGAATAATAGCGTCAGTATGCACATATAAAACTACTCCTATTTAAATATCAAATGCTTACATTTACTTTTGCATATGTATGTATGTGATTATGAATCCCTTATTGCTGCACTTCTTTTCTAATACAAGCGAAGACACGTAAAATTTAAATAATATGTGTATTTGAATTAATAAGCACATATTAAAAACGTCAACCCTTCGGAAGTTAGAAAGATGTAAAGAGTTAAACATAGCTGTTTTTGTGTATTCACAATTGAATATACGAGGTTTGACTGAAAAGTCTGTGGAATAAAATTAAAGATTAGAATCTGGTACGCAGACTTCCGCGGTCGTGGTCCATACTATCTGCTTCTGGGCTTCCGAGCTGGAACCGCGTCACTGGTACAACTGCCGACGTTTCGTACACACTCGTATGGGACAGTTTCAGTACAGTAGTTCAGCCTTGAAGATGTCCCATACAAATGGGTACGAAACGTCGGCAGATATACTAGTGACGCGGTTCCAGCCCGGAAACCCAGAAGCAGATACCGGGTTTTCATTTATTAACTGTTTCCATAATGCAATTTATGATACATTAGAAGGACTCGAATTCACTCGGTTGTCTATTGGGATAGCATATTCCCGGAGAGAATATAATCGCGGATTCGAGTCCCGCATGGAAGAAAGCGAATTAAATTAAAATTTCTTTGGTACAAAATTAATTAAGTTACTGTTGGTATATTGATCCTTAATACGGGGCATAACCACATTATTTTTTGCCTTTTTTATTTTCTTTTCTCCATTAAAATCTCGAAACTTCATAATTAATCTTTGCTTTTCACTTACTGTGGTAAAATTTCACCGGAATCAAAATTTTTCTCTTATATTGCTTTCAACAATCTTTAGATCTTCATCTTTTCTTGTTAGTGTCATTGCTTCAGCGGCGTATGTACATCATTGTGGGTCTTTCGATAGTTTTATCAAGTTTTAATTTACTCTGCATTAAAAGCATTTTGATTGCTTGGAAACTCCTATTCACTACCATTACTTTTTCATTTGTTTCTTATTTCCTGTCAGCCGTATTTGAAACCACGATACTTTCAACTTGTTTGAGCTCATATTTTCTTACCAAAATTCGTCTGTTTTCTAACTTTTTTCTTAGTATCATTACCTTCATCCTATTTTCGTTGATTATTAACCCCCAGCGTTTACACTTCTTTTACTATTTCCTCCAGCATTCTTATTATTACACCTCTTTGTTTTGCAACTACAATCATATCGTTGGCATAAGCAATTAATCGCTCTCCTTTTGGCTAATATTCCCCTTATTTATGTTCCTTAACACGTGTTTTAAGGCTAGGTTATTGCTGACAAAGAATCTTCCTGCCTTACTCTTTAAATAATTGCGACGATAGTTTTCTTCTTTTTCTGGTAACACACTGGACTACCAAGTTACCGATTGTTACTATTTTTCGCAATTGTAGCATTATACTCAAGTTTCATCACCTCTCATGATATTGTGCGCACGGTATCTGGTGTGGATTTATATAATATTACGCGATCTTCTTTTTGAATTAAAATCAAATTGTGGGAAATCCAACGGAAGCAAAGTTACGTACCTTCGAATGTGTAATATGTATATTGCTAATTCGCTTTAGCTCAATCTTTAGTGTTCCTGGAATACTCTTGTAATAACATACCTATCGTCTTCAATAATGCTCCGAGTAAGAGATTTTTTTTCAGTAATAGCCGTTTTTGGTTTAAAAACAAGAAGCATCATTTACGAAGAGTCTGCGCAGTTTAAATTTATTGAATCACTACTCTACTTGTCATAAAATACTCGATAGATTTCTCAAAATATTCCTTACTTACATCAGATTGGGGTGTAAAGCCAATTAGCAATATCTTTAGTCAATTCCGTGAATTCTCGGGCAAATGATTATCTTAAATCTTAGTAGCTTAAAAATACTCAAGTATATTTTTAACCATCACTGTCACTAAGCTTGAAAATAATTAGGTTAAAATGTCAAATAAATTTGTTTGTCTGTCTGTTAGGAAAAGGAGCAGAATTCATATATTAATGCATGTCTATACAATAAAGGCAGAACAACTGTGTTAATCGATATTATTTCAGTACAACATAATTTGATTTCATACAAAGTACAATGTTTATTGCTCATAATTTATTTAAAGCATTCGATTGATGATTGATTATAAAAATTTCGTTCTCAAATAGTGCTAGTTGAAAAGTTCTTGACATGTTCAGATCGTATTTAAGTCAACATACATAATTTGCCTAAATTAAACATAGAAATTCTGATGGTTATCTAGCATATTATCTATTAAACGCCGTTGATATTGGTATGTATCACGGGAATGGATTTCAGGTCCATTTTTGTAGATATGATTTATGAATGACTTACCTGCGAGTGCGTCCGATGCGATAACATTGTATGCAGATGACAGTACTGCGCTACTTACTAGAGATAGGCAGAATGAGGGACAATTTTGAAAGATTTAATAAATTACTTCTCCATAGAATGGTTGTTTTTAAATATTGACAAAACATAATGATTTAAAAATATTCTATATTGGACTATTCAACTTCATTTTAGACCCTACTGTATTCTCGACATATTTTGTGTTTTTATTACGAAAAACTACGAACGTAATCGAGGTAGGAAGACAGTTATATGAAGTGTATAGTGGTGACGTCGTATAGGAACGTCAGTACCAAAACTGGCTTGCAAAATTTCGTTCTGATAATTCTCTGTACCTCGCTTTGAAAGGCTAGTTGAAGCTGATGAGCATAGCTATACGCAATTAAAATAATTAAATTTGTGATGTCAGCCGGCCATTATCCGTTCATTATCATGCTAAGAGACTTGGTTGCACATCAAAGCTCGAAGGTCGGGTTCCACGCATTTTTAAGGAAAGAGATTTATCGCATCGCCGTTTGGAAATTTGCTGCGAAAACTTAAAAAAAGTGATACGTTTTCGATCCCTTTTAACTTTCAATATGGCATGGATTGTTTACAACAATGTTGAATGCAAATGATCATATAGCAGAACAAATTAGCCGCCTCAAAGCACTTCGAAAGCCAATATTCATAAATAAATAACGATCTCTGTTTGATAAGATTTCAATGGAATTTTGTATTTCTGAGCTTCTACATAATTAATTCGGAAATATATAGTCACTCTTTGGACAAATTAAGTGATTCCACGAAAGGGAATTGGCCAAAATTGATTAATAGAAAATGTGTAATTTTTCACTATTATTTCATCAAGCCTTATACAAGTTGGATGACTCACCACAAATTATTATAGCTTAGATAGAAATGTGTTACGGCTACTATTCACATATTCACCAGATATGACACCCCCTAATTACTAATCGCTTCAAGTTGAATTTGATGGAGCCTGTGGTTGATTGACTTGATCAATAAGGTTGATATGTAACCCCTTTCCACATTAACTTTTGTAAATTCTGTATACGCATTTCGACAACCAAGTTGTCATCATCAGCAGATAATTTCAAAGTGTCGCACCTGGTAAAACACGGCGAAAAAATTGTACGAAAATCAAACTCCGTACGCGATCCACACCGCTCAAAACCAAGATGTACATCTTGGTTTTGGTATTAATCGCTTCAATTTTTTTACAGAATTCTTTTGATGGACAAACATTTAATTTCACTGAGGATGTTAAAAATTAATTAGCTCAATTTTTTTGCAATTAAAAACTAGAAACTTTTCGAACGCGGAGCCATAATACTACCAGAAATATTGTAAAATGTATTGAGTCAAAACTACTACCAGGAAGATAGCAAAATTTGCTGAAGAAAACCGGTCAGTATAGAATTGAATGCTATAAGAGAATTATTCATTTCTATAACAAAAAAACGCAATAGATTATTAGAATTATTTAGGATAAAATCATCTCTATGAAACTACACTATGTTTTCGACGATGTTCACCTCTATCAAGTTGTGTTAAAGATTTGGACTTTATCCTGATTCTTAGCGCGTATAATAATAATTGGTAGTTGAACCAAGCTCATTTATTCACATGATTTTGTGACAGCTCAGTGAAACTTGAATAATATTTTTCAACCCTTTGTGTATCCCTTTGTTGGTGGCATTGGTAAAAGTTCTTATTTCATGCGTGATAATTCTCATCTACATGTAATGCATATCGCGGGTAACTGATTAGCGAACGAGGATATTGACGTATTGTCATGGCCAACACAATTTCCCGACTTGAATCCCATCGAGCATATATATGACATGATTTAAAGAAGAATTACTCTACGCATGAACAATATCACTAAGACTTTTGAATTTAGGAAGCTTTTGACAGCAGAATAGGCACGTACGCCTGAACAAAATATAGACAGTCATTCTATCAATGAACAGCAGGCGTAGGGTTGTGATTATTCATCCAGGAGGTCATACTCTTTATTAAAATGTGTTTTTTTTCTTTCTTTTGTTCCGTCAGAAATTGTTTAAGGCTAAATATAAATGAAAACGTTGCTTTGTCTTATTTGTTTAAAATTTGTAAGTATTTCCTTGTTTTTAACATTACATTTTTAAATAATAAATAATCCTAAATATCAATATTCTTCTAAGTCTATTATTGCAAACGGAATACTTATATTTAGGAAAATATCTTTAGACTTTTTTGTATGTGTAATTGTATATATTATTTTAAAGATCATTTTTTGTCTGTATTAAAGTCTTCTTATTTATGAATTCCTCATTCAGCGAACAATATAATTTTATTGTTTTTATTGCTATTTTTTTCATTAGTTTCTCCTTTAGATCTTCTTTAACTCTCAATGTTTATTTCTAAGTATTTAAATATTTGGATAATTGTTTTACTAATTAATATGTTAACTTCTTCAGCTTCTGCAGCTATTACTTTAGTTTTATTTATATTGATTTTCATACTTTTTCTATTACACACATTATTATTTGTAAGTAGTAGTCTTTTTAAATCTTCTTAAACTCCCAGTGCATTCCTTTTGCATATTCTCACAATATCATCCGTAAATTTGATGAACACTTTGTTAAACTATCTATCTCCTTGCTTTAAAGGTATTTCTCTTGCATATTCTAATATCAATTTATTTTCTATATTACAATTAACATTATTTGTATATAAAACTTCTAATCTTGTGTTATCCTAATGATTTGATTATACTTTTTCATACTTCAATTTACAGCTATAATTCTTAAAACATGAAAACTTTTCATGGTAGGAAAATGTATTACACATATTGCCTTTCATTGATAAAGTGTTATTTCCATATAAAGACATTATTGGTCTATACAACAAGAATAGTCTGTCTTTATATCGTTGAAGTGGAACAATAACAAGAGAGCTTGCGTTGGTAACCGTTTTAGTGAAAAAATAAGACTGAATGGCAACAGGAGTTAAAACGCAACGATTTCAAATTGATATACATACATATATGTATATATATATGTATATATATATATATACATATTGACTGAAATACGATCCGTTTTGTTTTCAACGAATAAAACTTAAAGTAAGTTGATAGCGCTATATCTCAGCGCCGAAGCGTTCATAAAAATGTCCTCGCTCACCGTGAAACTTCGTTGTGCCCTTGCGGGGACCATCCAGGGCATAAATACACGTATAACATCAATGCATATACTTGGCTGCCATTTCTTCTTATTCACCTTCTTCTTATATAAATTCTCTTGCGTAGCTGATGTGATGTGACCAGGTGCTCTGCCGTACTTTTCCATAATTCAAAAATTCTCGGTTTCATTTGTTTATAGGATAGCTGCGTTACTTGTCAGTCGGATGCGTATTACCAACTGTAGCACATGAAAGATACTTTGTAAGACAATCTAAGTTGTCGTTAATTATTTAGCTTAACCGCTTTTATATTAGATATCTTTGGATGATATTTTTATATACAAATGAAGTTTTTCTGAACCAAAAATATATTCACTTTCAGTATCTAAATATATGAGACTATTCTCTTAACACTTACCGAATAAATTGTAATTTATAGGTACAAGCATATCGAAAAATATATTGAAATATATTAAGATAACAATTATAGATTATATTGAGTATACGAAGAATAAGTTAACAAAACAATGTATTATAATTAGAGAGAAGTCAAGGAGCAGATTGGTGAAAAGAAAGCTCATATCATTGAATAATAAAGTGTCACCATCAATCAAACAATGAACTAGTTTCCGCATGAATCGTATAGCTAAAATCGTTTTAAAAGTCACACTTAATCGATATTTCTCACCGGAAAAAGACCATCAGATCAAAGAGATAAATCACCTGAACAATCGTTGTAGAATGTCTTCAACCGCAAGTACGAATATAAATTAATTTATTTATGATCAGGTTGACTATGACTTTCGAAAGAGTAGTCTTGGTAATTTATAATAACCAATCTTAAAGTTTCTTTATCTTTTTGGTAAACTTAAAGATTAGTAAAATATTGGTATAAAGCATTATTTAGATGTAGTATTAAAAAGTAGGATTTAATAATTAAAAAAAATAGAATTTCTTTTCTTAGTGCAAGAAGCATAACAGAATTTGTTGATAATAAGTAAGATTATTTTACTGTTAATAAAACACTTCAATATGTTTCCAAATCTTTTTGCAGATAAGAATCAGCGTTATGCTTTTATAAAGTTAATAATTAAATCATAGATTTGAAATATAAAAAGAAACGAAAAAATGGTTCTAACCACTAAGTACATACAGTGTGCTTTTCGTGGTTAGCGGGGAGACTTTGTATAGAATCATTCTGCGTGAGTTTTACCGCTGATCCAGGTGCGACACTAATTAATTATGTATTGATCATCATCAATACATAATGCAACTTAGTTATCGAAATACGTATACAGAATACGAACATTATGTGGCAAGGGATCTTATTTACTTTCTTTGATTAATTGAATTAACCACAGTTTCCATTAACATCTATCTTTAATAGAGAGACTTTTTAAATTTAAACATTGAGATAAACCCTATTTTAGAAAAATAGTTCGCAGTTTAATAGATTAAGTTTATAAATAGAAATATTGTTATAATACCTTATTATTAAGGCTGCGGAAACGAGTGCTTTCGCAGTAGCGTACGGCTCAATTACTATTAATATTAAAAATAATAAATGTAATTTGTTATTATTTTAGTTTTTTTTGTGTTGTTGATGTAGAGAGACGCAAAAATTCGTTGTAGTATTGTGTCATTAGTATGATTTCCAGTCTTGACTTAGTCATACTCCTACGGCGAGGTGAAAATATGTTGGTGTATTTGGAAGAGGAGTGTTCTGCGTCTAATGAGCTGATGTTTGCGAATTTAAAAAGAACGTTCACATTATATTCGCACTCTTAATTTTCAGTTAAACTCTTGTCTATACGCACTACAGTTTGAAAATTTGGATTCTTATTTATAACCGTAAACAATTTGTCGGTTGTTAATCTTCCTGTACTATCTGTTAGATTTCCTAACGAGGCTTTGAGGTAATATACTATATATAGCGCTTCATGTAATGACAGCTTGGTGTTGTCTAATTTGGAAATAGTATGTAAAAGAATTGAATAATTTTCGGAAATTTGCTCTATTTGAGTATGGATTTCGGTATCTGAAACCAGCCGTTGACTTACTGTAATTGCTTCCACGTTTGTCTTCTGTAATATTCTACTACGTAAAAGAAGAGCGGAGGGAATCTCACCGCGTTTTAAAGTGCACACTAACACATTTAAAACACTATTCTTTCTTGCAACCGTTGTTTAATCTACTGTCACTCATACCTTTTGATCTTAACTCTGCTTTTATTTGATCCGCAATCGCGTTTTTCGCACGAAGAAAATTGTGCTGTAATTAACCTCTTTTTGACAATCTCCATTGCGGAACGTATTTCCCACAAATGCTTCGAAATTCTTCATTGTCTACAACATTTTGTGGAATGTTGCACATATAGAAATTTACAATATGGTACATTACGTTGCGCATTTAACCGGTGTTTTTTTGCTATAACATGTCTTATACACACAAAAATACTGTACTGTAAAATGTCGATATTGGAAACAATCGGTTAAGAAATCTATTAATACTCGTCGAACATAACAAAGAACGCTGTCAATTCGCCATCGTTTATCTAATCCAGCATTCATACACATACTATACGCATATGAATCTCGACTTCGGGTATACCCGACTGCTTTCGAAATATATCATCGCCGTCAATGAGTTCTATATATATAGTAGTATAGTATATAAAATAGGTAAACCTGCATAAACGAGTGAGAACTCAGTGACGGCGATGATATATATATATATATATATATATATATATATATATATAAGGAATATTAGATTCTCGGGTTCTCCGCGATGTTGAGTAAAAGTTCTCGAAAAAATCGGTGTCTCGACATGTCGATGATTTTCCAATCATCTTCTTCAGGAGTTGTTTCGTATTGAAGCGTTAACCTGAAACTGTTTCAGGCTTCAGGTTGTCGCTTCACTAACAGAATGGTAACCCAATTAAGACCGTTCTAGACTAACGTTAGAAATAACCAGAAGGAAGATTGAACAATAATTACATTAATTAACAAGAGAGAAGGCAGAGAGATTACAGCGGTATGCAATTGTGGTCGAAATAAAAAGTGAATTTCGACTCGAAAATTGAAGCTTCCTTGTGAAAACGGGGAACGTAAAAGTAAATAGTGAAACAAATGACAAATATGTTAATAACGGAAGAATCAACACACCAAATGTAATGCATATAGAACTTTCGTTATTGTTTAGAGTTGACTTTTTTTCTGCCGAAATAGAAAATCTAATACTAAAGCGAAAGGTATTAGCCTTCAGGTCGCCTTTAATTAATTAAAGCTTTGTACGTACAGGATAATTATGCAAAGCATGTGTTCTGTGGTAAATATGTGGGAGAAACGAAAAATTATGGCACACTCCCTTAAGAGCTTAAATGTGAATTCTTTCAAAAGTATAAAAAAATAACTTTTGACTTTATTATAGCGGGAGAATGGATACTAAGAATAGTGAGTGTTGTAATTAGCGCTAAAGAAGGATTTTAATAGGCGCCAAATAATTAGTAGCGTATACATAGCTAATTATAATGCTTAAAATATAATGATAAATAACTCAAATTTACTAAGAAAATCAAGGCAAACGTATATAATATTTAAAACTCTGAAATAGTTTCACTTTTATATCACAATTGCAACAATGAGATGCAATAATTATGAAATTCGTGAGCCGAAAAATAAACAATAATCTTTAACGGACAAGCGTCGGTAATGTACGAATGGAATAGCCGAAGGTGAAGTATTGATTTTACTTTCATTCTGGGAAATGTACAGAATACGTGATGTTCCGGTATGATTGTGTGTTTGTTTATGTATGTGTGAGTATGTGTGTTTGTATGTATACAAGTCAAGACCGAAAAATAAGTTTAGGTTGCGTTTTACATTGTCTTCCATTCGTAGAAACTTCATTGTTGATGCATGTAATATTGTACGAAGTATCTTGCGGTTTTGACTATTGATTTCAATACTTTATAGGTCATTCTCACGTTTGTAAAGTGACTGCATCTATAAACCAAGAAAAAAAAACTTATTGAATTTAATATATTTTTTGCTCATCCATGAGTACATTATTATGGTAACCGTAAGCTCTATTCTAAATATGTGCTGTGAGAATACAGCGTAACTTTAATTGATTGAGGATAGTTTATATTTGCTGTTATATTAAATTTTTCGAATTAGGTTTCTTCATTAGCGTCTTAAACAGGATCATTAGTAAACGAAAAAAAATCGTTTTTAAATATTTCATTAATTTAGTCAAATGAACAATATTGAGCAAACAGTGAAGTAAATTATAATAACAAATACTCATGTATTTTTATAAAGTAAAGTATAGAAAATTAAGAAAGTACTACAATTTTTTTGTTAAAATGCTTTACAATAAATATTCATAATTTCCACCGATGGCAAGTATGTGTACATCGACTTTTCTTCTGACGTTTACGAATATTCTTTTCAACTCTTCGCATTGTTTGTTTTCTCTGCAATGCCTGCTTGCATTTTTTCTAAGTTATGCAATGAAAATCTTCATTCATTATTTAGTTCATAAGTAATCCAACAAATGAATATCTATGGGAACTAAATTTATGGAGAAGTGGTTGACGGTCTTCACTGATTAACTTCTTTCCAAAGAAATTTTGCAGATATTCCAAGGTTTCATGAGCGGCATGTAAATTGACACTTGAATTTTTTCTGATTTTTGAATTTCATTTGATGTTCAAAGAATCCCAAATTGTTCAAATCTCCATAACTTGATATTGCACTGAATGAAAGTATTCTTCGAAAGGACTAAAAAGAGGTTAGAAGAATAGTGTAAATTACGTGGGAGACTGTGTATAAGTGAATAATCAAAAAATGTAATAAAAGCGCCTTACCACAATTATATCAGGTTGTTACATATGAAATGTCCGATTTTGCAAGGAATAAAAAAAGTCTAAATTTAAAAAAATATATATATTTATTCTGCAAAATAGTCTCCATTTACATCAATAGTTTGTTGCCAAAAGCCTGGAAGCTGAAAAATTCCCTTTGAAAAGAAATCTAGGTTTTGACGGCTCACATATTGCTCAAACACTGCTATTACAGACTCCCGGTCAGGGAAGTCTCTATTTTTTAAGTGATTGTCTAAACTTCGGAAAAAATGAAAATTAGTTGGCGAAAGGTCAGGTGAATAAGGTGGGTGAGGCAGAACTTCGCAACCAAATTCCGAAAGTTTTTGGATTGTCTGTCGTGCAACATGAGGTCTTGCATTATCATGAAGAAGTATGGGTCCATGTCTATTGACTAGTGAGGGCTGCAAGCGGCTCAATTTTCCATGCATAGTTTCCAGTTCGGCACAATAGGACGCTGCCGTGATGGTTTCACTAGGTTGCAAAAACGAATAGTGAATAATACCCTTACTGGTCCACCATACAGTCACCATAATCTTTCGCGGGTGAAGTGATGCTCGTGCATGCTGTCTTGGTGCTTCACCTCGATCTAACCATTGTCCTGACGGTCTCCGACTATCATAAAGTATCCACTTTTCGTCACACGTTACCACTCGATGAAGAAACGGTTCAACTTTCTGTCGATTAGCCAAAGAGGTAGCCACCTCTAATCGACGGAGCTTATTTGCTTCCGTTAATTGGTGCGGCACCCATCGATCGAGTTTCTTCACTTTGCCAATCGAGGAAATGTGACGACTAATGGTGGCAATGGACACTTGAAATATTTCCATAAGGCTACGCACTATTGTCGACGGATTACTTTCAACTTCTACACGCAGCTCGTCGTCATTAACGGTGCTACGCGCATATCCGCGAGGCTCATTTTCCAAATCAAAATTTCCCTCGCTGAATTTTTTAAACCATCGCCGTAATGTGCGTTCATTACACGTGATTTCACTGAACGTCTGATTAATTTCTCGCGTTGCTGCAGCTGCATTTAACCCCTTTTTAAATTGAAAGAGGTAAATTGCCCGAATATCTCTTGCCGACAGCATTTCCATAGGCGAGACAAGGACAGGTGTATTAACCTTTCCAAGAAATGGAACAGGTACACACTTCAAAATAAATACCCTATTCTACAAATACAATAATAATTTTCACCAAAAACATACACTTCTTCACACAGGTGCGATTCAGTTCAGACTGAAGGAAAAAACGGACATTACATTTGTAACAACCTGATATTTGCATCCTAAATACGTTTTTTTACAACTAAATTGTAATCTTCGTATAAACACTGCAGTATTTATACCATATGTTTGCAACAACCGTCACGTGGGCCGCGTCCGGCCTGCTGTAAGATTTTATTCGGCCCGCGAGATATTGTCGTATTATTTCATGTCTGATATCTATCGCTAAAAATTATGAACACTACTTTAAAATGCACTACTTTTAAACGCGGCCCGCGAACGTATTTGCACATTAAAGTTTGGCCCACAACATGTCAAAGGTTGCCCATACCTGATTTATACAAAGATGCAATAAAGTGTTTCGTAGCTCTTTTGTGTAATTTTACTACAAACACACTTTGTTTATATTTTTTCCTACTAAAGGTAACAACTTAGCTATCGAAATTCGTAGTTAAGATACAAACATTATTTTGAGGAGTTTTATTTCGTCTTTTATTAGCACTAATAGATCAAACTATTTGTCCACCAGGACAACTGTAATTTTTGCCAAATGGGATTTTTTTCCGGCAGAATTCTATTTTTTTCGGCCATAACTCCGAAACCGGGTGACGCAACGGGTTTCAGTTAAAATCAGTCGAATTGAAACGTAAATCCGCATTCGGCTGTGTGGAAATGATCGATGAGAGTCCAAAAATCGGAGGTCAAATATCACAAAATTTTCATTCCCATATATAGACTAAGAAACCATACAGGAGTTTTCAAAGGCGCTCAAGAAAATTGTGTGTTTCTAGTAGAGCTGTACGATACCTGAAATCAAAAAATACATAATAAATATACTCAAATTAATTCCATCATTTACTAGAATTGATTATCGCCAAGTAGAAATGCTTTCTTACAAATGCAACTATTATTTTCAAATCGAGCAGTAATCATATCTCGATATGGGGTAAGCTTTCTTAAACTTCTTCAGACATATTAAAAAAATCTGGAATTAATTCTAATACTTTTTAACTCATCTGTTTTTTGGTGTTAAAATAAAGGGAGTTATGATGTTTATTTACGAATAGTACTAGTATTGTATAAAAAAATAAAAACTAACAAACAAAAAAACACGTCTTCAGTAACTTAGTGTCAAAATTATATTGAAAATGATTGAAATCTATCTTCGGCGGTGATTAAAACTTACACATTTTTAGGTAAAATTTTGTCCGTTTTCTTACATTTGCTTGAAGGGTAACAATTTATTTCAAATATTTTTAAGTGAGTGTAAGCTTGTAGCGAATACAATCGCTCGTCATTCTCTTCACCAATACCACACTGGTAATGTGCTTTTAAAACAGAAGTGTTTTGCGCAAATCAAAAAGCATATTATTTCGAAACTAGATATTTTATTTAGAGTAATTATATATTCTATTAGACTTACCTAAAAAAAGCAATCTTAGATAGTAGTACTAAAAAGAACAATTTTTAGTAGAAAATAAAGAGAATACTGATAATAATAATAATAAAAAACAAAAAAACATACGAAAACCAAATATTAAGGAGTTGATATTTAAAAATAAGAATTATATATTCAGCCGTGATACGTGGGTTGTCTTTTAAGTTTTGCATAGAATAAAACAGTAGGTAACTTTTAAGGACTTCATTGTTTTTCGAAGTATTCTCCACGAAGATTAATGTATTTCTGCATGCGCTCAAACTAACTCTGGAAGCAATTGTTCCACTCGTTTATTGGTACAGTCAAAATTGCGTTGTGAAGACATCGACTGCTCCTTCTGACGTCCGGAACCTTTGACCACGCCGTCCGTTCTTGATTTTCGGAAAAGTGAAGAAATTGTTGGGACTTAGCACAGGACTGTATGGAGGATGGTCCAACAATTCGACGTTTTGTTGCGTTAAAAATTCAATTGTCTTGCGTGCTGTGTGTGAACTTGCATTGTTTTGTGCGTCGTCCGGAGTTAGTTTTTCCATAGCGAGGACTTGCGGTAAACAAGTGGTTGTATACAAATCGGCAGTGACAGTTCTTTGACCATGTAGAGGAATTGTTGCTATTTGACCTGCTTTCGAGACAAATGTCGCGACTTTTTTGAGACACTTCGAGAACGGATGATTTTTGTCGGCTTTTCTTAGCTTTAGAACACCCAAATAGACGACAGGCGTTTATTTTCTGGCTCGTATGAGTAAATCTAAGATTCATCACCACTGATAATGTTGTGCACGTTTTTAGAGTTCACCAGTTTTCAGCTGTTTGCTGTTCTTCGGTCAACAGATACGGTATCCAACGGAAAACTAATTCTTTTACACACAATTCATTAAGCAAAATTTTTCGAATTGAGGTCTTCGAAATCCCCAATAATGCTTCAATCTGGCGATATGTCTCATGTCGATTTTCGTTGATGTTCTTGCGCACGGCATTGATGTTTTCCTGAGTAACTGTCGTTTTTGGCAAACCTGCTCTTGGATCGTCGCTAAGTCTAATCCGTCCACGTTTGAATTCTCCATACCAACGAGAAATTGTAGACTAATGCGGTGCTTCTTTGCCGAATACAGAAACCAACTCAGTGAGGTAATATATAATAATTGTCTTCGAAAAATATAAAAAACTATTCTGCCAAAATGATCTCCGTTTGATTCCATTTTCAACTAACTTGTCAATTTTGACAATTCGTTGTATGTAGGTACAACACTACGCGTATCGTACTGAAACTTTGGATTTAAGTTAACTTAAAGATGGAGGTTAATTTCTAGTACTGACATTTAATTAGTGGTGCCCTCTATGCCCCACTATGCAAAACTCAAAAGACGTCTTCAATATGAAAAATACACTAAAAGCTGTAACGGAATGTACCCTCAATCATTTAAAATCACGTTATATTTAATATTGTTGCTATTTAATTAATATTTATTTTTTATAACGCAAAATAAGAAAGTTATTGAACATTGTAAGTATATTAAACATGAAATGTAGAAGAATGCATTATTCTCAAAATATTCAATTTTATTTTTACGATGAATATACTATCTTTTTTTAGCCAGGTTAATTTTATATTATTTTTCGTCTTGTATAATTAATATTTTATGTTGTACTAGAATTCAACTGTTGCTTAAAATACTTCCTTCATTAACTACGTTCACTCATTAATTCTTTATTGTAGACAGTTACAGAAATTAGTTTTCTTAACGTCATATTATGTAAGTTATTGTTATTTGTGTCAAGTTCAGAAATATTTATGTATAAAGAAATTAGGTATTTCTACTTATAACAAACAAAGATAGCTGTTATTGCTAAGTAATACAAGTTCAAGACTTATAAAAAGCAACAGGTGTTTGTTCGGTGCTTAATATAAGATTACAACGTAGAAGGTGATACGAAAGTTATTGAAAAATTTTAAATTATTCAATTAAAATGCATAGGAACAATTTAAACATTTAAAATATTGAAGAAAGTTTCATCAATTCTCATTTCACACCTGTTCAAGTGATTTCGTGTATCGACATTTATTTGCGACATATGTAAGTTCTGAATTATGTGAGTGTATAATTTACTGAATTTAGTATACTACTTCTAAAATGTTATTAAGTAAAATATTAGTTCTACTTAACTTAATCGAAAATCATATTTGAAAATTTTAGACTCTAGGCATGCTTTTTCCCGTACTTTAATAAAGCACGCCCACCAATGCAATAATGTGTTCTACCTTCTTTCTCTATCTTTTCCACGACTTTTTTTCTTTCGATTACTTCTGCTTTTGTCTTCACTGCACTAATTTGTCAAACATTTAAGTAAATGTCAAACAATTGTGGTCATGTATAAATTATTCTAGGCTAAAAGAAATCTAAAGTTGAATGACCAGGCAAGTCAATTTGTCATGGTGGCTAAATTAAATATTTATTTAAATTACTTATAGTAACTCGGCCATATTATATGCCGACTTTTGATAAATGTACAGGGTTGCTCGAATTCATGGATCCTTTCGAATATCTTTAGAACGACTACTTATATTTTAATAAAATTTTCTAAACATAAGCAAATAGAGAATTCGATGAGTGTATTTATATTCGAATCAGATCCGCTTATATAGCCGGAAATGATGCTATTTTCTTTATTTTAGAATGAAACATTAAGAGGTCGGTAAGCGAAATCACAAACTGTCGTTAGTAAAACTTTTAGAAGATATAACATGATTAAATGTTAGAAAATTATCGAAAAGCGAATGAGCAAAAGTCACAACTAATGAAGTTGTTGCTCAATATGTTGCTAAAGCATTAGAAGAATCAGTACAAGCTTCTACTACATCCTTCGCAATAAACTATGATATAAGTTCCTGATTTAGTGACTGGAATATTAAACCATAAAAATATACATATACGCTATATTTAGTGCTAGAATTATTGTATGGAGATATTGATCGTAAAAATTGCAAAAAATTTGCGAAAGAGTGATGGAAATTTCTAATAATGACCAATATTTTACATACAATTTGTTGTTTTTTTTTGTTAACTGGTTTTATTCACAAAAAAAAGATATGATATTACATCGAGAAGAAGCTATATCACTTTTGAAATAATTATCCATAGCGATATATTCACGTCATCGATCTCGAAGCTTTCTGGCAACTAATAGAAACAAGTCTTTACTTTGTCTGAGTATCCACAACTAAACGGCTTCCATAATAGCATTTCCCTTTCTGATTTTTGTTTGTTTGATTTCTTAAAAAAATCCAAATAAGCAGAATCTCTTCATACCTGAAAGTTCTTTTATAATTCAAACAAATATACAAGTTGTTAAAAAACGTATCACAAACTTCGAGAGGTGGTAGTATAGTCCAGTACATGTATACGAGTCTTCATGAACGTGGATCTGCAAATCGAAACATTAACAACAACTATATCATTTTTGAAATAATTATCCATAGCGATATAAAAAATCAAATGAGATTTTCAAAGTGGCCTTTCTCCATTTCGCAGCAGCCGCGATGTCTATGCCGCAAGGATCTTCGAACTCTTTCGAAAACCACCACATGGATTTGATTCACCTTGTTCTACTCGTTGCTGCAATTCTTCGAGATCATTTACAGTAGTAGCATACACAAAGATGAAACTTGCCTTGGTTTCTTCTCTTGGTGATATTTGAACACTTTTGTGGGGATGGAACAGTTTGAACATCTCATTTCACTTTTTACTGTTGTTCGTTCATAAATTTCACCGTTTTCCGTTTAAGAAAAGCTGTTTATTAAGACTTATACATATATCGGACCATATTGTCAACCTTCAAATTTTGTGACACATTTTTAACACCCGACGGCAAATCTACGACTAACAGGCCATATGCGGTTCATCAAATAATAATTTAGACCCTATGAGCCTTCCCTTTAGGTCCTAAGGCACGTAACATTTCCGAAGTCTTAGATTAAAAAAAGTCGCAATCTGCGAGGAAGCAGCACTGCCAATAACAAAATAGAAAACAAAAACAAAACAAAGAATCAGTTCACTACTTTTATAAAACTGAATAATAATAATTAATAATAATGATACCACATCGTGCTACCGCCCAAAGGGCATTTACTGTATTCGAAAGATACCACCGAACGATAAAAAGAGCGCCAATCTTTTGCATTTATCTATCACGTCTCACCGAGAAGCTGTGTGAATATTCGAACATTGAAAAACTCTCTATATGTAGCTCATGATAGTGTGGTGTCCGATACAGTGAGCACAGTTATTTTTTAAATTTATCCCACCGGTCGAAAGGATTAGTTGTCGCTGGTTTAGACTGCTTTTGCGACGGTGTCGGAAGAAACGTTCTCTTAGAGAGAGAGAAAATAGAACTTTGCCTCCTCTTTTGCTTGATTTTGATCGCCTGGTTAACATTTATCATCTTGGAGAATTTCTTGAAAACCTCAAAAAAATATTGCCACCACTTTAACAGGTGATACTACAGAAAAATTCTAATTCTAACCTTTTACATCGTATGAATATAATTTTTTGGAAACAAATCATGTTTTCCACGGGGCACTCGAACCTGCGATCTCATTCTCTCCGGGAATGTCCCATTACTATTAGATCACGGGGACGGCGAATTCAAATCTTTCAAATGTATCATGAGTTACATTATGGAAACAGTTATTAAATGAAAACCCATGGTAGGTTATTAATTGTATATAATTATGCGCTTTTACGATACTTAACTGAAAAATTCGAATTTTAACCGCTTTTTACATCATATATACAATGCAGAAATTTTTGGAAAAAATTCTGTTCTCCACGCAGGACTCGTACGTTAATAACCTGCAATGGATTTTCATTTAAATTAACTGTTTCCATAATATAATTTATGGCAAATTAAAAGGCCTCGAATTCACTGTCTCCGCTTTGTAATGGTGATGGAACATTCCTGGAGAGAATGAGATCGCGGGCCCGACTTTAATAATTATATGCAGGTGATAATACAGTTTATGTTCTCCACATATATTTCCATTTCTTAAAAACTTCGACACGCAAACTCTGGATTCCTAGACAGATATTAACCGCCATATTACGATTGAAATCTTGCAAAAATTTTAGTCGAATTAACGCCTCTAGTGGGAAGAAATTGGATCTTAATTGCCGTCACGAGAAAGAGTTATCATACTTGCATATGCTAACAAGTATTATGATCGAAATTTTTCTGCTTCAACTTTTGAAGCCGATTTAAAATTTGTATTTAATTTTAACGATCCTGGTTCAAATGGAACATTCGTCGTTTAATTAATTCTTTTCAGCAACTTTCCATTAGAAATGTATTTTGATTATTGTGGCTAAGTTGTATACAGCAACTCTGTGAAAAATAGTATGTTATTGTAACAACAAAATTAACAAAACTAATTGAAATCACGTAATCTATTCCCATATGTTGCATGATCTTTATCTGATGCGTCAAACACAGCTATAAAGAAATCCTGCCAATCAATGAGCTTTAATTTAGTAACGTTGCTCCAAGCAGGTGTTTTTGAAGTGATAAAAAGTAAATATAAAAATTAAATTTCTGCCAACACTTGCGACATATAACTGATTGATGTTGATTTTATTTACTTTAAACTTGGGAAATGTCGCTTCAAACGCCATTAATAGAGAATGCACTCTATATATTCATCATGACATTTATGTCTTTTCTCTTTGTAGCTATTGTAATATTATGGAGCAAAGTAAATAGCTTTTACTCTTGTTTTATGTTATGTAATCTATTAGTGCTCTAGGTTTTTGCAATTTTATTATATTATTCAAGGAAAGCAAGGAAAGTCTTCCTTCTAGGAAAATAGTTGGTAGTGCGATGAAAAGACTTTTCCTCGTTTCTCTTTGATGAATATTTTGCTTAGCTTTCTAGAAGAAATTATATAAAAATAATCACGCAATTTGCAAAAAAATATTTATTGCATAATTATTATAACTTTTTATTACGTATTTATGCTTGAGTTGATGTAATCTAAATACGTATCATTGGAAATATTTCCATTAAAAATGATTAATCTATTCTAAAAATGACTATTTCTATTATTATTAATGATTGTATAAGAAGTAGGGAAATCTAATAAGTTTATATTAATGCAGTTTTAAAAATAGAGATGATTTTACCAGTGCATATTAGTGCGCTCGGTACTAGTTCGGCTAACGTTTGGCGGTATGATTTTATTTGTAGTTGTATCGCGTAATTGTGTTTAGTTACAATCGGTTCTAAAATATATACCGCTGGTTCAAACAACCATACACACATGAGTGAAAATGTTACGTAAACGAAAACATATGCTAAAAAGGATCAAGGGATCACATCAAATTATGAAATATGTACATCGGTATCCTAAATTAACAGTTCCGTAACATATGATGCTTGCAATGTGATTAATAGCCACTAGGAATGAGTTTGCAAAAGGCACGTGGAATCAATAAGACACAGAAAATTTAAAAAATAACATATCTTTTAAAATGTAATGGGTGTTTTTTTAAGAGCTTGAGAACAAGACAGAAATATTGTTGGAATGAAATTTTTTTTATTATAATCTGGTAGATAATTGCATGGCATTTATTTTTTAAGTATGATTTCCGGCATATGTCCGCTGCGGCTACGAGTTATATGGCCGTATGGCGTCAATGGTTGCTTGAATATTGGCTTCCGATGCTTCAACAGTTGCTGGTTTGTCGGCATAAACCAATGACTTACCATAGCCCCCTAAAAAGTAATCCAGAGGCGTTAAATCGCACGAACGAGGGGCCAGTGAACAGGACCACTTCTGGAAATAATGTTGTCGCCAAATTGATTTTGCAATAAATCGATTGTTAGGCGCGCTGTATGGCATGTTGCACCATCTTGTTGGAACCAAATGTCGTCGTTGTTTACCTGATTAATTTCAGTCAGCATGGCTCGATAGCGCTCCCCATTCATCGTAACGGCAGTCCTTCCTCATTTGGAAAGAAATAAGGACCGATGATGCCGCCAGCGTGTAAACCGCATCAATGTCAATTTTAATGGATGTAATGGTGATTCGTTAACGGCTTGAGGATTGTTTTCGTTCCAAATACGGCAACTTTGCTTATTGATGTAGCCATTAAACCAGAAATGAGCTTCATCACTAAACACAATTCTTCGAAAAAAATGCTCATCTTCGACTAGTTTCAAATGAGTCCAATCAGTAAAAATGCGACGCCAACAATGGTCGTTTGGCTTCTATTCTTGCACGAGCTGTATTTTATAGACACGTAAGCCAAGATCCTTACGTAAAATTTTCCACGTAGGCTAAGGACAAAGACCAATAAGTTGAGAACGACGACAAATCGACATTTCGGCATCTTCTTCAATACTTCGCGCTACAGCAGCAATATTCTCTTCGGTATGGACATTTCTTTGTCTTTTTTTTGGTGGTTTTGAATCGAGATCAGTAAAATTAGTGCGAAAACGATCAATAACTGCATGCTCACAAGGCCGATTGCGTTGGCCGTAAAATGGATGAAGTGCTCTATGAACTTTGTGAACAGGTTTTTTTTTCCAAAGTAAATTTCCACAATTTGGAAGCGTTGTTCTGGCGTTAAACGATTCATGATGATTAGCCAAACCCTACTGAACAAAAATGTCAACACAGTTTGACATTATCAGCTGTCAAACCATAGTTATCGATATCGATAGTTCTCATGCAGCTTAAAAACATCCTTTATATACGTCAATTAAAGCTCTAACAGTTTCTCTACTATTTTGAAAGCTAATTCGAGTAAAATGCAGAACGCTTCTATTAAAAAAATAGTCTTCTAATCTAAATCTGAAAGTCAGTTCTAATATTTTGAATAACATTAACGCGATAGATATTTGATAATAATTGCTAAATTAATTACTATTTCCTTTTTTGAAAAAAGAAGTTATTCTTAAGATTCAAAGACTTAGAGAAAAGAATTTCTTCAAGAAGCAAGTATTAATAAAATTAAGATAAAATAGATCAGATGTTCTAAGAATACTTTTTTATCCAGCTTTAGCGCTAAAGTATTCAAATCGGAATATTCTATAGAATTTCAATTTCGTAATTTATCTATCAAATAACCTATCTCCACAATGTCTACCGGACGTAATATTTAAATAAAATAATACGGTACTCTCTAATACATTTATATATGAGGGTAACTAGAAAAAAATCTACCTAGCTGTCATTTTGTGCGTTGTCTAGTAACGTTAATGGCAACTTTGTTTTACTTATGTGTCAAATTGGACTCAATTATTTTGCGCTTTATAAAATGTAAAATAATTAACGAATTCCAAATTGCAACAAAAAATTAATTTTGTGAAATTAAAACATCACAGTGTCATTAAAGTTTTGACAAAGGAACAGCAATCTCCTAAAACTATTCACGAACGAATGATTGCAATTTATGAAAACGAAGCTTTTGGCACCAAACAGAAATTATCCTCACTGAAATACACCAAAAAGACTACAATAACAGTTACTTCAGATTTGTGTCACAAAGAAGTCCTCCTTCATGATAATGCGCGAGTTCATAAGACAACCAATACAAGAAATTGGTGTTTATAATTCTGTTTTACATAAGTGTAGCCAGTTTTGTTTTTCTTCTTTCACTTGTTTTTTGGGTAACGAGCGCTCGTGTTTAATCCATAACAAAAAAAAACAAATTTTTAAATAATGCTGTTTATTTATATAATTTCTATGTCGCATTAGTAATACTACTCCAGAAATTTACATAGAAAAGTGAAATGAAATGTACAATCATCTTTATGTAATTTACAAATATTCGTTTTGAAAACGTAAATGTCTTTTAAATTTTGCAGAATGTATGACGCGATTGAAACTGAGGTAATAAGGAAATGTTAAGGATGAAGGTAAAAGGCAAAACAATATAAAATCGCATTTATTGTGTGTATACAAAAGCCTTTATCGTCCACGTCACCCCACACGTATATTGTTCATTGTAACAAATCTATAGAGTGGCTTGAATCTAAAGTGCACTTTTTCATAAAAAAGAAACAACTGTTCGGAGAACTGTTCATTATTTGAATGTAAAAACTATCCCTCGATATCCTCCTATCTGATCCACCCTTGCTGAGCTTTTAAATGCATCATCAATATATACGTGTACTTTATACAGTAATTCTGAAAATACATGCGTTGTAGGGTGTAGGTCTCGCTATACATAAACGTCCTGCTATATACGTAAGTACACGTTTACATGTGAGTGTTAGGATTTCCAGGGGAGGTGTTTTAACCCCTCACCTGGCACCGCCATGTTTTCATGCTACCACAATGGCTGCCGCGAACCCCGTTATCTCCAGATCCCATCTCTGATTAGGGCCAGATTAGCACGGGGATTCTAACGGACTTCCGCAGATGGCCACCAGAAGGGGTCGTTTTCTATTTGTTCATTATATATGTATGGATATTTGTGCGTGTGTGTGTGTGAATGTGTGCGTGGTATTTCGCTTTTGTCGATGTCACGTATACAACGCACAGCCATCCGCGTTTCCTGTATTCCACGTCCATTTTTATACTGTCAGGGACAATAATAATTAAGATATCACTAGAGAGTTTGCCTGAATTTAATACGTATACGCGCATATGTGTACGTGTGAAGCCTTAAATTTTTTATAATAGTCGAAAGATTCGTGTGAAATCATACATATACAGAAGGCGAATATCTTCTGTAATTATTTTTATAATAGATAATTGATCATATCCTATATCACGTATAAGTACAATAAAGTAAGAGAAAGAACTCATTTGACTTATTTTGAAAGGTTGCCAGTTTTTGTAAACTATCGAATTCTTTGGTTCAAGTTAATTATTCTATAGTAAGGTTAGATGACTACATTGTTTGTAAAGTAGAATAACGTCGTTTTCTTTTTTTTCTGACAATTAAACATTAATTATTGCGACTGCATTTTTTGTATTTCGATCTGAAATTATTATATATAAAAATTAACTTTGAACGTCTTTAAAAATATCTGTCTAAACATAGACACGCATTTTTAAAAATAAACGATTTAACTTTCATTGAAAAATTCATAAACTTTTGTATCGTTTTTACCAAATTCGTCAATTCCATTTGATGAAGATAAGAATATCTTCATTTTAGATCAGTTTAGTGTAGTTATTCGATTGTAACAGTTCATAACTCTGAATTAATATATTAGATTACCAAGAGTTCGAAGACCAACAAATTATCATCCGCTGAGCGATTTTGAAAGGAGTTGCAAATCGTGGAATCGCTTGGTCGAAACCAAAAAAATAGTTGTTGCAGTTACTCGTTGTAAGGAGATAGACAATATCTTAGTAGCGGCGAGGCTCTGGACAACCTAGGAGAACCACTACATAATTAGGAAAATAGGAGTCTGCGAAATGTTTTTTGAACAGAAATAGGTCATAGAATAATAATATATTAAATATATCGTTGTTTTCGTTCGTTTGGGTTGATTTTCCATCGTCCACGACTAATATTGCTTGTCACTAGTTTTCGTCGTGTACTTAAATTAGAATGGTGTAATATACAAGCAGATTGGGGTGAAATAAGTTTTTTCCAATGACTCTCGTTTTGATTTGTGTACCCATGATGGTTGTAGACAAAGAAGAAAGTAAATTTTGAATTTGTCCATAAAACGCAAGACTATCTTTACAAAAGAATTGATAGTTTGGGATGGAATTGGACTAGAAACTAGAACTTTAATACTCGTTTGAAGCTATTTATATGCTCAAGGCTGCATTTACAAAGTTCTGGAATCATTCGCTTTACTATATATCCTAGAGTTAAATAGTGCCATATGCCAGCAAGACAATACGTTCTTATGTTCTACGATTCCTGAAAGAGGCTAACATCAATATTCCCACGATCGTCAAATATATCACTCATAAAACATATCTGGAATATGGTAGATTAAACGGTTGATATGTTTCCTAGTCCTCCGATGAACGTACAACAGCTACATGGTGTCCTAAAAGTTGCTTAGAATAAGCTTTCTTAGGAGACCATAGAGCATCTTGTTAAAAGTATGCCTGGTTAGATAACAGAATATATTCGTTTATGTGGCGTGGCAACTTATTATTAAATTTATTATTCTTCCTAACATGATAAACAAAAAAATTAAAAATATGTGCTCTAAGTGTATTACTCACGAGATTAGATTGGTAAATTTATTTCAATGTTCTCCAAAGATTACGCTCTAATGAGGCACTTTTTAGCGAACTTAAGGAAAAAAAGGAAAAAATAATGAGTGAAACTTACCAAGCCTACTTGGTTCTTTCGCGTATTTTAATGATTACAGATAGCGTTTTTATTTTAATGTTCATTTACTTCCGGCGCAATAAATTGCAAGGTACTTAATATTTAAAAATTATAATTTAATTTAATTTTTTTTTATCGTACAACTATATAAATACTTAAAATTTAAATATTTCTTATAGTAATTTTATTTTATTGTAAATTTCTATTATTTCTCACTCGCCTTGGTTTTTGTATTTCTTTAGATAGTACTTAACTATACATATTATGATATAGACTTATTAAAAAGTTTAATTTTATTCTCTTTGATTATACATTGGATATTTTTCATTCATTTTATGATGTGTATATGTACATAAATTCTTTTTTGCACTAGATGTGAGCAAGCGAGTTCACTTCTTTTTTTTATTATTGTACCTTTGTTAAGAATGTTTCCATAATTAACGTTTTGATTATTGGCTTGTCTTTGTGCAATTACTTCTTTTCTTCTCTTCCCAACCAGAAATACAGAACTATTATATTAAATATTACATTATTTTTCTTGTTACTTCGCTTTATACAAATATTCACTAGGGAGTTAAATTTCTGCAATATATTTGTTTATAAAGAAAAAAAACAAGAATAATATCAGGTGCGCAACTAAGTTCTCGCTGTGTTTTTTGATGAAAATACAACTTTATTGTGAAAAAATGTTTACAAATGAATAATTCAAAATAATGCCCATCGCTAGCGATAACTTTTTCCCATCTTTCTGGCAGAGCTCGAATACCGTCAGGGTAGAAGTATTCGTCTTTTGAGGCTATCCACGAATCAAGCCATTTTGAGATGTCTTCATATGAGCGGAACTGCTGATTAGCCAGACCATGTGCCATCGAACGGAACAAGTAATAATCGGACGGCGCAATATCTGGGGAATATGGCGGGTGGGCTAGGACCTCCCATTTGAGCGTTTCTGGGTAGGTTTCAACGGGTTTGCCAACGTGAGGCCGAGCATTGTCAGGCTGTAGAATCACTTTTTCGTGTCTCTGCTCGTATTGTGGCCGCTTTTCGCGCAGTGCTCGGCTCAATCGCATCAATTGAGTTCGATACCGTTCCCTAGGGATGGTTTCGTTTGGTTTCCACATCTCATAATAAATAACACCGCCCTGGTCCCACCAAATACACAGCAAAACCTTCGCAGCGTGAATATTCATGCATGACCGAGCAGTCCCCATGGTTTTGTTGTCTTTGTGTTACTGTAATGAATCCATTTTTCATCACCCATAACGATGCGATGAAGAAAACCCTTCCTTTTTTTGCCGCTGGAGCAGTTGTTCACAGGCGAAAAAATGACGATCAACGTCTCTTGGCTTCAAATCATAATGAACCCAAGTTTCTTGTTTTTGAATCATTCCCAACGCATGCAATCGCTGGAAAATGGCTTGGCGGGTAACTCCTAATGCTGAAGCAAGCTCTTTTTGCGTTTGACACGGATCCTTATCGAGCAATGCATCCAATTCAGCGTCTTCTAAGGTTTTTGGTCTTCCTTCACGTGAACGGTCGTCAACATCGAAATCACCATCTTTGAAGCGACGGAACCAATCACGGCAAGTTGATTCACTTAGAGCAGCATCTCCGTAAACTTTTTGGAGTTCTCGATGCGCTTCAGCCGCCGTTTTCTTCGAATGAAAGAAGAAAATAACACTTCCGGTAAATGACTATTATTTGGCACAAAATCAGACATTTTAACACAACCAAAAGTATATGACGCAAAAATAAAATCACTAATGTGTCAAACCGGTTTGTTTACCATATGTCTAAGGTTGGTTCATGACGTTTTGATTATGTCACAATCGACCAGCACTCTCTACTGGAGCCATCTCTAGCCACCTAATAAGTCTATTAAGTTAAAAAGCAAAAACAAAATTTTTCTAACCTAGAGAAAAATATAAATTTGAAGAGAAGAGAATTTTAATAACACTAGAATACAATATTTTAGCAAAACGAAATATACAGTATAATAATATGGTTTACAGTAAAATAAAAGCGCCTAATAGAAAAATTACAACAAACCCGAAACAACGCAAACCAAGAGTGTAAGAAAACCTACATTTTGAAGAAAATATACTTTTGTTAAAAATTAATCGAAGCCTTTATGAATTGTAGCTTAATAGCATGTGATAATATTTTAATATTTGCTATGAAAATACTATGACGAGATAATATTTGATAAGAACTAATAAGAAGGTAAACCTTTAATTGTTGATTTACTACAAGAAAAGAGGAAGAAAAATCTTGCAAAGCCATGATTATGCATACGTACGTTTCTTGAATTTCTTATTAAATTCATATGCAATTACATATACGTGCATTTCACGATACAAATTAATAGAAACTCGTAAGTTTTTGCTTTATATTTTTATAATTGACGCAGAAATTAATAAAAAACCGTGTGCCTTTCGGCGAGGAATTGAACCCCAGTCATCCGCTTACCGGGTGACTGTTGGCGATTAAGCTATCAAGAACTATAAGATTTGATTCTTTAATTACGCTATAAATCTCATTATAGGAACAGCAGTAAATTGTTTCCGTATTGAGACTTATGGCGTACTTAAAGTATCGAGTTTCACAGTCTATGGTAGCTTAATGATAGAGTATCCGCCTGGTAAGCGGACAACTGGCGATTCGACTCGTTCCCGAAAGGGTATGACTTTTAGATTAATTTTTGCCTTAATTATGACTTTGTAATAAGTAGAAAATTATGAGTTTTCTTAAATTTATTGTTCTTTAATTAGGATCAAGTCGATTTCTAGCGAAGATTTGTTACTGTTAATGAAACCTGGCTTCACTACTACGTTCCTAAATACAAGCGACAACTTTACCCATATCAATTGATAGGCGAGGTAATGGTTGCGATTTTTTACGAGCCGAAAAGGGTAATATTTATAGATGAATTGAAGAAAGTTATTTCTGAATAACGATTAGGAATAGCCCGTAAATAAGTTTTTTTCATCACTATAATGCGTCGTCTCAGACGAATCAAATTCTCCGAGCAAAATTAGGTCGAATTAAGCTTCTAATTGTACCACATCATGCCTATTCGCTAGATCTAGCTTAAATAATGTCTATTTATTGCTTACACTCAGACTTTTCTGTTTGAGTCAAATGATGATCTCACTACATAAATAAAGTTTACATTGAAATAGAATTTGCATTGTGTGTTGAATTTATTTTGTACGCTTTTGTTATTTTGATAATAATAGAATATATATATATATATATATATATATATATATATATATATATATATATATATATATGTATATATACTCAATGACATTAGAAGTGTTACACCTAGAAGGAATAGTTTCCTGGACGTGATTTTTTGGTAATGTGATAAGCTTAAGTCAAGAATGAAACGATCAGATTTCCAAGAAATTTTATTAACATTAATTTGAAAAAAAATCAATAATGTGTTTGGCGACCCCGTAGCTGTAGACACTCCTGTACACGTCTAGGCATCGACAAAATAAGATGGTCGATGTCTGCTTGTGGCACCTCGTTCCAAGCAACTTGAACTTGGTGGATTAACTGTGCCAGAGTTTGTGGAGGATGGTTCAAATTGGTCAGTCTTCTCCCCATTATGTCCCACACATGTTCGATGGGATTTAAATCCGGTGAACGGGGTGGCCACGGCAAAACATTAACGCCAGCTTCTCGTAGAGAGTCCATAGTACGACGAGCAATATGTGGACGCGCGTTGTCTTGCTGAAAAAGGACGTGTGGACGGCCATCTAGATAAGGCAATAAAGTGGTTTGTAGGACGTCATCAACATAACGCGCAGCTGTCATACTGCCCCGAATAAACAGAAGAGGTGATCGGCTTCCATATGCAATAGCCCCCCAAACCATTACTCCAACAGTCCTGTGCACATGCCTCTCAACAGCAAATCCAATATCACGTCGCTCTCCACGACGGCGTCTTACCCTCTGACGGCCATCATGCATGCCTAGGCAGAATCGCGATTCGTCGCTGAATACGACATTATGCCATTCTGCTTCCCAATGCTGCCATTCTCTGCACCAGTCCAAACGTTGACGACGATGTTCTGCAGTCAAAGGAAGGACTAATCGTGGACGGTATGAAGCAAGTCCAAAGGCTCGAATGCGGCGATATAATGTTCGCATACTGACAATGCGACCTTCTACACCAAACCATTGGTCACAGAGTTGGCGCGTAGTAGCAAAACGGTCTCGCAGAGCTAGTAGTTTGAAGTGCCTGTCTTGACGCTCTGCGGTACGCCTCGGTTGACCTGTCTTCTGTCCACACCCTACACACACGCATTACCGTCATTGCAGTGTTTTGCCGTGGCCACCCCGTTCACCGGATTTAAATCCCATCGAACATGTGTGGGGCATAATGGGGAGAAGACTGACCAATTTGAACCATCCTCCACAAACTCTGGCACAGTTAATCCACCAAGTTCAAGTTGCTTGGAACGAGGGGCCACAAGCAGACATCGACCATCTTATTTTGTCGATGCCTAGACGTGTACAGGAGTGTCTACAGCTACGGGGTCGCCAAACACATTATTGATTTTTTTTCAAATTAATGTTAATAAAATTTCTTGGAAATCTGATCGTTTCATTCTTGACTTAAGCTTATCACATTACCAAAAAATCACGTCCAGGAAACTATTCCTTCTAGGTGTAACACTTCTAATGTCATTGAGTATATATATATGTTCGAACATAGGTTCTCGAGGTTGTCAGTATGGTTAATATATTCCCGGGTTCTCCGCGATGTTGGACAAAAGTTCTCGAATTTTCGATTTGTCATTTGCCTGTCATTGAATTGATGTGGGTGGCACCCATTTGCCCATATTTTGGATTTTTTTCATAGCTCGTAATCGGTCGCTAATCGTTTCTTGGGCCACATTTAACGTTTCTGCCAATTGTTTTTGAGTTTGGGTTACGTCTTCATCCAATAACTCCTGCAGTTTCGCATCTTCACACTTTTTCTGTCTACCAGAACGTTCTTTGTCTTGCACATCGAAATCACCACTTTTGAATTGTCGAAACCACGCCTCACTTGTTTTTGTAGTTGGAGCATGTTCACCGTAAGTTTCTACCAGCAAACGATGACTTTCAGCGGCTTTTTTCGTTTGATTAAATAAGAAAAGTAATGCGTGTCGCAAATGCATTTTTTCAGGTATGAAACTCGACATTTTCAAAGAGGTATGAATACATAACAGTGTTACTTTCGCAAAAGATAACATGTATGGCTTTGAAACTTGATGTGAGTAGAATAAAATGATATGTGTCAAATCATAACATTGCATACTTAAGTCTAGCGATATCTGTTAGGAAAACCGGTAATGATTTTCCGGTACACCTGATATTATAATAATAATAATAAGATAATAATACAACAGAAGAATATCCGAAAATATTCAATGTGAATAAATAATTATTTACTTCATATATACCTTGAATTTCATTACGCAATCTAATTTATTTTTCAATAAGCACCAATTGAATATTAACGAACGTATGTATGGGCAAAAATAACTACAAAAAGCGATATTAAAACGAACAATTCCAAATTATACGGTTTTGTTTTCATTTGTTTTCACGCACACGTTGATTTGGGAATAGATTATTAGATGCTATCGTCATGTATTTCCTTCCTGTACGCGCACGGCAAATATGATCGCGTTACCTTGTTATTATAAATAATAATGATGGCGATTCAAATGCGATCGGCCAATGATCATATACATATTTGTACTCGAATTTTGTAGTGAATAGTCAATTTGTTGTTTTTTGTTGCATGAAATACACCGAATGAATGTGAGAAATTATAAATGAATTTAATATGTTAAAATTTTAATTGTATTTTCTACATTGTTTAATTTTGTAATGAGAACATTAAAAAGCTAAAATATTTCAAAGTTAACTTGCTATTCGATTTATACCATATATCATATTTACTGCATATAATAGATTAGCATATGTCATGTTTAGTATTTAATTTTTAATAGTATTTTCAAAATTTTTGTAAAACGAGTACCACATCGTTTGCTAGCTAATTCTACGTTTAATAACTTTTTTGTATGAATGAAGAGCCGAATTAAGTTTGAGGATTCGTTAGACATTATTCCAATAGCTAATGATATTCTTAGTTCTTTATTTATTTCGAGGAGAAAGAAATTGTCGATTATTTTTATTAGAAAAGTAGAAAAAATTACAAAAACTTAAGGGTGTTTCTTCAGCAAAAAAATTATCATTAATTAAATAATCTGGTATTTCAGAATTTGTCTCTTAAAGTCACCAATTATAATTCAAGATTAGAATTTTAATCTTTAATCTGTGAAAAAAATAGACTAAATCTCAAAAACTCGGAGAAATAGGATGCGTCCTTCTCCATGCAAAACTTAATCACTAAATGACCTGTGTTGTACTAATTAATCTTGTATTTCAAAATTTGTTTCTCAGTGACAATTCGCGATTTTGGCACTCATTTTAATCTTAACACAACAATGAAAATAACAGAGTAAATCTCAAAACCTGGGCGATATACGAGATGGATCTGGGTTGTAGGAATTTGTCTCTAAAGGCAATCTTAGTATTTATTGATTGCTTAAAGTCGTTAGTGATAATTTGCGATTTCGACATTAATTCGTACAAGCTTTTCTGCAACATTGCTCTAGTATCCCAATTTTCAACTCGAATTGCTATTATTTCGAATATTTAATTTCTCGAATTACAATAAAAAGTGCAATTGTTATAGTATAAAGATGCCTATGATTGTTATTAGTGAAGAAGAAAAGAAACGAAAATAGCATAGTTTTTGAATTTATTCGAGGTTGACATGGCTGTTATTATATTTATTTTATTTTATAAAAAAAAAGTGCTAACCTTTGTGCAAAGACACCTCAGCGAAAGATTTTGCCTTCGTGGCATACGTTAGGCAGTGAAACAACTTCAATCGGTCATAATTTATAGTGCAATTACTACAGGATTTGAACCTTTTTGTGTTGTTGATGGTACCATGAGAAAAAACAGAATATAGGACTTTTGGAGTTAATCCCGTTACCATACTTGAACGAAATTGGATTCTGCTTGCCGTCTTGGAAATTTATGCAAGATTAAGCACCACGTTATACTGTGAAATGGGTTACAAATTTTTTTAGTATTAAAAGTATTTTAGATTTACCTTTATATATGTATATAATTTACTTAACCAAAATTCCATTTGAACCATATAGGTAGCTTTTGTCAAAAACTAGTTTGTATAAGACTAAATTTCACACGACAATTTTTGATTGAAATATAAAGGAAGTATGGCGAGGATCTTCTAAAATAACAGACAGTACTGAAACTTACACAAAAAATATATATGAAAATGGAGCTAATTTTTTCCAACTCCTCAGCTTCTTTATTGGTAGTCGTGAATCAGACCACTCATCTTCCTCTATTTCTTATTTCTTTGTCCATGTGTTTTTGCGGTCCTTTATCTTCCCCGTTATTTTTGCCATTCTTTCCTATTCCTCTTATTCACTCTTCATCTTGTAATACCCATACTTTCCAAGTCTTGAATAATCTGCTCTTCTTTCCATCTACTTTTAGATCTGCCTCTAGGCCTTGTTTCTCATCATATAATACCCACGTGATCATATCCTTCGATAATTTAAAGCCAATTTTAGGGTGCTTTGGCAGACCATGAGTTATAGTTAAGTCTGCGCTCCTGGTGCCAAAGGAAAAGGGAAACTATGAAAAACCTTCCTGGACAGCAGGCCATGAGACTCGAATACGAGACCCCCGATGTAAGAAGCCAGTAACTTGCCCCTGAACTGTAAACCGAAATCTTATCTACCATTTTTTTACTGCTGATTCTTTCTTCACTCTTTCTACGTGCTCACATCATCTTAGTTTCTTACACTATATTATTCCTGCGACATTTTATTGTTTCAGAATTTTATTTACTTCTGCATTTGTCAGTCTTTCGTGTTGTCCTTCTCCAGTTAGTTTTCTTCCGAAAGTTCTCCTCACGCGTTTTCTGAACATCGTTTCTGTTTTGTATATTTTTAGTTTAGTGCTTTTACGTATTCTCTCATTTAACATTGTGGTTTTGCCCTTGTAATATTCTACGTCTTTTAGTCGTATTCTTGTGCTCAATTTCTTTGCACCTATCGTTTTTGTTGTTCACCATTGTTTTTAGATATTTAGTTCTCTCTCCTAAAAGTATGTCAAGGATTTTCTAAAATAATTGAATGAATAAAATCTTGCACAGAGAATGTATCCAAGTTTAATTAATGCAGTTGCAAAGGCAAGGCATTAGTAGCGAGAACTTCATACTTTGAGATTTGTCATATTACAATCAAACATATAAACGGAAAAGTGGCAAAATTTCTATGATGGCTTTAATATTTTACCCAGGCACTGTTAATACTTATGAACACTCGGAGACGTAGAGAAAATATTAAAGTAAGATTGTGAGGAAAGTTACTTCAAAGGGCATTACCAGGCAAGAAAACAAATGATTACATCTGAAGTTGTAGTATGCGTGGGGTGTGTTTTAAGTTTTGCATAGTTGGATATAAATGGCGCTACTAATCAGATGTCGGTACTAAAAATTAACCTTAATCTTTAGTTAACCTAAATCCAAAGTTTCAAACCATACGTGTAGTGTTGTAACTACAACGAATTGTCAAAGTTGACAAGCTAGTTGAAAAATGGAATTAAACCGTTAACATTTTCGCAGAATAATTTTGTATAATTTTCGAAGACAATTATTTCAACAAGAATGCCTCGCCGAGTTGGTTTCTGTTTTGGGCAATGAAGCACCACATCAGTCAACAATTTCTAGTTGGTATGGAGAAGTCAAACATGGATGAATTAATCTTAGCGACGATCCAAAGACAGGTTCACCAAAAATGGTCACTCAGGAAAAAAGTAGATGCTGTGCGGAAGATCATCAACGAAGATCGACATGTAACATGATGATTAAAGCATTATTGGGAAAGAACAAAAAGCAGCTAGGGTGAATTGGTGTCAAAAAACTTTAGATTGCTTCAACGCCAGAAACTCTAAAAACGTGTACAACATTGTCAGTAATTATATATGTAATTACCAAACCAACCAAAATTCCATTGGAAACGTATAGATAACCTTTGTCAAAAATTAGTTTGTATAAGACTAAATTTTACATGACAATTTTGAATTGAAATATATAGGAAGTATGGCAAGGATCTCCTAAAATAACAGACAGTATTAAAACACACAAAAAATATATATGAAATTGAAGCTTGTCTTTCCAACTCTTCGGCTTCTTTATTGGCACTGGTGAGTCAAACCACTCTTTTTCCTCTATTTCTTATTTCTCTGTTCATGTGTTGGTGTGTTCCTTTATTTTCCCTGTTATTTTTTTCCAATCTTTCCTATTCCTTATTCACTCTTCATCTTGTAATACCCATACTTCCCAAGTCTTGAATAATGTGCTCTTCTTTCCATCTACTTTTAGATCTGCCTCTAGGCATGTGTCATGATAATTGAAGCATAATTGGGAAAGAACGAAAAGCAGCTAGGGTGAATTGGTGTTAAAAAACTATAGATTGCTTCAACTCCAGAAACTCTAAAAACGTGTACAACATTGTCAGCCCTGATGAATGTTGAATTTACCTCTAACAAGTGCAAGTTCGCACACAGCACGCAACACAATTTTATTTGTAACGCTACAAAACTTCGAATTGCCGGACCATCTTTCGTACAATCCGAACCAAAGTCCCAACGATTCTTTTACCTTTCCGAAAATCAAGAACGGACTGCATGGTGAAAGGTTCAGTCATCAGAAAAAGCAGTCGATGACGCAATTTGAACTGTACCAACAAACGGGTGGAACAATTGCTTCCAGGGTTGGTTCGAGCGCATACGAAAGTGCGTTAATCTTCGTGGAGAATACTTTGAAAAACAATGAAGTCAACCCACGTAGAAAGCAATGGGGAAGTAGAATATATATATTTCTTAAACTCTATATTTCTTTATTTTTTTAGTGTTTCTAGATAAAAATGAAATCAATAAGCAACTTTTCAGGTTTCTTTGTATATATTGTGGTACAGAAATATTAAATGTTGAAATTAATAAAATTAATGTGTGTAATTTAACTATGCCATTATGAATTACTAAAATATTATTTACGATTATTAAATAACATTTAGAACCGCTTTGTCTGGCAAACGATTTCATTACTTTCGTGTTAACCAAAAATGAATAACCCTCTCTGTGTCTGTATGTGTGTGTTTATTGTCACCGAACCGACAACGAGGTGCTTCGAAAGCCATGGTCGATACGAACACAAACCCGCCCGGATCGATTTCGTATAATTCTGCCGTTAGGTGAACGCAATTCCGGGGGCCTCCCGTTCGAACGTACCTTTCATGTAAAACGCCCGCTAAAACCACACTCACAACAGACTTTAAATGCACTTATAATTAGATTAAAAGAACGTTTTAGATTCCCTCGGCGAGGAGAGAATTATAATGGTACGTCTTAATTCGGCGACGTGCGATAAATTAAGTACAATTTATTTGGTAGGTGTTGCTCGCGAGGGCTTCGGTTTTGAAGTACGTACATATATAACATCGCCTCGTTTAAAATTCAGAGCGAAGACATTTATATCAGGGCGTAAATTTCAGGTGTATATTGTTCCATTTTAACAGTAACAAATTTAAAATAGATACGTAATATATATTGTACATAGATTAGATGCTCAGATTTCGTATCTTTCTTAAGTCTTTCCTTTTCCTGTTTCTTCCGAAAGATATTTTTGGAAATTACTTCATTCTGATCGTAGTAAATGTCAATTGTTTTTTTTTTTGTTTTATTTTTTAATAAGTTGTTTGGAGAACTAAGAACTCAGCTTCTACGGCATTTAAATCTTTTTCATATTTTCGATAATAATTTGTAGTTCTTAGGGTTCTACATTAGTGTTTTGGAGGAATCTTTGTTTATTAAATATTATCAATGATGCTAAGGAGGAAGATCTAAGCGTTTTTTAAAGTATTATTTTTATATAATACATATCAGATTTCGTTAGAAACAAAATTACTTAAATTAATTTTAATAAGGAAAAATGTATTTTCAATTATTGCTCTAAAAGAATTCAAAACAATTATTTTAAAAGAATCTGAATTTCATGATGTCGACTGACCATTTCCATAATATCCTTCCTTTTTACTATACTTTTTAATATTTCCTGTTTCATTTTCCAAGTACTACACTAAAATAAGTGATAAGGAACATCCACATCATAATCCCTTACTGATTGCATATTGTCCCAATATTGACCTTGTGAATTACTTGTTTTTATAAAATTTTTGATAAATTGTTTGGTTTGGAGAAGTAAAAACTCATCTTCTAGGGCATATTAGTCCTTTCTTATACTTTCAATAATAATTTATACTTTTAATAATATGTAGTGTTTTCATTAGCGATTTGGTTGGATCTTTGTTCTTTAAATATCATCAATAATATCTATTTTCCGATTTTTAAATTATTGTATTATATATATATATATATATATATATATATATATATATATATACATCATACTTCGTTAGTACGAGGGTAGCCGTTTATATTTCGGGAATAGCAAACAAAAAAAATTTTTTTTTATCGAAAATAGTTTTATTGCTTTTCAAAATATTCTCCTTGAAAATCAATGCACTTTTGCATTCGTTTAAACCAATCTGAAAAACATTGCTGCCACTGTGAAGGCGGTATCTCCAAAATATGAGTTTTGAATGCCTCAGCTGCGTGTTACGGCGTAGAAAACCGCTGACTACGAAGTTTATACTTCACGTGTGGGAACAAAAAGAAATCACAGGGTGCTAGATCAGGGCTGTACGGCGGATGTCTCATCAAGTCAATTTTAAATATTCAATTGTTCGAACCGACCTGCGAGAGCTCGCATTGTCATGGTGGAGAATGATTTGTCGTTTTCGGTTTGCTTTCCTTATTTCTTCAAAAATTTTTGGCAAACAAATAGTTGTGTACCATTCGGAATTGACCGTTCTACAACTCTCTAAAGGCAGAGTTTAAACGTGACTAGTTTTTCCGAAAAAAACAGGCGACCATTTGTTTTGATGTGCTTCGAGCGCGAACAACTTTTGTTGGTTTTGGTTCATCTTGGATTACCCACACAGTCGACTGCTGTTTATTATCGAGTTCACACGTATAGATCCAAGATTCGTCACCTGTGACGACTTTATAAACATTCTTCGAAGCACCGCCATTGTATTTTTTGTGCATTTCTTGGCACCAATCGACGCGGGTCCTTTTTTTGAGCGGTTACCAAATTATGTGATACACAACGTGAACATAGTTTCTTAACGGATAAATGTTCATGCAGGATCTTATGCACGCTGCTGTTACTAAATTTAAAGATGCCTCGATCTCACGGTATGTCACATGACAGTCTTACATTATCAATTCAGACATTGCATTAATGTTTTCCGACACAACAAGATTTGTTGGACGACCTTCTCAAAATTCATAATATATACTGTAGTTTTCGATGGTGCTTCATCACCATATAAAGAAGCTCGCCAATGCACCACGCTACGTTCGTGGTGCGACTTAAAATCTTTGGCTGTCAACATTTGCTTAACTGGAAAAGGGAACCCTCGAAAAGTAAGCCGCCGGAATCGATCCCGGAACTGGCGGCTTTACAAGCTAACAATTTACTTTTGAGCTATCGTCCGGCTTTATCAAGTTATCGATAAATAATAGTGTGTTTCTTAATCTGTGTTAGTGCTTCTCAATTTCAATTTTAAAGAATTTTGCTCGATATACAATGGGGAAACAAATAGATACACTCCTAAACCTTACCACTACGTCCATTTGAATTATAGCATCTACTTATTCATTGAGATTTCAATCGACTAACATTTTGTTATCAGTTTATTTCTTTCTGTTGCTATTCTAGTTAAAAGTCTCAATAGAAAAAATTACTGATATTGGTTTTCTGTGTATGTATAACTATTGAAAATAAAAACAATAAGTAATAACTTTAAATATTCTCTCTATTTTAAATTTTAATATTTATTTTATTGTAATAATATTGAAATAATTTCGTAGTTTAGTTTGATTTACAAATTATTGTAATATTAATTGATTCCTCTAGACGATTCGGGTTTATATTACTATACATACGTTGAAGTAATGTCTATGCAATAACTGTAATTGAAAAAGACAGAGGCATTATAAGTTAGATAGCGATCTATTCCTATCTCGAAATAATTTTACAATCAATGCTTTGAAAAGAAATTGCTGACGTTCATATGAGTATGATAGGAAATGTAATTTTATCTACAAAACTAACAACGCAGTGTTACATGAATATGTGATGTCTGCGTTTTAAAGTCTTCAATGTATAAATATATTATCACATCAAGAACGTTATTAACGGTTATCTGCTTATTTTATGTTACATATATGTATGTCAAAGAAAAAGAAACTAAAGTCGAAAGCACTTTTGTAAGTAAAAGCAATCTGATATCCCTCAGCAATAACAACGTATACTGTTTTCGCCAAGTAAACTATGTGATTTGCTTCATGTGTTTAAGATAGTCGTTTCGAACTATAAAATTTTATATCTATATTTAATACTGTTGTGAGGTATTGAAAAGCCGATGGCAAGTAGTTTAAACTCACTGCATCGTATGTAATTTCTGTTTTTTTTTGAGTCGAAAGAGTAAAATGTTCAATTATGGTCCTTGCATTTTCTTTTGTGTGCCTTCATAGGAAATAAACTTAAAAAATAATATAATACCATGTCGGCTCATCATATCCTTGTAATATTACTTTGTTCATCTTATGGAGTACGCAAAAGCATAATATTTGTAGGAAGAAGTTTTCTGCGATGCCATCACCGAAGTATTTGAACAAACTATATCTTTATATGTATGTACACACTCAAGATATACAGAATGTTAAAAAGGAATCATTCTATTATTAATAACACCCTATCAACTACATATGTTTCATCGAATTCACGAATCTTCAGGTTGATTTGTGTAGTTGATAGGGTGTTATTAATAATAGAATGATTCCTTTTTAACATTCTTTAATTGGCATAAAGCCTAGATGTAAGTTTCTGTCTATTACACACTGGAGGCATGGTCTCCGATCTGTGAGATATAAGAGTTCAACCATTGTCAGACAATAAAAGAAATGAGAGGTCCGGAGAGGGAGATATGATATTATTCATTATTTTCTGTATCGAAAAGATATGATAAGCACTCTGAAGGAATCGTTCATTAATAACACAAATCAACCTGAAGATTCGTGAATTCGATGAAACATATGTAGTTGATAGGGTGTTATTAATAATAGAATGATTCCTTTTTAACATTCTTTAATTGGCATAAAGCCTAGATGTAAGTTTCTGTCTATTACACACTGGAGGCATGGTCTCCGATCTGTGAGATAGAAGCGTTCTTGCTTTGTCGGTCAATACATTTATGTATTGGTCGAGAGAGGGAGATATGATATTATTCATCAAGATATACAGTTATTAAAAGTACTGCTGCCATCAATTATGAAACTTCTCATTCTACAATAGGTTATATAATTGTTATTTATTAATATTTTGACATGACTGCTATTTGAATGCACAAATATTTTGTTTTCCCTAGAATATAAACAGTTTTATTGTCTTTGGTATTAAGAAACCTATTTATTTATTTTTACACTAATGTAACATGTTGGAATAAGGAGGTCAATAAACTTGAATTTCTTTTATTTAACGTATAAATTGATATTTCAGCAAATTTAAGATCACTGCTATTTTCATGCATATGACTGTATATATATTTTTTCCTTCAATTGTTTGATCTGACTAGTAATAACGTAATTACAAACTTTTCTCCTATGCTCCATACATGCCCCAAACACTTTATTATTCTCTGCTGCTTGTCTTTCTCACTATATCATCCCCTTCGTTTTCTTCTGGATCTAAATTAATCAACTGCTATTTTTACTAGATCTGTTATTGTTCTTAATATTTTTCATTCTAATATTCTCAAGTCTCTGCTCTCCTCACTATCTTACTTATAGCGCAAGACCCGTAAGAGATGAGGGAGGGACTTTCACTTAGGTCGTTAGGCGGGCAAGGGCGCGAGTTCGTCGTTTTTCTTCTGTTGCGCTGAGAACGCCAGATATTTAATAATAACACAAGGAGGTAAGTACCAACTATCGATCACACATACCGAAATGAAACAATGTGTTATTCTGAAACAACGTCTGTATTGTCTTCGAGAAGAAATTTATAAATCAATAATTAATAAAAAATATATAAGCCTTTTACGATAATCTTAAATGGCTCACACGAAAACCGTTTATGGATGATGTACATAAAACAAATTAAAATTTTAATTGTTATAAATGTAACATAGAACTTAATATTATATTAACATTAAAGAAAAAATAGGAAAACTTACTATAAACTATGTAGATGCTATGTTATGTTAATTTCAGCTTTTAAGAAAAATAATACTGTATCAAAATCTTATAACAAAGAAGAACCCGCTTTAATAAGAAAAATTTTATGAGATGGAGAGAAGAGTATGCTTACAATTTTACGAGATATAATATTCAAAATATTATTACATCAAAAAATATCTTCAAAATTATAAACTTGTGGTACACTTGGTTTCCAGAGCTTCGCCTCACGTACCCAATACTAGCAGTATTTCGTCCACTACTTAACGACATAAGAAATGCTTCAGTACAAAACATCCTATAGGTGTACAAAACTTTAACACACCCCAAGCTTAAAAAATTCCTTAACAGGACAAATAACTGTTGACAAAGACAAAACATGGATAGTAAGCAGAGCAAGAGGTCTCCATCACGTGTATGTTAAAATAAAATGACTAAGGTGAACCTGTTTCAAATGCTAGGGAAATTCCTAACAAAATACTGCCTGGAGCAGCAAGATAAACATCGATAAATTCTAATAAAATTAATATTTCGTAATTCGCAAATAAGTCGTTCTAAATGTTAATAGAAATAAGTACACCTCACAGATCCAGAGACTTTCACTACTTAATCGATTTCTTCGATCAATTAGTACAAAATGTCGAAGCAGCAGGAACATAATTCTTAGATGCGAAATTTCCGATCTTAAAAGATAGGTATCCGAACCTATGGGCCTCGCCAAATGTAAAAATCCAACAATTACGACAAAATGTTAGTTTTCCACAGGTTTTTTGGTCATTGTCATTGTCTCTGATAAATATATTATTACAGGTCTCAAAATTCTATATAAATTCATCTCGTTTCCTTCGAAAGTTTTTTGTTCTTCAAAAGTTTTCTGTTAGAATAGGTCTTTGCTTGTTGTAGTTACGTTTTCTTTTATTTACAGATCTCTGTTTCTGTCACTTGATATTCCGATGGCTAAACATTGGAACCTATCGATTTTTTAAATCTTATGGTTTGATTTTCTTTTTCTGTCAACTTCCGTTACTTTTGTTTCATACATTTTAGATACAGTTTTTTTCTTTTATTATTTCTTATAAAATTAATTATTTGAATCGCTTTCGTTTTTTGGTATTCCTTTGTTTATTTTAATTGTTGCCATTTGAATATGTAACAATGAAAGTAAATTAGATATTAGCTGTAAAAAATAAAGAATTTGATGATATAACCATGGCAAAAAGAATGAACAAAACTAGATGATTCAAAATATATTCAAAAGGAAAAAGTAAATTAAAACAAAAAAAAATACATCTGAAAATTAAAGTTTGCGAGACGGAGACTGAGCTAATAGCAACCCGAAGACAGATCATGGTAAATTATTTCTGCTCAGAAATAGTTTATATTTATAAACTGCATAGAACATAGTCGAGTACATTTGTACTAGACTGTTTTCAATTTCATATTTTCCATTTTTGTTATTGCTACTAAGGAAATATCCTTCATACGAACATACTGTTTCTTCATTCTCAGGGTGAATGAAGGTTAGAATTTGGCATGGTCTAGAATATTGTACTTAAAAAGATATTACAAAGTTTTGACATATTATACTTTTATCTTCGCCGTCACAAAACTTTATTTATATTAAATTCTGTGCTGTAAATGTATAAGAATTATAACCAGCAAAATTTCGGGAGCTAATGCTTTAAACTGAACTTTTGTAAGCCAGAATTTCCCAATTAGATCAAACTATTAATATTTAACGTTGAGTAAGATAAAATTATAAATTATTAATTTATTTATATTGGCAATACAGCAGCAATTTTTCTATGTTTCAGCGTCAAGAATGTCCTCGAGTCAGGTCTGTAGGCCCCATTTTCACGCCCCCCTGCCCTGGTTATCCGACGGTACGAAGCCCTTGACGCATTCGGGACCTTGGGTACCTTTTGGGAGTTCGGATCCGGACAAATCGCAATCACCTTCGTCGGGTCCTACGCAACCACATAACCTCTTCTCGTTTCCTCCGACGCCTCCCAAGGACAGCACGCCGGATTCGGTGGCGCCAAATGGAGGACCTGAGTACCAAAGCGCTGTGGCGGCGGCGATGGGGGCTTTCATGCACGAGAATCCCCAGAGCTGTGCCTTGGACGTGAAACCATCCGCGGTGTCGGCGGCGAGCAACAAACAACGCGAAGGTAGTGACTATGATGGAGGCTCCTCCGGCATGTTTAATGGTAACTTTGAAAGTTCGTACGGGTCCACGTATGGTCACGGTATTCATGGGAACGCTTTCTCGCCCCATCAGGCAGCTAAACAGCACCTGGCCGGGCAAGGGGGGCAATCGCCAAACAAACCACGAAACAAGTCGAGAACCAGTGCCGGTAAGGAGATGATGGACAAGTTTTAATATTTTGTTCATTAATTTATTTTGCATCTATAATTTCGTTTAATTGTCTATGTTTTTTCTTTGGTTGCATTTAATTGGCTATTTAATATAATTTCTATTTTTATTTATATTATATACTTTGTTGTGTATTAAGTCGCGCTTTAGTTACTGTTTTCTTTTCTAATATGTGCTATGCTTATAACGATCTTCCTAATATACTTTTTAAGTGGAGCAATATTATTATATTGAGGTTTCATATTCAAAACATTATTAACTACCTTCCTTTTATTTTCAAATGATTTACAAAACAAATTTAGTGTTAGAGTATAGTACAAGATTTATTAATAGAAAGTTACAAAACATGCAAACTTTTATTTACAGGAACAAGGTAAATAAAATATCTAAATAATACATGGTATTGAAGAAACTGTAAAGAAGTTCTTAAATTTTCAATATATATGTACGTAGCACTAAACAAGCATTAAATTTAAATTTAAAAGGCGAAATGTTTCTGAAAATCTAAAATTAATATTATTCCATTTCATTGTTATTCTTCATTTAAGTTCCAACTTCAACAAAGTTTTTAGTTTCATTTTTATATAAATACTATTTGCTTATTCTAAAAGTTCAAAGCAATATAAAGAAATTATAAAATACGTGTAATAATTCTATTTTACACAAGTAAATGATAAAAGATAGCGATTGCTGAAAAAGCAAGTAACTTTTAGTTCTGCAAGAAGTCATTCATTTTGCAATTGGTATAGTAAATAATAAGTCAGAATTATGTTTTTGTTAATATTTTAACTACTAAATCATTTAAATAATTAAATATTCACAATTTTGAAGGTATAGTCTACAGATAGGTAGATGTCTTCTTTCTAAAATACACATTACTGATCTAATATTTTCAGAATTACGCCAGCATATGCCTAAGTTCATTTGAGTATTTAATCAAATTCTACTTACATTAAAGCATTCATTCATACAGAGTTATCAGTAAAGAAATATTCTGTTGTCGCCATGTCTATAGTACCTAAAACTGTACTGTGCATCTTCCATTTCTCGAGTCATGTGGTTTCCAAAGACATTTAGAAAAGGAGAATCTTGGTATACTCTTTCATGAACTATTTATACTATACGAAATGATTTGACTTCAATTGAATATCGAAATTAAACAAGCGAGTTAGGGCATTAGATTATTGCCGAAGTGCCATTATGTGATTTTTGACGGTAGTAAGTGGAAGTCTTTTGGCCACTAGAGCGGGTAACAACTTGAAATCTCAGTTGATCCAGTGTGTTTTCGAACACTTGTCTGAGAAGACGCATTGCTATAATGAAAGAAAACCTTTATCGGTCATTCGAAGTCATTTTTTAGAAGAATTTTTCAAAGATTTGTTTATTAAAGTGGTATAATACATTAAAAGTGGAATAACGGCTTAGCCCTTTGCAAGATACTTTATGAAATTATTTATTGTATTTCAAATCCCAAACCCGTAGATTTACTTAATCTGCCAATGGAATTGTCTTAGCTTCCTTTGCAGATTGACATTTGCAATTATGGACGTGGTGATGAAGTCAAGTTTCATGAGCAAATTTTCACAAAAATCATCTTGTCTTTTGTTAAACAGCTTCACATTATAGCATTTATATTCTTTCGCATTTCTAATTCAAAATTCAAAGCACTCACTTTACTGACAACTTGGACATATTTAATTCTACGTGTAAAATGCGATGTACGCATTCGATATGACCATTATGCTAGATATCTTCTTGTCAATTCTTCGGTCGTTTAAAACAATATCATTTATTTTATTAATCATTTCCTGAGTTATGAAAATAAATTTTGTTGGATTTGCTGTGGTTAATTCAATTAATCAAAAGAAAGTAAAAATAAAACACTTATTACATCAATATTCGTATTCTGTACACGTTTCGATAACTACGTTGTCATCATCAACAGAAACTAATCATAGTGTCCCAGCCGGGTCTGTGGTAAAGCTCATACAGAGAAATTCGCTAAATACTTTATGCGAAGATCAAACACATATTGCAACACAGTGACACTGTGATTAATGTCTGCTGAAAATGACAACTTAGATGTCGAAATATATACAGAATATGAACATTGATGTAATAAGGGGTTTTTTTTTTATTAATTTTCCGAGTTATAGTTTTTAATGGGTCAGCAATAAATTTTAGCTTTCAAAGGAGAATTGTCACTCAAAATTTGTATCACGAATTGCAAATTTATGCAGTTTAGGGTTTTCCACTTAGTTCATAGTGCAATAACGTCAGATATGAACCGAATTTCTCCTGAAACCATGAAAAAGATGGTAGAATATAATGATGGGGTTTTTGAAATATCGTGTTAGTAATCGAGTTTCATTTCTTTCCAAATCATCCTGGCAATCGGTACTTTTTTAATGGTAGTACATCAATATGAAAAACTTGCTTGTCCAAATGCAGATTATGGTATGTACATGCGAAGCTGAACATACTGTTATGTATGCAAGAAGTGAATAAATGTGGAGGTGGTAAAATAAGACAGTAAATTAATTTTGTAACAGCAACTTTTCGAATAGACTATACCTCCCATATAGAATTTCACGTTAAATACTAGATAATATAAAATTAAGTATAGAACTCTTTTACAGTAAGAAGATTATAATTGATAAGGTATTTGTTACAAAAAAATAAGGTGATAAACACAGTTTTTGTTATAATATCCTGCTAGATGTAAAATATATGCTTTTGAGCAACAAACATTGCAATGCTTTGTAATTATAATTGATATAAATTTCGATACCTTATTAATCTTTTTTATTGTTTATGATACCTCAATATTTTATTATTATTGTTACAATATTGACAAGAAAAGGAAGTCGTTTCATTTTCTTTGTTATTCTTAATTTTCAAGTTACTGTCAATTTTATTATTTCATTATATTTTTATTTTTTTTTAATTAATAACTCCTTTTTGCCGCTAACTATTCTTTTCCGTTTCGTGGGATGTCCATTATTTGTTTCTCTGCAAGCTTTTTGAAACACGCGGAGTTTTGTATTTTTTGGTGTTTTTTTCGCACCACCAATGCGATTAATAAATACGAAGAATGGCACACGCGTGTATTTTTGCTAAGTTTTGTTTTAAAATACTACCTCTTTCTCCATCACTTCCTATCTCTATTCAGGAAATAAGTTTAGGACAAAATTACAAATAGTTTAAATTTTTTCCGTCTTTGCATTAATATTGAATGCAAATCCGCCTCGAAGCCACGAATTTAACCTTTTAGATTAGTAGTTTTGTGGTAACATCCGCTCGTATTGATCATTGTTTTCATTACTTTGGTAAACGGTACTCCAATGCGTTGGAATGTATATATATATGACTTGTCAATGTAATTGTTTTTCGATAGTGACTAACTAATGAGTACGAGTACAAGATATGATATATCGCCTTTTGTTTTAGAATGGCCTTCGATATCGGGTCACGTGGGAAATTTTATTTCTGTGTTGAGGGTGGTTGCTTCTTTCCTAATTATGGGTGACGGTACTCGAGCGTTTATACCCGCAGGCTTAATCTAAAATAAAAGATAAAACAAAAGATGTCGAGTGCCTACTATACTTGAGAATAGCTGAGAGCTTTTATCCAGTCATAATACTTTTCTGTTAATTAGATTATTCAAAGCATGGCGGAATTTTTATCAGAGATTCAAAAATATATTTTGTCCATATATTCATAAGTGACCGTAGAAATTAATAGTACACATAGTAGGCGCTACAAATTCGCGATCTCATTGTGGGAAAGCAACAACATAAAAATATTGTTTTCTTCATTTTCTAGTACAATCAACTAGTAATAGTTTTACATCCATATTAAAATAATAAGTGACTTTGCTTTGTAAAACCACCATATAAACATCAGACACTTCCTTTAAAATTGTTAAACAGAAAGTTATCACTGAAAACCGAGTTTAAATTCACAGTTACGAATTGTATTAAGCAACAACAGACACAGGTGTATTGTCAAGTAAGAGTCGTTTTTCCCAAGGGTTCTAATGAATTCTTTCCTTTTTTAATATGTTGGTTGTTTTATTCAAACTACAAATTTTATTCTTTTGCATTTGGATTTTTCGACTAGTATGGGATAATAAAACATTCATTTCATATTAACAACGATTCGGGTACATCTTCCCCTTTGTCATTGATTTTTTATTTTAACCTGCAATACATCGATCTTATATAAACATATTTTTATTTTAAATTTAGAAGAAAAATGTTTGTGTAGCTGTAAATTTACAGTACTCAAGAGCAAAAAAGTTTCTGTTATTATAAATATTTATATAGTGCTGTGCAAAAGAAAGAAGCACCTAATACTAATGTATTGTTCTATAATAGTATTTCATATCCCTTCACAAAGCTTTTTAGTCAACCCCCATATCAACGAGCCTGAGCTCTGATTGTACGTGGCTCATACTGAGATACAGCACTGTGCAAAAGAAAGAAGCACCTTCTTGAATTCTACAAGAAACTATTATAAAAGTATAAATAATAATCTTACACAAGTTGAAATTTCAGATATCGATATTTAAACATAAACAACTTAAATTTTCAATGTTTTGTAAGACCACCTTTATTTTTTATGGTAACCTGCATTCTTCTTGGTAGGCTTTCTATTAATGAATTAATGAAATTTTCAGGAATATTGTACCACTCATCCTGTAGTGTGTTCCACAGTTCATTTTTGTTCTTTGGCCCCCTTTCACACATTTTTCTGTCAAGATAATCCCACACATGCTCAATAATATTTAAGTCAAGACTTCGAGGTGGCAATATCATAGTCTGCAATACCCCATTTGCTTCCTGCTGTGTTAAATAAGTTTTCACAAGTTTTGAGATATTCTTTGCTATCATTATCTTGCTATAGAATTAAATTATTGCCAATAAGTGGCTGCCCTGATGGTACTGCATGTTCTTCTAATAGTGTTCTGTATCTCTCATCAATTAATTTACACTCTATTTTTACAATTTCATCCACACCTGCTGCCGAAATACAACTCCAAACTAGGATATTGTCTCTTCCATGGTTTATGGTAGTGTGTAAACATGGCTCCAATAACGATTCACAATGGGCGTCGTCTAGCATACTGACGTCTGTTCGTTGCAAATAATTGATATTTAGATTCGTCAGTCCATAGTACTTGTCGCCACTCATTATATCACCAAGTTTCGTGGCCTCTGGCATATTTTAATCGTTTCCCTCTATCACCTAGTCGCAGAAAGGGTTTTCTCACGGCCACGCATCCCCTCAACCCCGATCTGAGTTAGAATCGTCTTACTGTTGAAGCATGTACCGAAGTACCAAATATTCGCGCAAGTTCTACGCTAACTTTCTTACGATTTTTTAAGGGACTAACTTTTAAAAACTGTGCATCAGCTTTACTGGGCTTTTTTGCACGTCCACTCTTTGGTCTATCACTTACACTGTCGGTTTCAGTTATTCTTTTTATTGTTTCTTGCACGGCATACCGGGAACATTTCACTATCTTTGATATTTTCAGTTGACTATAACCCTCTTGGTATAAAACAATAATTTTATTTCTGTCTAGTAATGCTATTCTAGACATTTTCTATTTTCTATAACAATTTACAGCTTACAATTTTTTCTTGAAATGAAAACATCACTGGTAGGCGCGTTCTTTAAAAATCTAAATAAATTCGATTGTGGAACCGTATCGTTTCTACCACTGAATTAAAAACAAAATCTTATAGATAAATAACTCTTCCTTGAAATTTTATTGCAGAGCATTGTGGTGCAATAAAATTTATTACTTTAACCCTCTTGTCAGGCGGTCGATCTCACCCCTACGCGGAAGTATGATGTTATAACTCGGAATTTTCCAGTTATTATTTCTACCAATAAGTGAATCGTTCTTGGAAAGATGTATTAAGTATTATGAATTAAATTGACCCAATAATTATTAATAAAAACGTTTTAGTAAGTAAGTTTTGGTGCTTCTCTCTTTTCCACAGTACTGTATGTTGTTTAAGAAACTATTACAAGAAAATCATCAAATAAAAGTAAGTATATACAAAATTTATGTATTGCAGGTTAAAAGAAAAAATAAATAACTTGAAAAAGGGTAAAAAGAAATCGAAACGTCGTTAATAGAAGCTGAGTGTTTTATTATTCCATACTGGTTGAAACACTCAAATACAAAAGAATAAAATTTACAGTTTCTAATGAATACAATAGAAATGCTTAAACGTCGATCTTTAAGGACAAGACATTTAACACTATTTTTACCAAGAGTCAAATGACTCCTTTGTTTAATTTTCACATAAAATTATTCTCTAAATTTAAATTTTTAAATTTTATCAATCCAAGAAATATGAAAAAAAATTAATGATAATAAGTAGCGATGAAGAGTAAGTGTTATTTTATTTGCAACTATTAAATTAAAAAATATGCAAATCCATTTCCAACAATAAGTATTTGCATTCAAATGCAAGGGGGTCGAATAAAACATTAATAGATTAATTATTTTTATTAAATATTCCAAAATTATTACTTAATGAACTTATAATTTGTCTCTGGCACGGAGGTAGGCATAACATCATTTAAAATGTTAAAAAATTTTTGGAAGGCCTCTACGAATGAAGCAAACTTCCGTCTATACTTCTGCTACATTTTTTGCAATAACTAGATGAAGTTTTTGGATTGAAATTAGTCCTTTTTATTATAACATTTTAAAATTTTGAAAGATTTTATTTGAATGCAAAAGAGTAACAAACGAGTTACAATTTATTCATGCCTTTTAGGCACTTGACAAGAGTTGACAAAATGTCGACAAATGAAACAGCACTGCCAAAGACACGGTTAGAACCCGGAAAACAAGAAGAAACTATTTAACAACATGAAAAATGTAATATAAAATTGAAAAAAGCATTCGCTATCTTAAATGCTGTAATTAATCTATTAAAGCCATTTCATGCTAATATTCAAATTAAGTCAAATCAAAAAATTTCTGCAATGTTTAACAGAATGCTGGTGCGCAAGTTAGGACCGTGGCATAATAAGTTGTCGACAAAAGATGTCGAAGTGAAGAGGAAGAAATTATTTCGGCTAACCAATAGAATTTAAATGTTGATATTTAGAGTGTCCATTATTCAATTTAAAATCAAATATTTCTAATAAAAAGAGACTGTACGTATTGAATAAATATCTCTGTGGTTTACTTTTGAAAATAATTTACCTATTCTATTGTATGTTGTATGTATTTGTGATTTTATCTTTCATATATAAACCGTAATCTAATTATACACTCGACAAAATTTAACCTGCATTAAATCTGTGAAATCGTTTACTATATTTTATTCAAATATTCCAGGTGCCCGAGATTTGCGACGTCACACGTAACACAAGAAAATATATATACGCCAAATGCAGCAGTTAATGCATTAGCCAATATCCGTTGCATTGTCATTTAATCCTCTTACACATTACTGATCCAATACGCGTTCCATAATAACAGTTTCCCATATTATATTAGGTATATGGAGGTTACTTTAACCCAGAATTGCGGTATATTGGTTTAAAGTGGTTGGCATTCACGATTTAAGAGAGTTTCTTGACATTTTTCCAGACGACTTGCTGTTTTCAAAATGTACATTTGTTTGATTTAGAACGATTTGATTTACTCCTAAACTCACTTTTCAAAATGTTTGTCGTAAGCTGTGATTGATAGGTGATTGTATAACATTATAGGTTCGTTTCTTTTACACTTCCTTTCACAGAGAATAATATCAACACTTTTTTAAAAATATATTGTTTTGATGGTATTTAATTTTAGTTTAAGATTTCAGTTATATTTTCATTTTAACTTATGTATCATTAATATTTCTACTAAAGAATACACAAACATTTGGCGGAAAATTAGACTCGAAAAGAAGTGAATTAAATAGGAAATTAAGTTTTTCATTACTTTCCAACATCTTTTTTGATTTCAACGCACTTGAACTTTTGATATCTAGCTAACATCAAACAATTTTTGAAGTGATCTTTCTCAAGATTCTCGAAATATTGCTTCGTTGATATAATAAGTTCTTCGTCCGACGCAAAATTTTTTGTTGCATGGAAAACCTAGTTTGGGGAATAAGGAGAAGTCAATCTGACAAATAGAGGGTGTGGGGTACAACGTCAAATCTCATCATCATAATATTTTTCCTCCACTACCCTAAGATGTCGAAGTTTCATCCAGAGCTCTCGTTATGTTCTTTCCTTCATTTAATAAAAAATTCTCTATTTTCTTCCGTCTTCTTCCATTTCTTTGGAGTTACAGCTTTCTCATCTTTCATTTGAAATCTCGTCGATATCAGTGCTCCACTTTCGTTCAGACCCTTCCCTTTCGCTTTTTCGAACATCCATTTCATTTGCCTTTTTCCATTCATCCTTATTAAATGGCCTTAGAAGAAAAGAAGTTGGAATTTCTTTTCTTCTAATATTTCAACCCAAACTTTTTTCTTATTTCTTCATTTCCTTTCTTTTCAATTCTCATGCTCCCTAACATCCTTCTTTGATATTTAATTCAGCTGGCAATAGCCTTTTCTTCTTGCTTTTCTGCAAGGACCCAGTTATCTCCTCCGTGCAGTAATGCTGGAAGGTACCTAGTCTTACATGCTGCCATTTTTGTTTTTCTTATGATAGGAGTCTTAGTATTGAATAGTATATATTATGGGCTGTTTATGTTCTTTTATTTAGTTCTTCTATACTCTTATTTCTGTCGACTATTGATCCTAAGTATTTATAGCTATTAATATATTCAATGTTTTCACTTTTAAATATTATATTCATTTCTATCTTTCGTTGCTCATCCCCACGCATTTTGTTTTTACTATATTTAAGAACAAATTTTGTTGCTCTTAGGTGTCTTTTATTATAGTTCTTCCAAGTCTCACTTCCTGTACAATAAAGCTAATCTTTAGCTGTATATATCTTCTTGCGTACATATAAAAAATTTAGTAACTGTTCAGAATCGTTTTTCTTTTAATTAATATAATATTTTACATAAAGTGGACTTTCCTAATCCTTTGGCAATTATTCTTTATTCCTAGTTACCCCCAAAGGACTATTGTGTTTGATTTCTGGTATTTTTCTTTAGCTACACTAGACGACCAAATCAGAGCATTTAAATAGCTGATAATAATGAATTCAGTGAGGTTAATTCTAAGCATAATGTATCAATAGTTTGTCTCCATGATCCTTCAAGAATTTCCAAAAACTTTTTCTAAAGAGATTATTAACGTACCGATACAAAACGTATATGAACTGATATAAATATATATTAACAAAACAAAGTTATGAAGTCCTATAGTATATACGTATCAAATGAGGATATGACGTATTTGTGAAATCTGGATCTATCTGAAAAAAACAGGAAGATCCATTATCGCAATGCTTATCTGATGATTTGTCGAATACATCCAAGCTGCAGTTTTCTAGTAGTTTAGGTGTTGATTAAGTACTATTTTGAAGAAAAGAAACACGTATACTTTAATCTTGCAAAAGTGTCACTCGGGTATCTTTTATCTTGATTTCCCACTTGTACATCAAAATATAGTTCGAATGTCTTTCCACATACATAATAGATCATATATGAGTAAACATTGTTTTAAAGCAAGTAAAGTAAGTATATTTTCAAGAAATATTCACTGAAACCGACGTCTCTCGAATGACATACAGATTCTTCTCAAATGAATAATTCCAAATCAATGCGTGTAAATAGAATGACATATTGGCATAGAGTTTCTTGAAAATGTAGCACCTAGAGTTAGAAATGGGCTAAAAACTACGAGTAATATGCAATTATTACGTATACACGTACAGTCTCTTAGCAAAAAAGTGTGCTGTCTAATGTTATTGAAAGTCTAAGGTGTTTGTTATTGAGGTGGAGTTATAAAATATGAGTTTCATGCATTTTATTCTTGAAACATTCCCCTTTTATATTCTCGTAGTACTCATATACATCTCATCTTTTCTGTTTAAAGTATAGAAGTGATCTGTTTAAAGAATTATTAAACATAAATATATCCAATTTCTTTAAAATTTTATATTTAATTTCATTTAATGGACAAATAAAATGTCAAAGAATTTTGAATTATCTAAAGACAATCCAATTTATTGTTTTTAATATGGACGTATTTTTATATTTACACATAATATAGGAAAAGAGAATATAATTATTCTATTAATGAAAGTCTGTGGTTAACGGAAATTAGACAATTTAAAGTAATTCTCACAGCAAGGACTGTTACTGACATTAACAACTTAATCATCGAAATGTGTATATAAGATACTGGACCCTATATAGCCAAAGCTTTGTTAACTTTTAAGTCAAATCTATGCGTAAAAACTTTTAATAATTTGACAAAAATGTTTTCACCATATCGCTGAAAATTACAGCATTAAAATTGTTGTTTAATAAATTGATTTGGGTCAATTCGTATTTATAGATTTGTTTTATTTATTATAGGGGAATTATTGTTAAGAAAGGCATTGAATTAATAACGTACTTATTGACGTTCAGCAAACTCAATAATGACTAAGATTAAGCGCTACTGTAAGTAGTACAACTATTTTAATACGCATTAAAGTGGAAGTGGATTTCACATAATTACATATATCCAAATTAAGTATTGAATGAAATATTAAATAATTTTTCAAGTTTAATATCTTAAGCATTTTCAATTCAGTGTTGGTAAAATCCAAATAATCTTTTAATGTTTAATTGTATAGGTAAAAATCTAATGCAAGGAAAATTGTTGTAAGTAATTTAAAACATTATGTCTTCTGTCAGTAGTATACCATTTATAATTTATCTAAAACAAGCATGTGAACTCTAGCAAAACATACCCCTCTAATTTCTTCAAAGACTTCGAAAACCAAATGTTAAATTTTCGTAATTATTTACGCGTGTCCCACGAAAAAAATTAAATTAGTACCTCATCTCTCGCGTCGCTTGAGGCGATTCTAACCGGGGTGATATCGCTTATCCCATCCGCTGCAAAGTTGCTATTTAACTTAAACCATTTCACCCCTAGTTTACTTTCAAATATGTAACGGAACCAATGTGGCGTAAAATTGATCGGTTTCCGTTTATTTTTAGATGTCGGGTGGGCGAGAGGGGTGATCAGGGCAACCGAATACCTTGAGGGCATTCGTTTAAAATCGATTTCGGTCGGTCTCTATTTACCGATTGGGTTTCTTCGGTCTTCTGTGGTGAATCAACTGGTGTTATTTAGCTTGAAACCTGTTTAAAAATTACAGTTTCCAAACAAACATTTTATTATATGAAATAATGTACAAGAAAAGAGAAGAGAATTTGAGAAAGAAAACTGTGAATACCGCGAACAAACGTGTGATGTATCGACCTGAATGTAATTTGCATGTTCTGGTGATGAGAAAAGAGATATTTGCGCTAAAAAAAATGAAGATGCATGAAGCATGATGTTTGTACCCTTCACCCTTTTGTAATATGTATTATGTGCATGTACAGTGTGTGTATATTTAGGTTTTTTTATGTGTTGTGTGGATGTTCTTGTTTTCGTTACCGTGTCTTTCAGAATGTGTATAAAATACTTTTATAATGAAATGAATTTTTATTAGGTTTTAAATTAAAGTACGAGTATTTCTTCTTGACAACTTTTATGTATTTTTGATGAGTAGTTTAGCAAACAATTTAATGAAGTATGTTGAAAGTTTTTAAATTATATCTATTAAACATTTACAGTATATTATTACTTTAAAAGTAAATGTGTTGGGATCTGAAACAATGACGAGTAGAATCGTATATAAAGTCCCAATTTAAACAAGTTTTAAAAAATCGGGTATTTTACAGTAATCGAAAACTATAAGAGGTATCGATATTAAGAGTTATCCATAATATTTAAAAGTATTAATCGGGAAAAACAACGAAAACTTTTTGAACAGAAATCCACAAATGTACATCGAAACGGATTATTGAAATATTAGAATTGTACTGAACTGAATGAATGAATGAGTTATTCATTCTTCTACGCTGTAAATGCTCTCCAGTTCCACACTTTAACTATTGATTTAAAGGGATACTTAAAGTTACACATAAACATTTGTGTATTTGAAAAACAATACTAACATTTGTACTTCTAGTACCTTAATAAAGAATTTGAATACTCCACTTTTGTAACATACATACATACATTGTTAAGAATGAGGAGTGATTCAAATATGCCGCTAAAACTCGATTCAAATAGCTTAAAATAGTTTAATAATAAAGAATTGACATGGGATAGTGGTTGTGCTTTTCAATGTCGTTGTGGGTTACATTACTCGTTTTAATAAACGCATGCTATAAAATTTTATTCGTAAAATAATTGTTATACGGAAATTAGTCAAACTCGTGGATTAATAACTTATTGTGTAAAATTAATTTACAACGAAGTATTAAGGATGTTATTTGGTATAACCTATTACTGGAATTATGATAACCACTGGAGTTATAAGTATTTCAAAATGAACAATATCCATGCTATGTATAACGTTGACTCATGTTCATACAAAATATTATTCTAGAATTGAAAGTGGAATAAATACTTTCAGAATGTATTATGAAGATAACTCAAAAACATGAACAACTTAAGTTTATGTACTAGTATGTGCAAGCGTCGTACATAAAGTAAAATATAATAAAAAAGAGAAATGAAATGTGGTCTAAGAGTATAATTATTAAATTTATTGCTGTTGGAAAATGATGACTCACTTTCACTACTGTTTCCAACTAATAATAAATATCTCCAAGATGTCATTCATTAATCCATCTAATATTCCCATATTTTGCTTTCTAAATCAATTACATGGTCAATTTTTCCTTTTAGTTGCTCTAACATTTTTAATTGCTTCCATCAAAATATCTCGTACATTTGATAGTTTGAATGCTATATTTTTTGTAGCAACTTCACCTTTTTATTGTGTCCGAATCATTTCAATTTGATTGAGTTCATAACAATAAGGCCGTAACTTTACTACAACTGTATTGGCCATAGCTGCTATTTCATCAATAATATATATGTACATATATTAAGGAGTTCTTTATGTTAATGTACTAAGTGTAACAATTCAACAAGTATCATTTTTGAGTTACAATCGGTACTTTTGAGCGTAACCAATCTTGAATTGCAACATTTTTCCATGTCCTTATTGATAACTTTTCCATACCGTGTTTATAGGATCCTCAATACAAAACAATCATAATCAGTTAGTTGAATTAAATCCAAAAATAAAACAGCATGTAATAGTTCAGAGCCCGACCAGTAGATACTGGTCAAGCGATGATAGAACAGCTGTTCATTATTGCGCAGGAATTCTTGATTCCCTCTTTCGATTATTATTTCTACCGATTATTATTTCTTGATTGTAAGGATTCTAAAAATGAGTTCTCCATTCTACAAAAGTTGTTATTTGAATCCAATTTTTTTCCCGATTTTGCCCATCGCTAGTCTAAATTGAACATTATTATGCCTAATGCTAAATTTATTTTATTTTAGAGAAATGCATAGAATCCAAAATGTATTAATACTGTATATTATAATTCTTAATCATTGCAGTTTAGACAAATGTATTAATTTCATAATACCTAATTTTTATACCTATAATATCTCCATATCTTTTTTATTATTGGTTGATCAGAAAACACGTAAAAGTGAGTGCGTTCTTGAAACACATTACCAATATCCGTCGAGACCCATTGCAATAAAAAGGTCCAGGCGGAGTTGCTTTCTAAATTATCTGTGGTAATTTCTTTATTAAGCGATTAACAATATTATCTATTCAAAATCCAGTCTGAATAGAAGTCATTAATAAAAGAAGCGAATCTGACCAGAGGCTGTAAAATACAAAAGATATTCAATAAGAACTCGAAGTAATACTATTAAAACTTTATTTATTAATCTTAAAAATCGATACTTTTACCACGTTCAATGTATGAAAGTGCTGCCACAACTCAAAGACACTCTTCGAGAAGTTTAACAAAATCCAATCCTTTTTCAAACTGTTATTTAAAGCCTTTTCGTGGGCCTACAATTTTTTCGGGTACCATTTTCGCATTTTTATTGTTAAAAAATTCTGGCAAAACTTCAGTTTAACTTGTTTTCTGTGATTCGTCATTAACTAATGCAAAATTTAAAATAATTTATAGTTTCTACAGTACCATTGGGTACCTTATAACTATACCTTTAGCGGCAGATTTTTGCTAACTTTCCGATGGTGTTTTTTTCTAATCATTGCTACTCTATCCCTGACACATAATATTACACCCAAGTTTTGCATGCACTAGTATTCATCTATCACAATCCTTCACTTCTTCAACGTGTTATTTGTAGTATTCATAAGTCGCTACTGTATTCCTTTTTCAATTCAGTGTTAGCAAATGCAGTATACAGCGAGCATGATCTTTAGATATATTTAATGTTCATCTAAAAGACCAAAAACACTTCCAATATTTCAAGAAAGTTTGAGACTTGTGAGAAAATTAAACGCGATCTGTGTGAATAATTATTACTCCAGTGTTGCTAGTTTTCTTACGTCGGAATACTTTGGGTGATGTACTTTGACTTAGTTCATTGTCGACACTTATAATCTCTTGTGCCTGCACATTAACTTTCTTCTCTAAATCAAGTAATCGCTACGTTTACACTATTTTTGTTTTAATTAGAAATATTATCTGCAAAAGCTTTTCAATCCTTTTATGGTTAAACACATTCATTGATCAGCTAATTAAGTCTAGTATCTTGAATGAATTCTTCAATGACTATGGCCGAATTATTTTGTCTTAATTCTATCAAGAATAGTAAATTTCTTGAGGTAGCCGCCAAATCAATGCGAGCGTGAAAAATAGAATTCGTTTATTTTTTTTCACCGTATTTAGTATTATAGTTTCAAATAATGCTATCATATTTTAATATTTTCTTTGAACGTTTTGATGGTGTTTAATCTTCAATTAAAGAAAAAGAAAGAGATTTGCAAGACAGTTATTTTTACAAAGTATTTTCAATTGGTTTTAGAAGGCAAGCCTATTTACTCTGAATTCGAAAATAATCTTGTCCTAACAGACAAATTTTTTTTGTTTTATCTCTCACTTAAAAGAGAGCAAGTTAAAATTTAATATTCAAAATTTATGCTTACCTCTTCTGGAAATAAACTAGAAACTGTGGCTTCGGCCATCGAGACCACGACATGACATGGTAGTAACTTACCACTGAGTTAACAGCTGGTCAATTATATTAGACTTTGCAATAGTTAATGATACATGTATGCAACATATTAAGAAATAGATACGGTTTTTTGAATGCTACTTAATACTACAGTTTGGAGTTTACCTTGTAGTAAACTTCATATTTCTTAAGAGTGCGTTTGTATAGTTGATTTTAGTGTAAAAAATTAAATTTATTAAATACTTGCTACAGTATTGGGGAAAATAATATAATCGAAATCGAGAAAAATCATCGAAGAACCATTAAATTCAATTATTTGCGGCAGTGTCTTATAATAAATACAATAATATATTCTTATATAAGTATTTAAGATTACTGTAAATTCTTTTGTTTAAAATTTTATCCAATTACAAGCAACATCAATGTTCAAATGATGAAATAGATGTTAAGAATCATTTGCATTGTAATGAAGTATAAAAAATGTGTATGTCCTGTATATATTGAGAATTTAATTTTTCCACATCGAGTCAGAATATATTTATAGAACTATGTATGTATATCGGTGTTGTTCTATTGTATTACTGTATTAATAAAAATAATTACGTTTGTGGTACTAAAAAAAAGAACTGTACATTATGCAAATAGTAATTGCTATTTGTGTTTGTACAAGCATAAATTATTTCAATGTAAAGTATAAAAGTAGTATGTAGCAGTAGTAATATAAAAGCATGAAGATTGAATTTACATGAATTTACAAATAATCCTTTATAGGAAGGATGCTCTGTAAATAACGAGTTTAACACAGTAAAACACAATATATATATATATATATATATATATATATATATATATATATATATGTATAAGTAAATAGAATTTATGTGAAAAAATTCAATAGATTAGAAAAAATATAATAAAAGTAATTATTTGATGTACTACATGTTCAAGTAAATGTACCTTAAAAACACAGTTGGTACTTTCTCGCCCTCGAAGGATATTCTTTCAATATCGACCTTTACCACTAGGTGACGACTAATTGAGACAAATATTATTGGAATATATTCACTTAATATTTTGAAATTAACAAAAGTGATAGATTGTAAAATATTATGGACAGTTGAACAACTCTATGAAGTAACATAAAATTTAATAAACAGTATCTTCGAGTAACAATTTTCTACAGCTTTAAAAGTGAATTAGATCGACAAGAATATTTTAAAAAACTGTAAAAGATATTTGATAACAAGTCATGGTAAATGATGTTATAATAAATTTCATCTTGGCCACGAATCTTTGAAGGAATTGCTTCGCAAAGATTATCCAAAAACGGTTATCGTCGTATTACTGTTGGCTCAATTCAAAACACAGTCAATAATTGCACCATTTGGATAGATGAAAGCTGCGTATATCCTAGATATCCCATAGCTTGACATTAGGTCAATTGATGTAAAGTCACTCTTGTACATTGCCTGTTGAAACTATCACCTCAACTTTAACATTTGTGAAATGCACTGAAAATGGATATATTCAAATGATGCGAAATGCGAAATAAATGCGGAAATTGGTGGTTTGAATCTTGTAAAATGAACTCTCTCCAACAGAAGTTTTCCATGCAAAAAGCTTTAACAAGAAGACCGTTCTCAATTTCTTCTAATTTCATTGGTACCTTTGGAGATAACCTAAATAGTTATTGTTGAGTTAATTCTGAATAATACACTGACGTATACTTGTACTTAATGTTTCGAAAGATTCGGACTAATTGATTAAAGGAAACAATTCGGCAGTGTCACAATAATAAGACACTCACACATAGCGTTGTTAGAATAATGGACTATGTAAATGAGTAAAATATTGAATTGATAGCTTGTCGATATTATCCTGATCTACTATTGAACGACTTCTTTTTATTTCCACCTATTAATGGTAAATTGTGGATGTTTTGTTTTAATCGATGAAACTATTTATTTTCAAAAGAAAGATGAACGACATACCATAACATTTTTTGGAAACACGTTGCTTTCAACGCAAAAGTGTGCAACAGAGGAATATTTTGAAGAAATTTGTTGCAAAATTCGGAATAAAATTTTGTTTTATAATATTCAGCATCAAAAAAAAACCTTTCTTGTATTTAATTGAAGAGTGTTTGTAAAATTCTGTGAAGTTACAGGAAATAATTGGCTGATTTTTATTTTTATTTACACTAATTGATCATTACCGCATTTCAATTACATTTCTGAAGATATATATTTGTAATAGTTTATTGCATTTTAATTGTAAATATTTTTAAATTCTTTCTAATTGCATTATTATTTAAATACTAAAAAAATTGTTTGTTATGTCTTGCCTGAAGTATGTACCAGACAAGACATTTCTGTCGTTAATGAAAAGAATCAGTTTGAGCTTGTCTTCTCAACATAGGTTTCACAAATGTGTCACATATAAATGACCTAATAGTTAGTAGTATAAAAGTCTGTAATGCAAAAAGTGTACTTTTCACAATGGAGGAATGTATGTAGGAGCTCAAAATGATTGCAACATAAAATATCCGCAGCTTGGGCTCTTCTATTATCGAAAAAGGAAAAACATTGCGCAAATTATCAGGAAAACACGTGGCATTTACATTGCAAAATTCACTATCTGCAACTAGTTTGCTGAATTTAAAATTGTTAATTTCTACTTCGAAAAAGCTGTACATTTTGTTGTTCATCAAGATCAAGTAAAGGTTTCTACGTTGCACAAAAAATACCATAATCGTCGAATACATCAAGCAGTGCTTTATTTCGCTGTAGAAGGTGTGTCGGTATGACAACCGACGTGAAGTTTGTGTGCCTCATATTTTAGCAGATGATAATTTGATAGATTTCTTTTCAAAATACTATGGTCTCAGTAGATAACAATTACTCATTTTTAGAGCAAACGATTGCTGAAGATATAAAGTAAGTCCTTTGCAGTAACATTAAATGCAAAAGCTTGGAAAGTGTTACATCGGTGTCATCTCTGAAGACTGAGAGACGCCTAAAGAAGGTCATTCTTTACGTTTGGTGGGATTGGAAAGAAATTTCTCTATAAATGTTTTGGGTTTAATGAAATTCTTAATTCAGATAAATATCGCGAGTTTCCACTGCGCGATCGCAGACTTTTCATTCAACAAGATCAAGCAATAATCCTACACTACATAACAATAGTAGAAGTGTTGAACATATTAAACAGTACTTCATTTCACCATACGGAGATGTTTCGGTACGTCAACCGATGTGAAGTATGTGTGCGTCTTATTTTGTTAGATAAGTATTTAATAATTCTCTTTTCAAAATGCGATTGTCTTTGCAAATGCAACAACGATTACCTATTTGTAGAAGAAACGATTACCGGAGATAATGTTTTGCCATAACATTAAACGCAAAAGTTTGGAAAATGATTCATCAGTAGCATCTCCAAAGGTTGATCTACACCCAAAGAAGATTCATACTCAATTAAAAGGGAAAATTCATGAAAGGAAAACAAAACTTAGAGTATGATAGAATAGAAAAGGTAACGGTAACATCATGGCAAATTACGGCTTTTCGCGCAAATATGATATGCATTTGCTAAAATTGCACCATCTGATTACCATTTATTTCGACCCAATATTTGGTCATTTAGACGCGTGTAAAATGCATTTGGAGTAATTTCTTACAGAAGCAGTTTTGGAAATGTTCAAATTTTCCATTTGAACGTTATAGACTATCATGAATAATGGTGCTTATGTTATTGAATAATGTTGTTAATAGATTGTTCAATCTTTGCGTAAAATTTTCTTAAAAAATCGCCACAAACTTATTGAATTATCTGATAATAATGCAATTAATTCAGGCTACAATGCAAACCACAATATATATCTTAAACTGTCTTATTGTTATTTTTATTTAATCAATAATAATATCATTACTTTCTGTTAAACGAATTATAATGTTCTTAAACCCTACCTACACACTGTTGCAATGATTACGTCTAATCTATTTTCTGATTGATTCAAATCAAATTGCTATAATTCTTCCCGTCAAAGGATGATGCATGATTCAGTAAGCAAGGCATGTTGTGCAGTTGTAATGCGTAGATGATAGTCCTTCGACGGGGTAATATGGATAGGAAATGCGAGGTAATGAACGTTGATTACAGTTAAGTTTGAATGCTATCATTATTATGTATGTGTGTCTATTTTATTATGCGACTACGTAGATTTCAGGTGACAACATGAAAATCCTAACATATGTTTCTTTTTTTTTGTTCTCGTGTAGAGGGTAGGGAGTGCGTCAATTGTGGAGCGACGAGCACACCCCTTTGGCGTAGAGACGGTACGGGACACTACCTCTGTAACGCTTGCGGACTGTACTATAAAATGAATGGACAAAATAGGCCACTCATTAAACCCAAAAGAAGACTGGTAAGTTTTATTCATTGTTTTTATTTTATCATAGCATCTAAAGGAGAGAAAAAATTTGTTGTATTACAATTGGGAGGAATACGATTGAATAGTTTTAAATAAAATAGTGTTATGTTTTTTAGTAACTGAATTTTGATTAAATTAAAAATATGCCTAGCCTTACTGTCTTATTAGTTATTCGTACAATAATGTACATATTTTTTTAATTAATATTAGTATTAGGATATTTCGAGCAATATTTGTACTTACTGAATATCAAGATACCTGTTATTATCCACGTCAAATCCGCGTGTGTCTATCAGACAAGTTATAATTAATAATAATTATTTTTCATAATAGATTGTACAATAAATGCATAGCGCCATATTACCACCAGTGTAGAAATTGAAGTCGCAAATCAAATGAGCGGCAAAAAATGTTTTGTGCGTATATTTTACATTAAATTTTTAAATTCGAACAATGTGTTATGTTATTCAATACGAATTGTTAATTCGTGAAATACAAAACATATCGTAGCACATAGCAAAGTGATATACTCTTGCTCAAAGCAAGTACTTTGCTGCTTACGGTGGTTGAGAAGTTTTCTACTTTGCAAACGACAATTGATGTCGAAAAAACTTCTGAAAATGATGTCATCATTGTTTTGGAACTCATTGAAGATATGTTGTACGTTACATATATTAAAGGACGAGCACATATTGCTTGTGATTTCTCGAATACTTTTCGGAGCAGCCAATATCTTAATGCTAGAATACTTAAGATAACTCTGCCTTCGACGAGTTATACTAATTGCTGAAGCTATGCTTTTTTTAAGAATCTAGAACTTACCTGGCACCGATGCTCTGGAATATTTTTAAAACTTACATGACATAGTTTTGTCCTTTTATACTTCATTTCAATTTAATATTATACCTAGACGTTATTCAAGTTAGCTCTGCTTTTGATTTTAACATAACTAAGTTAAAGTTAAAACAAGTAAGCAATTTTTAAATTAGTCATGGTAGAAAATGTATTCTCTTTAATACGATTATAAATTGCAAGTACTTTACTCATTTAGTGTAACATATGGTTTTACTTAGAAAATAAGAAACATTATATACGTCAATGATCAATACATTCAACAAGGCAATTCTTGAAGCAATTGATTGGCCAAATTAATTTAAAATCGAATCGTATTAATTTTTTTATACTACATCTGACAGCCTTGAAATCGTTTTAGCTTTCCTTAAATTTCCTAATTGATTATTCGTCCGTAAAATTTTTGGTAAAGACTAGAGGTATAAATAGGCTCTTTAGGCCAAGATCTGCGTGATTCCTTTCCATTCCTTTCTGTGTCCTGCTATGTCTCTCCCATTACTAATCTTCCTTCCCTCTTAAATCTTTCTCAATCACGTCACTACATCTTTCTCTTGGTCTACAACATTTCCAATCTCTATCTGTCTTTTCCAAGCTATACCTCCTTTTTTTGTTAGACTTCATTTAAGCAACCTGTCTCAGCCAGTATAATCTCATTACTTTGACAAATTATAATTAGCAAAGCAAATTGGATGTTACGATTCAGAAGAAGGACTTGTAAATATTTTTCGTGTTCTGATTTAATCCGTCATGTTTTGTGCGTATGAGTGTTCTATGTTAAACTATGTACCAACGATGGAGAACCTAAAATATGATTGTTACATATCACATGTAGAAGCTATTCAGAAATATTTTGTGTAGTTAATTGGAGCCAGAATATCGAGTATATATGCTATGGAGATATCTGCAATGTTTTGTGAATATAAACTTTAATAAAAGGATAGTTAACGATTTATTAACATTATAAAATTGTCAATGGTCACTTATCGTGCTCCGCCATCTTGAGTAGAATCACGTTTAATACACCTCGACGATCGTTACGGTCATCATCGCTTTTTCAAACTGCCAATTATAACACTAGTGCTTGTGCCAACACTCCTGCATTTAGAAAGATGCCCACTTTCAAAAACATACATAAGAATGTAGCAATTTTGATAAATTCGCTGCCAAACTTCAACTGTTTAGAAATCAACTGCAAATATTGTGTCAATCTTAAAATTGATTAATCCTTGAATGTTGCTCTTTTTTCTGTTTCTTTCTTTCTTGTTTTAATGTGGCTAAAAATGATGTAATTGTGTATATTAATTGTTAAAATTTATAATGAATAGTATGTTGGGTTAATAACCTGTTTTTGTTCCATGTATAATGAAATAAATAGATAGTGTCCAAAGGGTCTATCTTTGAATAGTTTGTCGAGTTCTGTGTCAATCCTTCTTTCCCAATTAAACTCTGTATTTTTTCCTCAAAAAAATCCTCCGTAGTATCTTTCTTTCCCGGATGCCCAATTTCTGTCATTTTCTGTTTCAAGGTCAATATCTCATAGCCACATGTCAGAGTTGGTAAAATATAAATAAAGCCTATAGTAGAAGTTTCTTCTAATGAATTACGAAGTTATAGAAATCATAAACAAGTAATTTATGATTTCTATTTTTGAGTTTACAAATATAATAATCCATGCCAAGTGTTACATTTCACAATTAATTTTTATATAAATATTGGCTAAATGCTAAATATGTATAATAATAAAAATGCTTCATTGAAAGAACTTTCAATATGTTAAGAAACAATTTCCATTTTGTAACATATATATATATATATATATATATATATATGAACATACCATATGTTAACTATAGAATTATCTGATATTTATTCTCGCCTATGCATCGAAATATGTTTAGCAATTACAACATTGCATTTTCGATAACTACTTAAGACAATTTTTAACGAATTATGTTTTTGCCGACCATCACACATTCTCAATTTTTTTTAGATTACCATTATTTATGTAAAAAGGAGGCAAATTAAGAAAAAAATAATATAAGTAACTTGTGCTATGGGGCACTTATCGCACACACACGATAGAACACTTTTCGCTTCGCTCATCGGGTCCTTTTAAAATATTATTTTTTTATATTATTTTCAAGCAACTATCTCTGGTAAATGTAAGTATACAATTTACAATATTTATAAGTAGTTTCGACACTTTAATATTCTCTCAAAGTCTCCTCGAAATGTTTCTTTCCTTCCAATTTTGTCTTTCTGATTGAAGATTCACATTTACTGCTATTCATCACAGTTGTTCAGATAACGATTTTTCGCAGATATAACTTTACTTTTACAGATAATTCTTTCCATTCTGTTTTTATAGCGTATTTATCTCCTTTTATATTAACTTTTACTTCTATCTTTTTTCGCTGTATGTCCAATTTCTGGTCGTTTTCTGGCTCAAGAGCCATGTCCCACAGCCATATGTGAGAGTTGGTCAAATACAAAGAGAACCTACAGTAGAAGTTTTTCCTAAATGAATTACGAAGTTATAGAAATCATTAGCAAGTAATTTCTAATTCCTACTTTTGATTTTATAATGTAGATATAATAATGCATGCAGTATTATATTTCACAATTATTTTTTTATATAAATATTGGCTAAATATCTGTAATAAAAATGTGAAAAAATGTTCCATTAAAAGAACTTTCAATATATTAAGAAATATATTCCATTATATAACTTATATGTGAACATATCATATGCTGTTAGCTACCGAATTCTCAGATATTTCTTTTTCCTTGCGCATCAAAATATATTTAGCACTTGCAAGACTGCATTTCTGATCATTATTTTGGACAATTTTCAACGAATTAATGATATTGAATAATAGTCGAGTTTCACTTCGCGTTATTAATTATTCTTGCGTACATACTGTTGTTCATTACGTAGGAACATAAATATTATCGGCGTCATTGTGATATTGCTACATAAACATCCATTTCTAAATACCCGATGCCCATTAAATTATGATTTCCTGTTAAAATTGTAATTAATTCGCATGAGTGAAGTTAAAATGTCTGATATACTGTTACGAATGATTTAGTTCAGTGGCTCAAACGCCGAACGGAAAATGGATCACCTTCTCGGCCGGCACAGTCCGATTGCCTCCGGTAATCCTCTCACAATTTCTTCGGGTATTTATTTTTTTATATCGCTATTGCCAATATATTGTATTAAGTATTTACTGAAATTAGTTCTAATAGATTACGATTGTAGTCTTATGAAAATTAGAAAAGTTAATATGGCGTTTTATGCAATAATTGCTTTTGTATATATATATATATATATATATATATATATATATATATATATATATATATATATATATATATATATATATATATATATATATATATATATATATATATATATATATATATATATATATATATATATATATATATATATATATATATATATATATATATATATATATATATATATATATATATATATATATATATATATATATATATATATATATATATATATATATATATCTGTGTGTGTTCGAGTGAAGGTTTCCGCGATTATAAGTATGAGTAATATTAGATTTTCGGGCTCTCCGCGCCGTTGGACAGAAGTCCTTGAAAGAATCGGCGTGTCGTCGTTTCGATGACATTTCATACATCTTCAGGAGTTGTTTCGTAGCGAAGCATCAACCTGAAACTGTGAAAGTTTTAGGTTGATGCTTCACTACGAAACAACATTTCACCTTCCTCCGTCTTTGCTACTCGTTCAGTAACAATCTTCAACATTCCAGGTTCCTCAAAACAAACGTCTTGTGGAACTCAAGGTTAATTTACATATATTTTGATCATACGTAACAATTAGATTGTTCTTATTTTTTTCTCTTTCTTTTTATTCTTTAATATTTATTCTAATTTTTATTGTCAGTATTTATGTACTGATTATATTTGTATTTGTCTTTTAATTCGTATAAATATACTGTAGAGAGAAAAATACAATTATATTACTATTAATAAAAGAATTTCACGATTACGAATTTTCAAATTCTGTCACTGAAAATTTCGTTAGTCGTTGTGCAAATAAATGAATACAACTTATACTGAAAATATATATTTCTGACTACGAAGAAATTTATTTAAATTATTGCTGCGATATTTAAAATTGTAAAGAATAGGATATAAAAAAACAACAAAAATCAGTTTTATAATAAATTAAGAACGTGAACTGGACTTCCGGGCTGAAATCGTGTCCTTGGTACTTTTGATACCAACGTTTCGTCTTCACTTACTTGAGACATCTTCAGGGTTTATCTGCCAGCGTTCATTCAGCCAAGAATCCAAGATGAAGTAACCAAAGAAAATTTATTTAATATTAATATTATTTATACAGAAGGAAAAATATTGATTATAAAAAAATATATAAGTACTTAAACATATAAAGATAGAAGAATGAGAAGAAACGCAGAGAACACAATATTAAGCTTTAAATTGTTATTAACGCAGATATAAAGCGCAGTATTCTACGATGTTTGCGATATATTACAGATATTTGTAACGTAAATAAGTCAGGTATTCTTCATACATTTTTCTTAATGGTACAAGTTGAGAACTAGCGAAATTCACATTAAAAAGCGAGATTACCGCGCGAATATCCAGTATTAGCTTGTTTTCTGACATAAATGAATCAAAAATGGAGATCAAGTATTTTTCAGATGATCTTTTCACCCGTTAACAAAGTAAAAATTTGAATAAGTAAGTAACTTATGAACTTTCTCTCTCAGTGAAATAATTAATCGATTCTCGTTTTCTTCTTGTTCAATATGAAACAATTAGAGGCCTACAACTCACTAATATGTGACTGGCTGTCTGGTTTGAATCAAACATAGCTGTCTGGGAAGGTGTTTCGTCGCTTTCTTTGTTGCTTAGGATGGATGCCAGCAGCTAAGAATCTAAGATCGGACCATGAGTATAGGAATAATATGTGCCAATGCCCCTCATAATTAGTACTAAGCTGTTGAGGGATGTAAAAGCAAGGATTATTATTAGAAATTGCTCTTTTATGACTGTAGCAAGAAAACAGCTCAATAATAAATAAACCTGAAGTAAAGAACATGTTTCAAATCCTCCACTTTGTCTAAAAAAAATCTGATTTTCTTATCTAATAGTAAACGCATAATAGTGAATAGACTCTGTCAATATATTCAACGAATGAACGATAAATTAAAGCGTCCAACTGTCATAAGCAGAGAGATCCTGACTGTTGCATGACACTGCACATCTCTAAAGATTGCAGATAAAAGTTTCGAGACAACGATTTAAATGAAATTCTACAATAAATACCATTAAGAATATTTTAAGAATTTATATTGTAACGTCTTAAGAAAGTGTAGTGTGCTTCTTATAATGATGAATTTCAAATAAATGCAATATATCATATTTACTCCTAATGAATGAATTGTAAGTCTTGTCTTGTCTCTCTGGCATTTTGGGTATCATATATAAAAAAATTCAGCAGTTCGAACGGTTTATATAGGTGTTTAACACAAGCAAATTTAGTTTTTTCCGAAATGGGAAGTTCATGTAATCATAAAATATTTAACAATACATAAAACGTACTGAACTTCGAATTTATGTTATACCTAACAGCTACTGAACCGTCACATGTTTGTTGTTTACCACTAGGATGTATACGTATGTACATATATAGCTATTACGTTTATTTTCCCAATCTTCAATTCACATTACATACTTTAATCATAATTTAAGGTTTTCATATAAGTATATGTAATAACCTATATTATTTAGCTACGTGACAAATTTTCTGTGTTTGTGTCTAATTTAATATATATATGGGTTAATATATTCTAGGCTATATGTAATAAGCAGTGAAATAAAACTTACGTACTCAAGGTTGATATAACTACTAAACTGTAAGAAAGTGTACTCGACCCACATAGTAAAAATCTATTAATTACGAATCTTAGGCAATCGAGAATGAAACAACCGGCGGAGATGATAATAAATGGTTGTTGTACTATTTAAATTTATTGTATGTTTCACCTGTGCAAATTCTATTTGTGAAGGTATTTTGCATGTACTTATTGTATATCGATGTACTCGTATATATTAATAACAATGAATATTTGATTAAGCTATTTCATGCATATATGACATATATTATTGAAGTACACAATGTCATTATATAGTTTAGTATGCTAAACTATATATACTATATGTGTTTAGGAGATCTTAAACTATCAATTTTTTTCATTGTCATATCGTTTACACTATTTTCAGTTCGATATGCAGAAGTACTAGATGAAAGGAGGCAGAACATTAATAATGAGGTGCAGCAAATCTAGCAAGTGTGCAAGCAATATGTAGTCTACATATTATATTAACAGATAATTTGGACTTGGTTAACTACGATTCTAAAGACATTTATTTTGTGCAAACTATCTAGACGATTGGCGAATTCTACTTTTAACTTTCTTATTTCCATTGTCCTTGTATCTTGCTAAACTGTGTCTCTTGATTATTTTCTCGTCTTTCCTCTACTTCTTGGCCATATGTGCCTAGCGTGCGGCCTAGTATTGCTTTTGGGCTTTAGCAATCTCACGAACCCGAGTTTGGCGCACCAAGCCACTGTCAACAGGCGACGAAATTGGCAGATATGTTTACATATCGAACCGAACCACCAATGAAGGTTAAAACTGATACTGCGGGAGTTGAGAGCCCCCGGAAGATCTGGGTTCAACTGTTCGAAGTTGGACTCGCGGGGGCAGTGGCTGAGAGTCCGTGCGAGCTAGAGGTGCTTTTCCAGCTCCGGGTGAGCGGCTGCATCTGCTCGAGTACTGACTTGCAGTACTCGAGCAGATGCAGCCGTCAGTAGTGATTTAGATAGGTCCCTCCGCCACCTGTAGGGTGCCGGTGATTTTTATAAAATCTGAAATGCACAACTAGCTGGTTTCGTTTCTACGTGAGCGCGCTGATTGAGAGTATCTAAATCCCATTGTTATTGGTGACTGTGATGATTGTGTCCTCGCAGACTGGTATCACCACATTAAACATCAATAGAGACACTTCTTGACCATAATGAAATCTATTGGGTGACACAATGGATTTCTACTTCCGATTTTGCCTGTTAGTCTTTTATATTATTATAACTTCTTCTCCTACTTCTACCTCTTGTTTTCTAATGATTTTTGCTATTTTCTTCTCCATCACTGCTTGATCCTACTATTCTTCTTATTATTCTCTTCTCCATTCTTTTTATATCTTTTTCTTCTTTTTTGTAAGTAGTTACAGCCAACGCATATGTGACAATATGCTTTATCACAGTCTTAAATGGTATATATTAATCATCTTTCTCTCAAGCAACACTCTATGTCTACTGTATTCTAGATTTTCTTTTATAATCCTTTCATAGCGAAGGATGAACTTCATCTAACACCGTTTTTATTTGATTAGAACGTGAGCTTTTCAAAATGAAATGCTTTATCACTGCATGACACTCGTTCTTATTCATGATTAAGAACAATTATATATTTGGGACGAGAATAACGGCAAGTGTTTATTCATAATCTATTTGAAAATTTGACAGCACTTATATGAACAGCGGCGCTTTCAAGAGAAGTGATCAGCACACCCGCGTAGTGTTACATTCTGATTCATTCTAGAGTATGTACATGTAGGTCTAAGTACATACATACTTCTAAATTTTAACCCGATACTTAAAGTGTGTTTTCAATACTTTTCATACAGTACATTGAAGTGCAACACATACTTAGCATTAAATTATCTACCGAGTATAAATTGTAAGGCTCAGACAGGTCCTCGCATACATAGATTTACTGTTACTACATTTCGCGGCGTCTGCCGTATAGTGGATTCGGCCGTAGGCGCATAACACCAGCTCCAAACGGCCAACCACCAAGATGTTATAACGCTAAAAACTCATCAATAATCGTTCGAACTGAAAGGTGCTACTTACCTTTTAAATATTTAAGGAGATAATAAGACATTATACGAGGGTACCTAATATATTTGCATAATATTCGACACCTGTCTGTGCGTGCGAGGACCCCTGTCCTTTATATTTATATGTAATACTACGTTGACGAATTAGTAAATAAGTAATTTGTATGTTTTGATTCTGAAAGGGGTAGTCGTGTTTAATGACACATGCATATATTTACACCTATTTTTCTGAGTGGATTTCAACAAATGTGTTTGCTAACTTTTAGAATTTTTATACTGAAACAGTAATACATAATACGATTTTATATATTGTATGTCTTTCGTACTTCCTCATAAGAAAAATTATGTTAGAGTTCTAAGAACCACTTGCAGACAAAGGCAAACATTTCAGCTAAGTATATTTGTAAATTTATTATTAGATTTGTTTAAACCCTAGAGCCATTCCTTATTCTTTTAATATTAAGGTAGATTGATTTATAAGTTAGAAGTGTTTCTATTGAATTCAGAATTTATTATTTTTTAATAAACAAAATACATGAACTAATCGAAAATATATTCTCCATTGTTTACGATTGCCAATTACCGGGTTGATTGGCGTGGGTCATTATGAATTGAAGCGTTTGGATGTTCTTCGTTAAAGTCTGATGGTTTTTTCGAATATTAAGAATCGTTTATATCATAATGTTCATCTTTAAATCGACTAAACCATTTCCGTGCTATACCTATACTCTCCCCAATTGCGTTTTCTCCGTAAACGGCACGAATGGTTCTAGCGGCTTCCGATACTCGTTTTTCTTTACATGACATTCCGTTTCACGAATTTGTGCAGATTCTTGCATTTATCTGCACAAATTCGTGAATTCAAAAATTATTAAAATAAATAAATAATACGATATTAAAATAGCACATGTATATTTACTTAATAACTTTTTTCCAAACGTAGTCATCCTAGAAATCAAAAACGCTCTTCTCTTCGCTAATCGCGTCCTTTTGAAAATATTGTTCTTTTAATATTATTTTGAAACCATTTCTGGTAAATGTAAAATTTACAATATTTATAAGTAGTTTCGACACTTTAGTATTATCCTCGGAATTTTTCTTTCCTATGCATTATGGTTCCGCATTGTAAGAGAAGCAGTCATAATTATGTCGGGCAAGGACTCTAGCACTACGTGTAACATTCGTCCCATAATTTGACAGCCAGAGATCAAGCGAGTGCATTCTTGTGAACGAACACTTGTGAATATTGTTCGAAATAAATTATAAAGGATATAATTACAAATGTTGCATTTTAGCCGGTTTGTAGTCACAGTCTACGGGTGCCCTGCAATAGCATAGAAGTCATACAGAAAGTGCGGAGGACATTTGCGAAGGAAATTACTTTATAATTTTCATACCAGAGACTGTAAGCTTTATATTCGAATATAAGTAGTTAAATCTCAGAAAAGAAGAAATACATGATAAAATTCAAATTTGATTATTTATGTTATTATTATTCATGTCATTTCAAATGCCGAAATGCAAGTGATGAACCCATTTCACGGGGTCAATTTTTATACCTGCATTAAATACGAGTGGTGGTGGGGTATTAAGCATAATTATGCGCAATTATGACTTACGGCGAGTCCACAGTGCTATGTAGCGATTTTGTCTTTCTGATTGAAGAGCCACATTTGCTGCTCCTCGTCGCAGTTGTTCTAATAACGATTTTCGCAGATATCTTTTATTTTTCTAGATAATTCTTTCGATTCTGTTTCTGTAATGCGTCAGCTTATCTACCTTTTTATATCAACGTTTGTTTCTACTTCCTCATCATTTCTCTGTTCAATAATAACTAGAATTTGCCCAAGAGGAAATGTAAGTTTAGCAGGCAAAAAATGTGAATAAACACTTGCTCTTTCAAGCAGCGTTCTCAATATGCTAATATACATAGTGGATTAGCTCGGTTAAATATTCGCAACATCAGGTATGTTCCAAAAATGTAGCCATGTAATTGTGTTCGTCGTGAGGAAACAATATTCTGATATGCTCACCATTTAAGAACATTTCTATTGATGAAATACTATAATAATTAAAGTAATTTTTGTTAATACTTACCGAATCTGAGGACTCAGTATCATCGAAATTTTGTTTTAATCTGGTAAACACACAGCATTAAAACAAAGTATTGGTGATTGTAGCTCCACAGATCAATTATGTACAGATAAAGATTGTTTTAATTATGAAAGTATTTCTTCATTAAATGTCGAACGGTCGTTGTCTGCGTATAAGAACATTTATTCCGCACGGCGAACACGGTTACATGAAGAAATGGTTGGAACATACCGGATGTTACAAATATTAACCGACCCTATCTACTTTGCGCATCTGCATATTAAACACACTGCTTAAAAGGATTTATTACATGATAAACTACTTGTACTTCGTGTATATACCTTTTCGCTTTTACCATGTGAAACTGAAAATTCTTATTTATCTGCTTTTGCATCGTATATACCCTGCGGAAATTTTTGAAAAAATTTATTGTTCTTTGATGAGATTCAAACTGAAGATCTATCTTATCTTTACTGTACATATGTCTAAACTAGTCGACCACAGAAAACGGCGATATTAAAATCTATTAACATGCCATAAATTGTATTATGGAAGTGGATATTAAATGTGAACCCACAGTAGTTTTTTAGTTGCATATAACTAAGTGCGATGCAAAAGTGAGAAATTTTAATTTTTACTCTTTTCCATATCATTTCCATTTAATATGTGTTGCAATAATGCAATCTATGGCACGTTAATAGATTCGAATATTACTTGTTCTCTGTGGTAGAGTGGATTTAACACGTGTCTGATACACGAGATCGTACGTTCCAATCTCACCAAAGAGCAATAAATTTTTATCAAAAATTTCCACAACTTATACACGATGTAGAAATCGGTAACAATTAGGGTTTTTTACATTTATAGCAATAGTCAGGTTTCATTTTTGCTAATATGTTTCTTGCCATAGTCTGAATTTTATTCGAGTTATTTTTGTTTCCAGATATATGTCGTCCTTATTAACTTGTGTTTTTTTTACTAATCTGTATATGCTTTGACTTGTCTTTATTCTTATGGGTTTTGGTCTTTTTATGTCACTTCTAATTATGTACTCTAGCAGTATGTTAAATATCGTAATATGTTGGGAATGACTTGAAATCTTATTGTTTTTATTTCATTATAAGATTCCAAATAATTAAATTAAGATTTAATGAAGAATTATTAGAAAATTTAATTCTAATATGTCTAGCTATAGCACTGCGTTTACGAACTCTATTTAAAAAGAACATGATGCAATTTATACTTCAACAACTAAAGAGCATAAATTTATCATTTACTTCAAAATATAATCTATTCGTAAATAAGTTGTAATGATTAGTACTTAATATAAATACTTTCTGATACAAACTATTTAAATATTATGTTTTAAATCATGTTCATACGGGAAATAACATCAATAATTTACGTAGGCGAAATATTTCTCGTTTTGTTTTTTTAACGAAACCTCCCCATTCACAACACCATTAAATACGGAGTCGTATGCTTCACCAATCGATACAATAAAAGAGACACGAAAATGTGGAACTCATCGCATAGTCATTTCAGCAACTTTATTCATTTGTGTTATTTCGTTGTTTTTCTTATCAGATAATCTTTCCGATTCAATAAAATCGATTGGTGTGCGCGGGGCGGTGTTTTTATTAAATATTAATAATATATTCGATTCCAGAAAGTGAAATTTTCGTGGCGAAAATCATTTAGTTGAAGTGTACAGTTTGGATTTCTCAATTACGTCAATTGTTCGAAGACGAAATAACAAATTTGATTGGATTAAGTGGGAGTTTAATCGAAATGAGTGCTCCGTAAATATATACTTTAAGGCGTATTTCTCCAAACACGGCGATTTATATTGATTGGAAACGTTCGAAGGATGTGTAGGAATTTATAAAATTCAGACGAATTGTATTTCTAAGTCTTTGGAAATGTTTTCCCTTAGCCAAGCATTCCGAAAAGTCAATCATAATGAGTACTATTAATACATTTATATAGACTCGTTCTAAAATAGTTTTACAGTTTGACAAAATTTTATTAACAGAATAGAACTGACTTTGTTAAGAATGAACGTAGATATAAAAAACTTGAAATAGCAGAAAAATAACAAAATAGACCTCACGTAGCTCTTTGAAAATATGTATAGTCAAGGGAAATCCTATGAAAGACACCTGTTTTTGGTCACTAAGGCAATAAAATAATGTAATTACACTTAATTTGTTTAAAATTAAGTTTTACTAATTGTCGTAATCAGCTAAGTACCTATTTACATCTAAATCTTACTGCATAGCCAATAAACACACCAACAAAAAAAGAACTTGCTAATAATCACCGTGTATGCTCTGCACTAACACTTAAACAAACTCGATGGATTTTCTTTTTTGAGCTTCTTTCGGTTATGTATGAACTGCATCGCTTCAGTCTTTATGTGTTCCAGAAATCTTTCCCTGTGTCAATCACTTTGAGATATTCCAAATACGGGTCAATACGGTTCAAAATCTTAATTTCGGTAGTAAGATGTTTTAGCCTGAATGCTGAATTTATTAAATTCGTAAGTTTAGCTAAGCTTTTTCTTGATAATTGCTTCAATATTTGACCGGTCATTAAATCATATCTGGATGCTTTTCTGTTTTGGCTTCACGAAGTCAGATTTTTAACTTTCACTACTAATTTGGTTATGCAGAATAATATCGTCTTTTGCTTCAATAGGTTGGAAAATTTGCTCCAAGCACGCAGCAAATACTTAGGCTTTCTATGTAACGTACCTCACCCACGATCTATTAGATTTTCTAATCGTTCTCAAGAAGACTGCCACTCACTTAAGTTTTTCTAATAGTTTTCCACAATGAATAGTCATTGTGAAGAACCATTCTCATATGTTAGTCTTGTAGGGTAACTGCTTTACAAGATTAACATATGAAAATTTTTTAAAGATTCATTTTTTAACTTCTCGGTTAAGGCTTTTAGATAGGGTATTTGATATAGTCTTATCGTGTGGGTACTTCTTTATTAGAATTTAGAAATATATATATATATATATATATATATATATATATATATATATATATATATATATATAATTACCACATAAGTATGTATGCATGTATTTACTACATTTCTAACATACTGATAATTTTAAATGAATGAGAAGGCCTAAACGTGAAAATTAAATTTTAGAGTTCATTATTAATGAGACTTCCTTCATTTAATTATTCGTAAAGGTCGTGTTCTTAGTTAAATGTTTCTTCCAAAGCAAATGGGAAAGTTTCAATAAGTTTTTAGGATTGTTTGGAAATTTATTGAATTTGCAGTGGTGAGTTTTATACCCCTTAACTCGAAAAAATTCATGTAATTAAAATTATATTTTTGATTTAAATCAAATAAGCCTATCATAGTTATATTGGGTCTGGGAAAAAGTTCGTGGCGTTTTTCGATTCATTGGTTGCCGATAACAAAGCAAGTCACAGCGACACCACCGACGGCTTGTTTTTTAGATGACCTTCCGAACGTTAGTTTGAAGAAACATTGTAATCGGTGCAGTGGTTGGAAAGTTATTCGCACTTGAAAATGGAGAAGAATAATGAGAAATTTCGCTATATTCTGCAATATTATTTTAAGGGGAAGAACGCTGCGCAGGCTTGTGATAAAATTTGTGCTGTGTACGGTGAAGGTACTTTATCGAAATCTGTTGCGCGGAAATGGTTCGCTCGCTTTCGTTCTGGAAATTTCAATGTGAAAGATGAGTCACGCTCCGGTCGTCCAATCAGAAAAATCTGATGAAATTCTTGAAAAAGTCCAACAAGATAAGCATATCAGCAGTGTCGATTGGAGCTAGGCATTGACCACAAAACTGTTTTGAACCATTTACACAAAGCTGGTTACAAGAAAAAGCTTGACGTATGGGTTCCTCATGTGAAAAAACATGATGGACCGAATTAACAAAATGAAATCGAGCCGTTTCTGAAACGTTTAATAACCGGAGATGAAAAATGATTATTTATAATCGGAAGCGTAAAAGATCATGGTGAGCCGTCACAAGCGTTCGCTAAGCCAACATTGACGCCTGGAGGGGAATCGTCCATACGAGTTATACTGTGCACAATAGAGATATTACGCCAGGCGATTGAAAGAAAACAGCCCGAATTGATTAATAGGAAAGGTGTTGTCTTCCATCATGACAACGCCCGACCATACACTTCTTTGATGACCCGTCAAAAATTGAGAGAGTTTGTTTGGGAAGTTTTGATGCACCCACCTTACAGTCCGGATATAGCACCCTCTGACTATCATCTGTTTCGATCTCTGCAGAACTCTCTCAATGGAATTAAGTTGGTTTCAAAAGAAGCCTGTGAAAACTACTTGATTCAAATGCTTTAATTACCAAAAAAATATTTTTTCATATTGGTGTTCCACGCGCCATGTGTTTTGGAACTTTTTCCCAGACCCAATATATAGATTCGATTAATTTCTATTTCGATTCTATTCAAATGCTTTAATTTATTTTTTCTTTGGTGTTTGTGTTTTGGGGTTCCTTCTTACGTCTATGATTAAGTTTTTCATTGTTTAACGCCGTGACAGACAATTTTTTTTGCCACAGCACAAAACGACACTATTACATGCAGGATCAAATTTCAAGCTGAATAAAAAAGAAAAAAAAATTAGGTTATATCAACATGACCCAACCCATATGAATTGCATCATTCATAGGATGGAGATACTGTTATATACCTATATACATATATAATGGATATAACACATTGTGTACTATATTCTCTATGTAGCACTTGCGGCACAGTGTGTGTTGTTACATATTTGTTAATAACGTTTTAGGTTTATTGTGTGTGTCTGTAATCTGTATATGTTTTTACATGTATTTGTGGACGACCTTCAATCATGGCTAGTAAACAACGAACCACCGGTTTCAGACAAGCGCGTGTACAACTTTTATAAATTCTGTTATTTAAAATATGTGTAATAAATGTGTCCAATGCACAATAAACTTTTGAACTATTTTTTTTTAATATTTAGGCTAGACCACTTTCTCTTTTTTTGAGCCGCCAGACATTTAGACTTTGCATTTTTACCTTCGGAATTACGAAGCGTTTAGCACAGCACAGCAGTTTGTTAAATTAATTAAGTAATTAATTTGAGAAAAAACAGCAACAATAACAGAAACTTTGATATACCTGTCTGTACGATTGTTCCAGTATGGCATGCGCTATAAAAAATTAATTTAAATAAACGTGTCTGCTTTGTAACGCTGGTAGTTCGTAGTTTTTAATTTTATTTTAATTTAAACTTTATAAATAGACACGGCTCTAGAGAAACTATACACCCTATTATGTTCACAAAATTACATTTTGTAAAGCTATTCAATTTCTTTATAATTTGTTAATTAGCAATATGCAATTATTGTGGGTGTGTTTCTACGTACTTTGTTAAAAAGGTCAACAGTTTTTTCTAAATATATTTTCTTCTTGTTTTGCTTTTTATTCTATATTCTGTAGGAACAAACAGTTTATAAACTAATATAATCTAGTTACGTTTTTTCTAATTTAATTTCGAAATACAATTTTATCCAATATACATATTCGTTATTAAATACGAAGTCATTCAGAAAGTAAAGAACGTTAAGGTGTTATTCAGTTGAAGCAAAAGATGTCGCAATAAAATTGACACTGGACCTAACCTTCTTTTCAATATTGTAAATATATATATATATATATATATATATATATATATATATAAAAGAATAAAAGTGTTTGGAAACAGATGAGTTAGCACTGTCAGAGCTATAGGGGGATGTTCAAAAGCATCTTATTTGGAGCCGTGCAACTCTCGTTATTTGAAACAGCTACATGTGATCGGAATTGGTCGTAAGAAAAGAAGAGTTGTAGTTAGTGCTTCGAATTGAACATTTTGTTGTTGTCGCCTGTGTTCGTTCACGATGACTGCTCGGCCTCATATAGCTATAACAATAAAAGAAGAATTGCAGTGCTTCGAATTAAACGTTTTGTTGTTGTTGTCTGTGTTCATTCACGATGACTGCTCGGCCTCATACAGCTATAACAATAAAAGAAGAATTTCAATGCTAGTAGGACGTTTTTTAACATACTTTTATAGCTCTGACTTAGCACCATATAACTTTAATCTTTTTCCGAAAATGAAAACGTTTTCCTTCTTTTTGTTTCACGCAGTCGTTGGCGGTCTCACAGTAGGCTACTGATGTTGTTGTCTCCCTTTTTGACACGCTTGAAAGTGAATTTGTCCGATACTCCTTGATTGCCAGACAGCACCAAAACAGTAAGATAATCAAGCTCTGTCTCCATCAATTGTGTCTTTTGTCAAAAGTTTTGGGACCCAGCATCATTTTTTTGCAACCAAAGTGATCTATGACTACTTCATGTAGATCTCAAAATATCTGAGGAAGAATGCTAAAATATCCAAAGTGGTTGGTGCGATTTTTAACATTACGAATTATTGCTTTCCGTTCTGAAGGCGTTATCAATTTTGGATGACATGATATTAATATTTTTTGTAATATATCGCATCGTGCTTTTGCTTCTGCCTAAAAAAAATACAGATACATAAATATTACTGATACATATAAATTTATTTCTATGATTTGCTTTCGAGATACATATTTTGTTGTTTATGAATTTTGTGAGTTGTTTCAATTACAGAATGCCGTATTTTAGGACAATGGATGAAAAGGGAAACCGACAAACAAAACTTCGAAAATAGAATAAAACATAAATATTTTAGAATTCGAAAGAAATGAAGCGAATTCAAAATATGAATTTTCAATATAAATGTAAAAAACCTACTACTTTACAGATAAGGAAACTAACTATGAGAGTAAGCCTACTCTCATAGTTAGTTTTCTAATGAAAATAAAGTAAAGAACTTTACAGTTTGAAATTACGTTTATTTATAATATAATTCTGTCATCTCGATGCAGTTGGACTGACGATAGTCCACAGTCTTTATGAGTATTCTTAAATCAGCCTTAGCATGGCTGTCTGTTGCTGACCTGCAAGATATTTTTTAAGCGTTGAAAAAGGTGCGAATCCGACGTTGCCAAATCGGGCAAGTATGCTAGTAAATCGAAGCATAATACTATAGTTGTTGCTCTGGCAATAGCACTTGTGTGAGGTTGTGCATTGTCTTGGTTGAAAAATGTTTTTCCTTGTCTAAATCAGGATTTTTTTGCTTTAATTTGCCTATGGTTTCGCGCAATATGCGCCTGGAATGATTCTGTCTTTTGGAAGGGAATCCACAGAAAAAATACCTTTTGCATTAAAAAGGGGGGAAGATTTTCCCGCATATGTAGCAGTCATCTCGGTTTTTGGGAGAGCAGAACCATTATCCCGCAGTGATTTAGATTGCTGTTATGTTTTCGACTTATAAGAATGAATCAAAATCTCTTTCGTGGTGATAAATTGACGCACAAAATTGATCTTGTTCCCTCCAAATACTCACATTCACACCAATTTGATCGACACTTAGCAGTCACGGCAACCAGTTTGTAGACAGCTTCTTCGTGCCCAATTCTTTGTTCAAAATGTCTGTCACGTTTCGTTTAGAGATGTTTACAGTTTCGTCTATCGCAGACGTTTTCAAACGATGGCCTTTTAACATCATAGAAAGTATTTTTGCAAAAATTTCCGGCATAGTGAGGGAATTCAGACATCCACTGCGGGGTGCATTTTTAACGGTTGTAGCGAAAAATGAAAAGTCGACTTGTTTAGACTATTCTTCATCTCGTTATGAACATTTGTTGCTGAGAAGACTTTTAAGAAGAAGTACTTAATGACAACATGAGTTTCAAACCACCCTTCATCTAATTATGAATATTTATTGTTCATAAACCTTTCAAGAAGATGTACTTAATAACAGCATGAGTTTCGGACCATCCTTCATCTAATTATGAACATTTGTTGCTGATAAGGCTTTAAAGAAAAGATACTTAATGACAGCATCAATTTCAGACAATGCTTCATTTCATTATGAAGGTTTGTTGCTGACAAACCTTTCATGAAAAAGTACTTAATAGCATCACTATCCATCACCAAGAAATCGTCACAATGAAACTAATAAAAGTAGTGATCTGAAATTTGACAGATAACAGTGTTTGGGAGATAACTTGCCGACACACAACATAAACAACCATCAGCACATCATTCTGTGAAATTTTCAGTTTACGCTCGTAATCAATAAAAGTGATTCAAACGATAACAAACTTTTCATCAAAAAATATCTTCGAAAAATCTTGAGTGTCTATTGGTCAAATTCAAATATGATTTCTAACGAAGATCTGTGGCGCATTATCAACCACGAACTAATTAAATTAAAAACCAATTAGAGAAAATACGGATGGATAGATCACATGATGAGGAAAGGGTAACCCAGATATTAACAGATAGAATTCGGAATACAATACTATATACAGTGTGTCTTCAAGAGAGACGTGGAGTAGAACAACGCCAAAACAAAAGGAGAGAACAAATAAGAAATGGATTGAGTTAGAAATACTGGAACAAAATAAGAAAGAATGAAATAATTTGATAAAATCAATATGCAACCCAAAATCCAAAATCTACATCAGCTCAATTCTCAAAGCAAATTGAAAGCCAGAAAATGTGAAAAAGGGGGCGTTAGACTGATAGTCTAGTTTCTATAAAAAATTCTTGAAACATCCAAGTGGTTTGCCCTACACTTTAAAAGGAATAAAGTGAACTTCCTGTTACTACTTCTACTAGACCTGATAAAAATTTAATTGCACATTGCATGAAGTCGTTCTATATTGAGTTATATTAAAAGTAGGATGAATCTAGATCTTAAAATACCAATTTTCAATTGTTTATTATTTTGAATTATTTAAGTTTATAAATTTAAATAATGGTAGTAAAAATAACCTAAATGATGTATAGTGAATTAATCAAATCCTAGAGTATTAATTCAAAAACCACTTCCGCATTTCAACTACAGTTCCTATAAAAAAATCAACAACAGCGATAACATTAACGATTAAAATTTATAACAGAATTAATTTCGTAATGAAGACGAAATAAACGGCACCCTAAAGAAACTTTGGCACAATTTTTCATAGACAATGAGGTAATTAATACTCATTTATTAATCTCTATAACCGTTCGATTTGCTTTTTTTTTATATTTTTTTTTCTTGCTGATATCTATCTGTCTCTTTTTGTAGTTACTAAAGCAGGCCATTCTTCAACAATGGATTTAGAGTGCCCGTTTAAAAGCCTAGGGCTAGATTTTGTAAAATTTATTGCCGCGTTTCAATTGTTCCAAATACCTGTAAGATTCGTTCATTCATTTTGCACGTTTGAAAACAATAGTCGTTATGTAATTTAGTGACTTTATTTAGGTTTATACAAGCGTTAAAACGGTTCGATCTAATTATGTGTTTAATTAACATTTGTTATGTGTTATTATTAACAAAGAAAGCTAGGATTTGTAATCAACAAAGTTTTATTATTTTAGAAAAAAAATTAGAGAATTACAACTGGTAATAAATAAGTATATGTGTTCATCTTCTATACATAGGAAACAATTTTTTCCCAAAACAGAAAAAACTATCCGTTGGGTCTCCTTTTTGTCGAAAGCGACAATTTTTATGTCATTGTTGCTTGTATCACTGGAACATTTATACCAAAAGTTGTCTTATAATAGCAAAATAGTGCTAAAAATAACGTGTTTTGGTAAAATGTTGTCAAATAAGTTTCAAACAAAGAATTACAATTGTGCTTTGCGTTGAACTTGAATTTGAGTAAAATGCATCAAATGCTTAAATATATATATACTTATATATGTATATTAACCATATTTCATATACATTTTAATACTTGACGGCGATGAAAAATTGGATCTTCCAAAAGCTGGACTGATCATTAAAAAATGCTACTTCATTAAAAAAAATAAATCTGAATTGTTAACGAGATTGAATTTCAAGGTAAATTGGATATTCCAATATCAATTGCACATAACCTTCGGATTGATAATTTGAAGCTTTCTAAATTAACGTTACGGGTCGTCGATTGACCGAGGATTAAAAAATGCGTGGGATTGAACACTGTAAGGATCTAATTGAAATAACTTGTAAGGACTCGAAAACAATTTATGACAAGTGCCATATTGTTAAGATCACGAAAAGAATATCTTCCAAAAAGGTTCTTAGTAAATTCGATGGTAAAGACAATGCTGATTTAACCCCACTGTTACAAGAGTATTATCCACGACGAGTTCATTCCGCCTGGTCAAACGGTCAATAACGAGTTTTTATTTCGAAGTTTTGAAGCTTATAGCGTGAATATTGCGACACGGTCAACTCATCACTTTTACATTACAATGCACAATCCTTGTTTTTTGCCGTTATGAAACGGGTTTTAAGCAAAATCTAAGTGTGTTTTCGCTCGTACCCACCTGATTTAATATCCTATGACTTCTCTCTTCTCATTCTCAGGCAGCAAAGAGAACCAAAGCCGTAGGGTGAAAAGTGAAAAATACATGTCTTAAAGTAAGACTCTACCAAACAATAATCCATTATTACCTATGCTTGCAAAACCTGGACAAGGGACAGAAAAGAGAAAATTAATTTGTGATATGGGAATGAAGAATTTTAAGAAAGGCTTTTGGTGGTAGATGAAAAATATACAAATAAGAAAGTAGAGGAACCAGCATTGTCCGAATAGTAAGAGTGTAAAGAGTGAGATGTATGGGACAAATAACCAAGATGTTTGAAGATAGACACGTCCAAAAATTGTTATTTGGAAGGGAAGGAGGGAGAAAGAGGAGAGGATGCTACAGAAATAGGTGTCTAGAAAAAATTAAATAAGATTTTTGGGAGGTAGTAATAGATTGGTAAGAAAAATCCATGGATAGAAAAGAACAGCAAAGGAGAGTGACAAAACTCGAAACCAGGGGCCACTGAGTCACTATAATGCTGATGTATATATGTTAATGGCAATATAAAGGTATCCTATTCCTTCCAGCAAAGCGTACTGATTTTCCCAATTCTTTCACTTACGGCTATAGCGTATAAGACGTACGTATATATAGTACACCAAAAAATCCAGTTTCAAGCTTAATAGTATAATTAAATGAGACGTAACATACGTTTTATATATTATTTAGCAGACGATAAAATGAAACATTAGTGCATATAGAATGTAGTCTCTTCTACTTTATAATATTATATTTGTTTATAAAGCACAGCAATTTTTAATTTTAGTATGTTTAGTATTTAATATCTTGTGGTGTATAAATTCAACGGGTTTTATAAGTGTTATTTTTTATAAAATCACATATCTATAACACCAAATTTGATGCAATAAGTAATGTGTTTGTATGAATCCTTAGATGTTCATTAATTTTATACACGTGTGTATATGTCTGTAGAAAATAACACAACTTGTATTTCTATATATAAATATAATGCTCATACATATAGGAGCAGCGTACATTGAGAGTTGCGTGTGGACCTTAGATCTTAGATAACACACAGTAGGATTATTATTAATCATAGCTTTGCCTGGAGCTAACACACTAAACACCTGGGCTCCGCGGAGCGCTCTGCAACCATTGTTTTGTCGAATTGCTGCTACTAATTCGCCTCAGTTGACTTTCTCTATCAGAAATGGATTTTTGTTCGGGAACAATACCCATAAAAATTAAATAATATATATACATTATTGCCCCGTTTATTTCTTGTATTGTCTAAATTAAATGTTTGAGATAATGTATAAGATAACTCTTCTAAACTGTTTAAACATAATGTTGTCGTACAATGAATCGTACCTGCTTATAATTATGCGCTTTTACGATGCTACACTGAAAACTTCTAATTTTAACCACTTTCTTCACTGTACATATATGTATTGCGAAAATTCTTCGCGCGGGACTCAAACCCGCGATCTCATTCTCTTCGGGAATGTGCCATTACCATTAGACCACGGAGACAGTGAATTCGAGTCCTTCTAATGCGCCATAATTTGCATTATGGAAACAGTTATTAAATGAAAACCTATTGTAGATTAAAAATTGCATATAATTATGAGTTTCTACGATGCTAAACTGCAGAAATTTTGAAAAAAATTCGTGTTCTCCGCGTTGGTAATTTTTTCAAAAATTTCTACATTGTGTATACGATGTATAAAGCGGTTAAAATTAGAAGTTTTCAATGAATCGTAGCTGTTAAAACTTACTTCAAAAATGTAAATTGAGAAGATAAATAATATTACTTTGTTACCTACATATAATAATAGTAATTAATATATTTGATGTAAAGATATGTACATTAACAAAAAAACATTTGACTATCAGAACAATTTCCTTCTAAATAATATTGAACAATAATAAAATAGTATTTAGGATCAATGTTTAATTGTCTGAACAAACGTCTAAGGTAGAAAATATGTCTATATATTTTAGTGATCTGTCATTAAAAATACGAATTGTAATTATGCAAAATTTACGTCAATTTTTATAGCAAAGGTGGTCTCAGTTGTAGAGGCGTTAAAATATGTGCAAACTCTCATGGAATATCTTTACAGAAGAAAATTCATCAAAAGAAATATCGTCGTAATATTGAACAATCATTGACCACTTCACATATCAAAAGATAAATCGGGTAGAAATGCAATTCTTTTGATCACTGGAAGTTGATATATAGCCCCATTTCACACAAATTTTCGTATTTTGTATACGTATTTGGACAACTAAGTTGTCATCATCAGCAGATAATTAAACAGTGTCGCACCTGGAAAACTACGGCAGAAATATCCGTACGAATACGAATTCCGCACACAATATGTACCATTGAAACCCAATAAGCACGCTTAATGTGCGTTTTGGCTTTCACCTTCAGTGATTAAATTAATCAACCACAGGCTCCACTAAAATTACCTTCAATTCTATTGGATCAAAGGACATTTCGATATAGAATTTAATGAGTAATGAGTAACAATTCTTCGAGAAACCAGCGACAGAAGCCGAGGGGGCGAGCGAACGCGTAGTCAGTCGATAGCATTATGACAGTGACGCGAAGATGCCTCCTAAAGTTGCATTGTTAACTGGAACGAGTGTAAATAAATTTCTAAATTGTGTTCCTACATTAGAATTGCATACATTATTTATTTTATTTATAATCGCACCTATCCAACCTTCCCTGTGAGGCTATACGGGAATACTGGAAATCCAGTGTTAAACATTACTAATGAGATTATTGACCATTTAGCAAAAGAGGTTGTAAATATTAATGGGAAAAGTATCCAATGATGATATAACTGCTTATGTTAAAAGGAAAGCTAAATATTGAGAAATGCAAAGTATATGGCATTACACAAAAACACCCAACTATAACTATTTGACAATTGCACAAGGAACATAGGGCATCAGGAAATATCACACCACCATCGCTCGATTGAAATTCAATCATGGGCAATTTCCAGCACATTTGCATACATTTAAAATCATCGAATTAACTCCTTGTACACGTGACAGCAGTATAGCTGATATAAATCATTTAATTTTCGATTGCCCCAAATATAATATTCGAGATGAGTTCATTGACAGACTTATTGATGCAGAAGTGATTATACCTACTAATCTTATCTGTCTGCATCTGTATGCATTATTTCCTTTTTCAAATGTGTATAGCAAAAGGCAACCTTGTACAAACACAATACTAAAATACTATATAATTATTTATTTTAAATTATAAACACGATACACTGGGATATAACAGTGTTTTTATATTAGCAATGAAATGTTTTCATTTTTTTTCGAAGTCTTATTCCTTATTAGCTACGATTCTAATTTCGTTACTAAAATATTTAGAGGACAAATTAACAAAAAAAACGGCTGCGATACCTTTTATTTTAAACTTAAAAATCAATACATATCATATTATTAATAGAAATATTGATATTACTCTATTAATATTGCATAATATCTGCTATTACAAATACATTAAAAACGAGGACAATTCTGTACACAACATAAAACAGAAGCAAAGTATACTGTAATCTATTGCATCAATAATCTCTCTTGAAATCATTCTAGCAAAAACATTCCGTACGGATTTGTCTGCATGTGCTATCGTATTCATGTTTTGGTCGACGCAGTCATATACAAAATGCAATTTATTCAGCGCCAGTAACTGGTTAACAAATGCGCGAGCTGTATGCCTTCGAGTGTGCGGTGGTAATCGTCTGGATCTCATTAGTCTGCGTACGGGACTCGACACAATTTCAATAAGGGCACTGTTGTATTCGTACAGAATCTTCGGATGATAGGTGCTCGTTGATCACCATCATCAACCACTGTGACTATCTCACCCGAGATAAAATACATCCGTACATACATGTGTACACATACACACAAAAACAGAGAAAGAAACTCACGCACAAAATGGGATCACAACTTGTATGTACTCCCCTGCCACTTTCTTTCTCTCAGAGAGTTAATTTTAAAAACATATTTCGAGTAGAGAGTAAGAGATCCTTTTGAGTGATAAGAAGACAGGCGAGCAAAAGCTACTGCTGAGCGCGTGAACCTCGGGTTATGTGCCCATTGTGTCTGAAATGTAAACGATAAGAATCGTCTAGATCCAGATAACAAACCGTTTCACAATGGGCGAAAGAAAACGGAGAATTGAAAAATAACAATGCATCTGGAATGGTTGAAAGTGGGGGGCAAAGCAGGAAAAATGACGAGCAAGATGGACAACCATCAAGTACACAAAATATACGTACACTGGAAGGAGTCCAACAAACGACGTCGAGGGCAAATAACATTCGCTTTTTTTCCTTGCTCTTTTGATTAGTAATAAAGAACAACAAAAAAAAATAAACAAAGTTGAGCTTCTTTCAATGAAGCCATACATAAATTATGGTGTTCACTGCGTTTACAATGCACAACTAACATATAATTGGATTTGTGAGTAATAATAAAATGAATGGTGAATTGTTGGTATAATAACAATAACAACTTGAAGGAAATAGGAAAGGTATAAGATTATCTCTTTGAAGAGTGAATTGCATGAGTATTAATGCCTTCTGAATGTTCATAGTGAGAAATCATTACGGAATAAAATAGAATATATTTTTAGGAATACGCTTTTTTGATATGAATTTCTATGTGGCTTGTTACAAATTATTTTAAAGCAGAGGTAACTAAAAATAATGATTCGAACGCAAAAGAGAGATAGAAAGAGTGCATTCACTATCAATTAATTATTTTTCCATAGATGGAATAAACCCCTATTCATAAGTGGTATTATTAGACGAAGTTTTTTATAACGGGTATTAATTGCAAATAATGTACCATCTTCTAACATGATTAATTCTTTTTCACAATTTTCTTATTTTAAGTTGATTGTCGTAATCAGTATGGTGTAGTCCACATTTTTCAAAGCATTTGATATTTAAAAATAACTTTTTTTAGCCAAAATCTATCTTTCTTTGACTGAAACTACGTAAGGCGTATAGGTATAGATTATAAACGCACACTAGTATAACTTAAATTTTCAAGAATGGTCAATTTAAATTTCATATCAAGTGTAGTTGAGTTGTGATATACAAATGTAGTCAACTAAATATTAAATAATCACAAACGATTTAATAGAATAATTTATCCATTTGGTAAATTGTATATTTATAATATTGCCATTGAAAATACGCGGGTAAAATATTTTCTGACACAACTTGTTTATTTTCTTCACACAATGATTCAAATTTCATAATCTACTTTTCACAATCAAAACCAGAATTAATGGGAAGTAAATTATTTACGATGTTTTCAATAATTTTCCTAATTTCAAATGTAATACACGAAAAATTTTATACTAAATTTAACAAGTACAAATTATTCGATGGAAACTGGCTAATTTAAATTTTATGTTGACACCTTGAAAATTCGCAAATTTTAAAAATACTATTATTCGTGTCATAAAAGAAGCAAATGAGAGTAAAGCAACATAAAGAACTTGTGTTATAAGATACTTATCGCATTCGAGTCCTTTATGATAGTAGATCTTTAATATATTATTTAGTCATTTTCAGGATACTCAGTAAATATTCAGTAAAACCAGTCAGTGAAAGTATTTTTTGAGGAAATTTTTCCGGACGACTCTTTACATATGGGAAAAGCTAAAATAGCAGGATGTGTATTTAATAATAGTTATAAGTTTAAAGTTCGACCTTCTTGACGGTTAATTGCAACATTTAAGTTTTTTAATTTTTATTAAAAAAATAATAAGTTGATGTTAGAGTCTGATACGCCATTTTTTTGACGTCCGCGTTTTCACAGGCTTCTTTTGAAACCAACTTAATTCCATTGAGAGAGTTCTGCAGAGATCGAAACAGATGATAGTGAGAGGGTGCTATATCCGGACTGTAAGGTGGGTGCATCAAAACTTCAACCAAACTCTCTCAATTTTTTCATCAAAGAAGTGTGTGGTCGGGCGTTGTCATGATGGAAGACAACACCTTTCTTCTGGGCTTCCGGGCTGGAACCGCGTCACTGGTATAACTGTCACTTGGTGTTAGGGTTTTACCACGCATAACCTAAACAAAAGAACTTTCAATTTGTGATTATCAATACAACTTTTAGTGTTTCAACTGCAAAAATTCAAATTAAATGATTATAATATATATATATATATATATGTATTCGTTGCATAACAAAGTTCCATAGATTTTCACGACCAATGTCACTTATATTGTTTTCCATTAACGTTTCGCTGCCCATACTTTCTTCTTCATGATTTGATATCTATCTGATAGATTCTCTATGATGTCGTTTGTCCTCATAATCGCTGATTCATTTGGAGGTATTCTTTACTTCATACAAGAGAACCATCCTTGACATTTATTCTTAGAAAATTATTTCCTTCAAATGTTGGTCGTAACTGCGTCTAACATACTCCATTCTGAAATTTCAATTTTCGACGACATATTCGAGCATTTCAAGTGGTATTTAGCGAATAACGCAAATGATGTTGGCTTCCAATTGCTCAATCGTAACTGCCTTATTCGTGTATACTTTGGACTTTATGTAGCCCCAAAGGAAAAAATCTAAAGGTGTGATATTATATGATCTAGACAGCAATTGCGCAGGTCCATTACTTGAAATCACATGCTCACCGAATTATTTTCGCGATAAGGCCATACTTTCACGGGTTGTGTGGCAAGTCTTGTTGGAGCTAAACATTATCGAGATCACAGCCTTTAATTTTAGGCAGCAAATAGTCCGTTATTATGGCGCGATAACGGGTGCCATTCACAGTTACATTGCGGGCGCCTTCATTTTTGAAGAAATATGGACCAATGATTCTACTTGCCCATAAACCACCCCAAATAACGGTTTTGTTTAGATGTAACGGCAACTCTGGAACCTCTTCGGGTTGCTCTTCACTCCAAATACGGTAATTGTGCTTATGGACGTAGCCATTAAGCTAGAAATGGGCCTCATCGCCGGACAAACTTTTAGTTGAAAACAGTGGATCTTCTTCAAGCTTTTCAAGTGCCCAAAGACTGAAATGGTGATGATTCGAAAGGTCGACCGCTTTCAGTTCTTAAACGAGTTGAATTTTGTATGCTTTTAAGCCAAGATCTTTACGTAAAATACGCCCAGTTGTGGCATACGCCAAATCAAGCTATTGAGATCTACATCGAATCGATTCTTCACGGTCATCGTGTGCACTCTCAGCTGCCATCGCTTTATTTTCTTCACTGCGTGCTGGATGTGGTCTATTTGGTGCGTATTATCGAATAATGAAAATAGTGTTTCAATTTTTTCGAAGGTATAGCGAATTGTGCGTTCAGTGGGCCGATTACGTAGACCATAAGTCTTTCCATAATAAAATGTTACGCTTAACTAAAATAGTGTGGAAGTTTGACACGGCTCACGCTTTATCTGTCAAAAATATATAACCCATTATGTAAGATATTTATGTCACCAGTGCACTAGTTCGCGATTGTCGTGCTCATTCCTGAAGGTGATGAGTCTCTAGCCTTCCTTACAGTTGAAGTTCGGATACTTTTTTATTTCAGAGGTTTCTCGAATAATTCTATGATGTGGTTAATATTTCTGCTTCTTTTACAAGTTTACTTTATGTCTGTTTTTCGACCGCCATTTGTCCAATGCTTGCTCTTCTGTGTCTCACACGAAGAAAACAAAAAAAGAGAATAGAAGTAGAGAATATAAGTTATAAGTTTTAAAGACATACATAAATCGTTTCATGGTTTAATATGTAGTATCTCGTCAACTGCCTTTAAAGGAGCATCATAACAATACGGTTCTTTGTGAAAAACAAAAACTAAATTAATCGTATTTTTGCTGGTCTCCCTGTTAAAACACAAATACATCATAGGATTGGTTTTTTGCTGCGGTAGCCAAGTTCTTTGAAATTGTCGGTTTTTTGAGAACGTGTCGGTGAGATCCTACTCATCCTCTGCTTAAAATTAATGGTCAGCTTCAACCTGGAAAATTAAATGAGATAAACAAGTCAGCTTACAATAAATGAAACATCGTACTGCAATTTGGTATTTATTATTTCACAACTTTCAAATATATAAACAGAATTAACAGGAAGAATTTATTTGTTTGAAAACTGGGACGCACGGATCAGTCTTAGACGGTAGTATTGATATTTAGCTGTCGTCAGGGGCAATAATTATTTTTTCCATAGATATACATATATACATACATTGCTAAACAAGGTTCATTTCGCACTGAACTAAATAGAATATGCTGGCGTATTGAGATTAGTAAGAATAGTTAACGCTTGTGTCTGGTATATCTACTATTTTTGATAAAATTTTTCCAATGTACAGTGTACAAAATTATTTAATAATTCTATATGGTTACATTTCTGTTCTTTTATGAATTTAAGTTCCCAAACTCCCGGAATTGTTTATACCGACTTTTTTCTACTACATTTGTTTTTCCTTTATTTAGGTGAATATATTCCAAGATAATTTTCGAACGATTTAAATAAATAAAAGCAAAAATATTAACATTTATTATCTTTCAATAACATGTAGTGTTGGCTAATAATTCTAGACAAATTAGTTTTCTATTTTAGATAAAAATCATGTATGTGTATATTAACGCGTGCTAAGAGCGATTTTTAAATTTCTCCTTTGCTGACGCATTCCCATGGAAAAACATCCTATCAATCAGATAAGAATGTTGTTAAGCCAGATTATCAATTAATTGTTTGTAAATTAACTCATAGCCGAGCATCTGTTCAAACCTTGGTTTATTATTATATTTAAACGCTTAAACGTTTAATTTGCCTTACGTATTTTAAAATTAAACAACAGTTTCAGGATGTCATTTTATTTAACATTATTGAAGTAGACGTAATGTTAATACTAATAATATGAAATTGGTAATTACAAATATTAATAGTAACAATATAAAAATGCTTCCGAAATGTTATTTTGTTTATAATTTAGCCAAGTTTTTTTTTCTTTACAATATTATAAATTTCTTAATAAATAATGTCTTCAAATAGACAAAAATTCTTTTATATGAGGCTCATAATTTTATTTTTAATTTATTTAAGAGTAAATATACTTATGTACAGTACTTCATATCAGTTTTTGCTTTTTTGGTGTTCCGGGAATATGATTTTAATGCTATCCTCGAAGTGATAAGAAATAACCTTATAAATCATCTACTACTGCAACTACTATATAATTGGAACGCCTGGAAATAATAAATTTACAATTTAAAGCAATAATAATTGGTAGCCTTAGCGTATTGATAAACGAAAAAGAAGAAGTTCAAAAACAAATCTGAAATTATCTCTCGCAGCTAAATACAACTGCTGTTTTATTTTTATTCGCCTTGTTAATTTCTATCTCTCTCTCTTCAGATAGGTAAAATATGTATATTTTCACTTTGTGTTCGAGATATAAATACCTATTATATGTTTATTTACTGTTGTTCGTTCTGGGGTAAATCATCTTATCATTTACATATCAAAAAAGAATTCCGAAATGTCCTGTAGCAACACTATCCTATAAATCATATGAATTGTAGTCTTGGAAATTTTACATATTTATACGTTATGTGTAAAACAGGTGAAGATTTACAGTTATTTGCAAAACTATTTAGTTACTTTGTAATTTATCAAAATTAATATATTTGCTATAAGAAATACATGTCGTTCTTTTAATGTTAGACATTGAATTTTTCCAAAAGATTTCTGATTAAAATTCTTCTTCATCCTGGTCTGGTCTTCCTAGGATGAGGCGTAACGCGGTTTGAGTTGAGTTTACGAGGGTAGTTTGACAAGTAGTGAGAATGGAAAAGAAAAACGAATTTTTTAAATACAAAATATTTTTATTTTTCAATATATTCTCCTAAAAGAGCAATACATTTATTCCAACGGTGCTCCAATGCCCTTATGCTAGCTCTAAAATGCGATTCCGGAAGGCTTGCAAAATACCCATTTACGAAGATGATAAGCTAGTCGTTAGACGAAAATTTCTTTCCACCTAGTGCCGTTTTCAATTTTGAAAAAAGGTGGAAGTCGGAAGGGGCTGGATCCGGCGAATAAGGCACATGCGGTACTAATTGGAAATGCAACTCGTGGATTTTGGACAACGCAACTGTGCTGGTATGCGAAGGAGCGTTGTCTTGGTGAAACAGAATCTTTTTCTTTGCCATTCCTGGTCGTTTAGCACGAATCTCAACATTTAATTTTTGTAGAAGTTCTGCATAATATTGTCCGTTTATTGTGGCACCTTTCTGAAGGTAATCAATGAGCAAAATGCCGTTTGAGTCTCAAAAAATTGATGCCATCACCTTGTTTGTCGATGAAGTGGTTTTCGCTTTCTTTGGAGGCGCAGAACCACGTTCTAACCATTGTTTCGACTGTTGTTTAATGTCGGGTGTACTGTAGTGTATCCAGGCTTCATCGCAAGTAATAAACAACCCATCTTGCCGAAAGCTTGGAAAGGCCCACTTATTTCGTTAAAATGTGGTGTACGCGTTCTGTTGAAATGTTTACCATGTCTGCTATCTCTCTCAGTTTGAGTCGTCGATCTTGCGTAATAATATTATGGATTTTTATAATCATTTCCTTAGAAGTCACGATTTTGGGTGCTCCAGAGCGCGCTTCATCAACACAGCTTGCTCTACCACGTTTAAATTCATTTACCCATCTATTTATTGTGGTGGATGATGGAGCAGATTCACCTAATGTTTCCCGTAACTCACCTTTTATTTCAGTAGCTTTCATACCCTTAATTACGAAGTATTTAATCACCGCACGATACTCTGCTTCTTCCATTTTAACAAAACGACGTGTTGCTTCTTTTTCAATCGGCTGCCAAAAATAAACTAATCAACCGATTTATCTAAATATCGGAATGTAAACATATAAATAAGTAACCTAAATTACAGTGCATTTGTTTTACCAATTAGAGCGCCACCTATGTGTCATTCTCACTACTTGTCAAACAATCCTCGTATTAATTCCTTCTTAAACATTTTCTTTTTCACAGTTTTCTTATTTTCGTTTCTTCTTTTCATTTCTTACCATTTTATTCACGTTTCCTCATTTATTTCCTTTATTTCCTCATCCCATGATTTTGTAGATTTTCCTCTTATAGTGTACTCTGATGCTTTTGTTTCATATATTCTGCTTGTATATCTTCCTTCTGGTGTTTGACGCACATGTATATACAGTCTTAGCTATATACTATTGTACTTTCCTGGAAACATAAATGTTCATATTTTTTAAATACAGAAACTCTTATTTATTTCATTCATAGTATTAAGTGTCAGGGTCTCTAATTCCTTGCCGAACTCGTAATCTTTACTTACGCTCGCTAAATTCTAGGAAGGTAAAGGGGTAATGCGTTTATGCAAGTAAAATTTATTCAGAATTGTCAGAAGCCTCGAAGAGTGTATTTTTTGTAACGTATGCACCATTTTAGCTGGTTATCTGCTCTATTATGTTTGATAAGATTGATTCTTAGCTGCTGTCTGAATGTATTTTACCTCTTTTTCTCTTACTTATAATCCTTCTGTGAAAAAAGTCCATTTCATTTATTCCTGATCTGTGCTTTTCTGTTTATGTCCATGTTTCGCTACCTATACATTGTTGTTGGGCTCACTGTTTTCTTTACAACCTTGATTTTTATGTGCTCCTTTGCCTTCGGTTTTTATATGCTGTTTTGTTTGAGAATGTCATTTTCATTGTATTTAATATTTTTCCTGCTTCTTTTATTCTTTCATCTATTTCTTTGCCCAGTTTGCCATTTTTCCCTATAATCGTTTCCAGATACTTATGATCATCAACTTGTTCTTTCATTTCTCGATTTAGTTTAATATCATGTGTGTGTTTAATTTCCTTTTGTTATTATCAGGCTCTTTGTTTTACTTATGCTTATTTTCATACTTATTTTGTTTAGTTCGCTTTAAAGAATATTTATATTGGGTCTGGGAAAAAGTTCGTGGCGTTTTTTCAGTAAAATTCAACTGGTCCCCGCATGGCGCGTGGACGAATTCATTTAAACCGAATATGCTCCATTATTATCGACAATGTTTCGCCATTTTTTTGGTAGATTCATGATCCCATCGGTGAAAAACTTCTGTGGTTTCTGGTCGAAAAACTGAATCAAGTAGTTTTCACAGGCTTCTTTTGAAACCAACTTAATTCCATTGAGAGAGTTCTGCAGAGATCGAAACAGATGATAGTCAGAGGGTGCTATATCCGGACTGTAAGGTGGGTGCATCAAAACTTCCCAACCAAACTCTCTCAATTTTTGACGGGTCATCAAAGAAGTGTGTGGTCGGGCGTTGTCATGATGGAAGACAACACCTTTCCTATTAATCAATTCGGGCCGTTTTCTTTCAATCGCCTGGCGTAATCTCTCTAGTTGTGCACAGTAGAGTTGAGAATCAATCGTCTGACCAGTTGGAAGTAGCTCGTAGTGGACGATTCCCCTCCAGTCCCACCATACACACAGCATCACTTTTTTTGGCGTCAATGTTGGCTTAGCGAACGCTTGTGACGGCTCACCATCCTTTATCCACGATCTTTTACGCTTCCGATTATCGTACGTAATCCATTTTTCATCTCCGGTTATTAAACGTTTCAGAAACGGCTCGATTTCATTCCGTTTCAGCAGCGCATCGCAGATGTTAATTCGGTCAATCATGTTTTTCACGCTCAACTCATGAGGAACCCATACGTCAAGCTTTTTTTTGTAACCAGCTTTGTGTAAATGGTTCAAAACAGTTTTGTGGTCAATGCCTAGCTCCATGCCAATATCGACACTGCTGGTATGCTTATCTTGTTGGACTTTTTCAAGAATTTCATCAGATTTTTCAGTGATTGGACGACCGGAGCGTGACTCATCTTTCACATTGAAATTTCCAGAACGAAAGCGAGCGAACCATTTCCGCGCAACAGATTTCGATAAAGTACCTTCACCGTACACAGCACAAATTTTATCACAAGCCTGCGCAGCGTTCTTCCCCTTATCATAATAATATTGCAGAATATAGCGAAATTTCTCATTATTCTTCTCCATTTTCAAGTGCGAATAACTTTCCAACCACTGCACCGATTACAATGTTTCTACGCTCAAACTAACGTTCGGAAAACGAGCCGTCGGTGGTGTCGCTGTGACTTGTTGTTCTTTAGTTATCGGCAACCAATGCCATCTATCGGGAAAACGCCACGAACTTTTTCCCAGACCCAATATAATGCTGGAGGTATATTAATGATTCACCGGCGAACATCAATTCCTTCAGTACCTCAATATTCATTTTTTCATCACCGTCTTAGCTTCGTTTATTACATATCCTTGTTGAATACCTACTTCTGTTTTTTCAATTTCATTGTTGGTTTTTACATAATACTTATCTAGCGTACATTGCTTTTAGTATCTCGATTGTTTCTATGCCTACACTCCTTTTTTCCAAAGTTTTCCAAATATCTTCCCTTTTGCTCTATCGAATGCTTCTTCTAGATTTTCATTTACATCATTAGAAGTAGAGAAATTGCGCATAAAGTAACTAAATGAATTTTGAACAAATATCAAGTTCTCTTTTAAACTCGGTAAATCGTTTACTGGAACGTTTAATTTCATGATACAAGTGTATGGTGATGCGCGTTTATCACGTACGTGTGTGTATGAGTGGTATAAACGATTTAAAGACGGTCGTACGGACATAAATGACGACGAGTATCCTGGCACAAGAAAATCTGTGGTTACGGAAACTAACATTGAACTTGAATTTATCAGAGAGAATTTATCAGATAAGTATTTCCAAAAATTTAATTCATTGCATTTCGACACAGTATTTGGGACTGTGAAAGATTTGTGCAAGACTTGTACCACACAAGCAAACTGAATTCAACATTGTACAGACTTAATTAAAGACTCAAAGGAGGACGAAAACTTCAGGCATTTTATTGCAACTGGCGATGAGACGTGGTCTTTTCAATATGATCCAGAGACCAAGCGTCAAGCTCTGAATGGAAGCATCCAAGCGAAGAAAGACAGAAAAAAACCGTTTGGAGAAGTCAAAAGCGCAGACAATGTTGATTTGTTTTTATGATCCGAAAAGCATAGTGCACAAAAAGTTTGTACCAATTAGTCTAACAGTCAATGCTGTATACTATCTTGGTGCTTTGAAGCGTCTTTTGGCGCATATTCGTAGTGTGCGCCCTCGATATCGTGAAAATGGTAGCTTGCGTTTCTTACATGATAATCCACCATCTCTTCGCTAGACTCTTATCACTGATTTTCTAACTACAAATGGCACTTTAACTATTAACCATTCACCGTAATCACAGGATTTGGCCCCATGTTATGTCTATCTATTCTCCAAACTATATCTTTAAAAATTAACTTAAAAATTCACTCGACATGTTAATTGACCATGCAGAACGTTGAACTGACTACTTTGAATAAAATAAAAGTATTTTACAAAAATGCTTTTATTTTTATTTTAAAAAAGTTCGGTTTTCCTGCGACAGATTGTGTAGAGCGTGCGAAAGTGGCTTTGCACTAATTCATAAGATTTATGTTTATTAGTAGTTATATACGCAAACATTATGGTGCCCACCGACCAATTTGTGTGTGTGTCCTCCTCTGCTTCGGCTGCGAATGAACATCACATTAATTGGCAGCGTTTCGATTCATTTAATTAAGAGACTGTGAAAAGTTACGTAACCAATTTTGAACATTTTTCTGGTAAATAGAAAAAAAATAATTTTTTAAACTTTGAGTTGCAAGGAAAAGAAACATGTCGTTAAAATGATTGTTGTTGACAAGGTTTTGTAAACTTCGTCGAAATAATAAAAATTAATTAAAAAAAGTAATTTCGAATGTATTTTTAATAATTGTGTGGCTATAAGCTCAGTGTAAGCGCCGCCAATTTACATGATATTCTATGGTTAGTGCATTAATTGCTAATTTTATGCTAATCGAAGAACATTTTTTATTTGTATATGTGTTAATCATTTTTATTAAGCGCTTTATAAATGAATGCCTTTTACATAAATTCTCATAAGTTTAACATAAATAAATATATGGTGAACAATGCTTTACTACTTCAGTACGAAACAACTAAGTAGTACGTTATTAAAATAAATTATAAATATTTTATTAATGAACTTAGTTTTTTTTTGGACTGGAGTTGTATAAGAATAGAAATGCTGGAAGTAATATACGTGACAGTTTATTTCTTATTAATATTTACAAGAACAGGGTTACATATTACGTTGATTTAATGGCCTCATTTTATATTTAATATATACAAAATTTTAATTAGACAATTGTTAATTAATTACATAGTAAAGTAAGGAATAAAAGTAGAGAAATTTTTTGTTTTATCAGCGATACGAATGTGTCAAATATGTTATTAATACCAAATAAGTCTCTAGAAGACAAAATATTACTATTTACTCACCCGAACTCATAAAATGATCAGAGAGTTAGACTCTCTTAATAAACTTATCAGAACAATAGCAACAAAACATCATACCCATCATCAACATTAAGCGGCAGAAGGGTTTACATTATTCACAGAAGAAGTAGAAAGAGGTTTCGTTCATATAGCAAATGCATACTATCAATATGTAAACAACCCCATAGAACATACTTTTTGACGATAAGAAATAGCACCCTTTACAAAGAAATAGTGGAATTGGACAACAAAATCACACTATTAAATCTCACTAATATAAATTTCATACCATAGGAACATCGACAGTAACCAACAAGAGTAAAATAGAGGTCTGGAATACATCCTCACCAAAAGACACAAACACATATTGACAAACACGCAACCAACAAATGGATGGAAATTGGAAATATTTTCGCAGAAACTGAAGGTTTCATATTTGCAATACAAAATCGAGTCATAAAAACTAGACACTGAAATAAACATATAAAACAAGAAGACATGGCAGACATATTCACAAGTACAAACATAACATAGATGGAATATATAACGTGGCATGACAATATCGATAAAATAATACATAGAGATTTTGTAAAAAAATACAAATTAGTAGGTGCAATTGACCCGATTTATCGTTTTGTGATATATATTAACACCACAATATCAGCCGCGTACAGCCCAAGTTCAAATCCATAGATGTGAGTTGAGTGAAAAATTTCTTGGCGTTAGGCTGATTAATAATAACAATTTCTCTTCTGTTTCAAAAACTTACTATTTTGGTAATATTCATTTATTTTATTCAAAGTAGTCGCCTTTGGCTTCAATACAACGTTTTGCACGGTCAATTAACATGTCGAATGAATTTTTAAGCTCATCTTTAGACATGTCCTTCAACATCACTGTCCAGTCTTTTTAATGGCTTCCACATCGGCATAATGTTATCTTTTCGTCGGCTAATGTAGTTTGGAGAATAGATAGAAATTACAGGAGCCAAATCCGGTAAATACGGTGAATGGTTGATGGTTAAAATGCCATTTGTAGTAAGGAATGGGGTTGTTTACTTATTGATAGTGCATTTGCTATATGAACGAAACCTCTTTCTACTTTTTCTGTGAATAATGTAAACCCTTCTCAGTGATAAGCGTCGAGCGATGAGATGGTGCGTTATCATGTAACAAGCGCCAGCTACCATTTTCACGATATTGAGAGCGCATACGACGAATATGCGCCAAAAGACGCTTCATAGCACCAAGACAGCATTGATTGTTTGATTAGTTAGGACACACTCTTTGTGCGTTATGCGAATCTTAAAAACAAATCAACATTGTCTTCACTTTCGACTTCTCCAAATGACTTTTTTTCAGTCTTTCTTAGATTGAATGCTTCCATTCAGAGTTTTGACGGCTCATTTCTGATAAATGCTGCTTCTGATAATGCAAATGTCATGATATTTTGACATAACATTGGTGAAAGATTTGCCTTAGCGACGCATATTTTTTTAAATAGATGGCGCCATTAAAAATTACTATTTTAAAAAAGTTCAGTTTTCTCTACAACAGACTGTGTATATTCAATTGCACCCAACAGTAAAATCTAAAGCGAGTTATAACAACAAAGTGGTATATGTGCATTTTAAAATTATCAAGTCAACATTTCTTGAACTGTTGTTGATGAGTACAGATTTTCTTCTAATTCTAGTCGTAACTCGTCACTATCAATCGTAAGATTCATCATCCAAACCATCCATGTTCCTTATATTTTGTGATCTATCTTATATTATTTCTTACCTTGGTTATTTTTTGTTTTCCATTCTGAAACTGTTATCTATTTCATAGTGTAATAGTTAATTCAATAAAATTATTTTCTTAAATAGTTTAATTTTTTTATTACTCAATATTTTTCGTGTTAGAAATTATTTGAACAGTCAATTTTTGTCGACGCGATAGGATAGGAACCGATGCAGTAAGTGTGTAAGTACAAATGTAGCAGCAAATAACTATAAGCGATCGACCTTAGATGAATGATGGAAAAATTCGGTATGTAGTTGTAACGAACGTGGTATGGAGACAAATGTGACTGCTGTAGAAATTATTTAAAATTACCTCCAGCTGTTTCAGTTAAAAATGACACAAATTGTTAACAATTAAAAAAAAATTCTAAATGTTGAGGGACCATCGTTTGACCATCGTAAAATGTTTTTAATGTTAAAATACATATATTCGTATACAAAAAAAAACTACTTAAATTGAAATTAAAGTGCTTTTTTAAATATAATAATTCTGTAGGAAATTAAATTTAAATATGTGCAATTTTTATATTTCGCCTTCATTTATTTTATTAATCAAAATATGTTAATTAAACATGATGTATATTTATCGTTCTCCATTTTCACTCATTTAATTAATAAATAAAGTGTACAGTATATGTTTTGCTGTAGTTCTTGAAATAATTTCTTGACAATATCTTTCTATCGTCAATGTTAGATATTTGAATCTATCCTTAATAACTTTAATATAAAATAAAATGTGTTATTTCGGAATGATTATGTAAATACGAACTTAAAATTATAGACATAGAACATATACATTGTTCTAATTGTTCTAACTGTTCTTCGTGTAATAAATGGTGATATTCTAGTTTGTTTTTAGATTTCTGCGTTTTAAATTACTATCAGTGTATCTATGTACATATTGAAAACAGTAATTTAACGCTAATTTACAAACATATAGGATTCAAAGTGTTACAAAATGCCAAACGCTTCTCCATATCCTAAATACGCAAATATGGTATTGTCAATTTTCAAAATTAGCATTTTCACTTTGCAATTAGGAACCTACCGTAGATTTCATTCAATATCTGCTTCTATAATGTAATTTATGACGCGTTGGAAGACTCGTATTCACCGTTGTTCATCGTCTAAGGGTGAGGACACATGCCCAGTTAGCATGGGATCGCGAGATCGAGTCCCACGTGTAGAACAGGAATTTCTACAAAAACTTCTGCCTCATATATACGATGTAAAATGCGGTTAAAATGAGAATTTTCAAATGCTACAGCTCTCTGTCATTTCGCTGATTCGATTTCTGTTTCAGCATCTAGTAGTGTTGTATGTTTTAAGATTAGCGACATTCGTTACTGACAATAACTAATATTTTTCAGAATGGTCTTTAAACTTTTCTTTACGAGGGAAATATCACACAAGATTTGCATAGTATTCTTTCATGTATAATACTTAACGAATTCGGAAAAAAAGAAAATGCAGTTTCCAATAAACGCAACTTCGTCTTTCAAAATCAAAATAAGATCAGAAGCTGCTCAGTGGATCGATAAAGTGTGAGTCTCATTTCGACTAATAAAAATTATTTGTCACAAATGTTCATTTAAGTAAAAGAACAAAAGACTTCTATTGCGAAGTATCGTAAAATGTTCAATCAACTCGATTTAAAAATTTCCACCAGAAATGCATGAAATCGTAGAAAATATGAAAGGAGTCGATATATGCATACATGCCCAGGTAGATTTCCATAAAAAAGGGGACTGAGACTCAAGTAAAACTATTATTTTTTATGACTGCCTCCAACGTTGTCCCTCAGTACTAATGTATGTAAATACGTTTTAAAGAAGAAAGTCGCTAGAACGAATTTTTTATAGTACGGTCAAAAAAATATTTTTTGTAACTTAATTGTTTATCATTAAAGTTTGTTTTTTCTTAAGGTACGTTTTTGTAATTTCAGCAAATATCAATTACGACGAATACGTCGCAGAAGCTAGTTAACGTAAGAGCATTATAAAATTCATGAATTATTCAGAAAAGAAATACCGTCTGTCATAATTACATGAGCGATGCCGTATCATAAAAAAAGGAACACGGTTTCATCAGTGGTTCAGCAAGACAATTGCGAGCACGAAATATGTACATATGTCTCTTGTATCCAATTCTTTATTTTAACGTTTTTCTCGAATAAAACATGCATTACTTCATATTAAATTTATAATTACTAGTACATTCATTTATTCTTAAGGATGAACTGAAATACACGATATTTTTAAGTTGCATGTTATCCACAGCCTGTAAATATATTTTAACGTATTCTTCAAAAAGCGAAGTAACATTAATTAATGCTTAAAACTTCTAAAGTGTTATCTGTTATATGTATTTGCTGAGCCAGAAATCCCAGAAGGAAATCCCTATATTAGAGCATGTTGCACAATAATAAGAAATAAGTTTGAGATATTGTGATATAACTGTTCAATGTATTTATTAGCTTATCAGGAAAGTAATTTTGTTTTTTCGGGCGCGAGCCAGCCCACTTCATTCATTCTAAAGCCAACTGTCATTATATACTTTAATATCTTACATTTCAAGGTTTATTGATAAAGGAAAAGTGTTTGAGCCTGTGTGATTGTTTTCTTTTTGGTCGTGATTTTGCAAATGGGAAATAAATTTTGGGTATATTTTAACGCTGCCGAAGCAAGAAAAAGTTGTGTGCAATGCATTGAGAAACATCGTAACAGAATATAAATGTCAAAACTGATTTATAAAATTTCGTTCTGGTAATTTCTATGCCATGCGTCTTGTTCTGAAGAGTCAGTTAAAACTGATGAGGACAAGGAAGGTACTGATTGAATCAAATTACTGAATAGCTTGCGAGGAATTGCTACTAGCTTAATTTTGTCCACCATTCATGATTATGTGAAACGACTTGGTTTAACATAAAAGCTGGATATTCGGATTTCAGATGTTTTCAAAGAATGAAATTCTCTCCGTCGCTCTGACGTCTGAGATGTGTTACTAAAACGTGAAAAAAAGATCAATTTCTGGAGTAGTAACTGGAAATAAAAATGGATTGTTTACAACAATTTTAAACACGATCGTGGAGCAAAAATATTAGCTTCCATTAAACAGAAGCGGCCGGAATTGATTAAGAGAGAAGATGTAATTTTTACCATGATAACGCCAGGCTTCATACATGTTTGATGACACGTCAGAAGCTGTTATAACTTGGACCATACCCACCATATACAAATGGCACTCTCTGAATCCTTTAAATGGAAAAACATTTAATTCCAATGACGATATCAAATATCAGTAGGTCCGTTTTTTTGCAAGTAAAGATCAGAAGCTTTAAACTGTTAAAAACTATTAGAAAAACTATTCAATTCATTGAAGAAAATAAAATAACTTGCCGAACATTATACTTTTGATACATTTTTGGAAATTAATCAAACATTACTGAAGCTCAATAACATAAAGGTATTTTTGTGTTTGATGTAATGAAATGTAGAATTATATTATAAATTAAAAAGTTAAAGCAAAATTAAATTCGGTCAAAAATAAAAAATCGGTTTCTTAAAATATCAATTCCTTGGAGACTTGCATATTTAAACCCAGTAATCCAACCATATTTATTTATCCAGAACAAATTAAATTAAGAGTCAGCGTTCTTTCATGATGAAAGAATTATATTGTTGAAATATTTTTGGTCCAATGACAGAATAGAACAAATTCCTAAAGTTTAGAAAAAAGCAGAATCAAAGAAATGTGTCTGAAGCTTACATCGAGGTGTATAAAATAAACAAAAGGCTTGAAACAAATATACAAATTTATATCATAAGAATTACATTAATGTCGAGAGAATTGTAGGGTTTGACCACAATTATACCGTATATATTAGAGGAAAACATTTAAAAATTACAGTTAATCATAAATCTTTCATCTTATATTAAGTAAAGAATTCGATTAGATATGATTAGAAATGGATGCGAGAATTATCTTGTGTAAAGATAATAAAAAAAATCGAGAACTAATGGCAGTACAGTAATATTTAAAAGCAAGCGGAGCTTTAGTTCGTGTGTAGAAAACTGAAACTGAAAGTGAGCAAGCATTAGACACCTACTGAGATCGACAAGCAAATATTCTAAAATTTGTCTGAATGAAACTTTGCCTGATATAAGTATGTGAAAAGCTCAAGTGATGTTATAGAATCGTCGCAGGATAGATTTAAAAAATATCCTTTCGAATCTCCGCATAACATGTATATTGACAAACGTTAGGAAAAAACATAATGGCAACATTCGCCGATCTCTCTCTAAATATAAAAAATCCATATTATAACGATTGAGAGAAGTTTATATGTAGTATTTTTTAGAAATGAACATTGTCAAATTTGAAAGTTGCGGAAGAAATTTAACAATCTATTCATCAAAATTTCTTGATTGAGTTCTAAAGTTTCTCTTGTGGTATCTGTTGTAGTACCATTCAAAAACTCATAGTAATGCGAATTGTTGAAAAGTGATTGTAATAAAACAGTTCCGATACATGTTAACCAAAAATACGCCTTCGAGAAACTGCTGGCCAAAGCTCTCCTTTTTGTGAATATTGTAATAAATCTCAGTATATTGGTGGGTGGTTCTTAAGACGTGAAATTGTTCTTTATCGGTGAAAAATGTCAAATTCAAGATAGCCTTATTATTAATGGTTCTTGAGCCACTTATAGTGTTTAATTCTTTTGGCAAAATCTAGTACAGAGTTGTTGCGTAGCCATTATTTCGTAGCTAGACTTAGTAAATCCTTTTCCCGAATTGTTTCATAAGTTTCGTTTGACAACTTTGAACTGGCCTACGAATACACTCCTGTTGCTTGAATTTTTTGTCAATATTGTGTTGGACATTGACGGTTGTTTGTGCTCCACTTCTACTAGTTTCTGGAGTAACTAATAGTTTAATTTCCTCAAAAATTTTTGACGCACTGATAGACCTGCTGTACCAAAGTCATGTAATTAAAAGTAGAATCAAAAAATTCTTCTGTGTTACACTTTCTTGTTTTTTACCGTTTTAAAAATATTTTTAGTAAGAAAAATTCTAGAACATCGCGGATTAATCCTTTTAGAGTTTTATGGACAGATATTAAAATTTGATGTGATGCTTCATTACCGGTTATAAAACTAGTATTTATCCTTACTAAATTGTAGCCTACCTAGATTATAAATTTAACATCACATGGTATAATCGGATGCACGCGTTATGATTATAATGAGAATGTTAGTAACAAGACGCAGACTCAGAGGAGGGCAATGTTAAAATGGAAAGACTAAACAGAGAGGAAGAAGTAAATAGTCTTCTCTTCATGCATCTCTCTAAGACACTAAATATTAAATTCGTATATACTTAACAAAGTTCCATCACCAAAACACACACCCTGAATGGAATATACAAAAAACCTTTTAGAATAAGAACAAAAGTATGAACGTAACCCTGTGTGAAGTGTTTGACATTTTGACATCATACACTAAGCAAGATAATATTAGTATTGTAGATACTCTGGTGTGAAAACGCAAGTGTATTTGAGCGAGAGAAGCGTCTCTCTTTTTTTTTCTTTGTTACTCCTATGGAGAAACCCGGTATGCGCGGGTCTTTTTCTTTTGATCGGCCTCCGGGCTCCGGATTTCGTTGTGTATTTGTTTTGGCGATTCGCAACTGTCGTCCTTAACACAAGTGGCAATAGGTGGAGGCAGCCTTCCAGCACTATAATATATGTTAATATATGTGCTCTAAATATTATCTTTGTCGGTGATTGTGCGAGGCCGCGACCGAGTACGTCACACGCTTTGTAGCATACTTTACTCCTCCACGTTTCCCAGCGGCTTACTGTCTGTCTACTTGTACTTGTAGTTGAATATACCTTTTCCAGTTCGTTTAATTCATAAATGCAAACGTAACAGAATGCTTGGCTAATTTTCCTTACAGAAATTGAAAACGATATATTTAATTTGTTACGAAGACAGTAGAATTAATAATTTAACATTAATTATTTTATTGTAATTACAATGTATGTAATATATAATTAATTCATTATACATTAAACATTTGCGCAGAAAGATTTTCTTCTAAAGTAAAAAGGTAATTGTTTATATAAGTACTTATTTAACTAACCGATTCGGAGGCATATTTTTCATTTTTAAAGGGTGATGCAAGCTGCAGCAATTGCGGTAGTCGTGGTGCTACAATAACAATTTGAAGAGCACACTGCTGCGGTTACGGCGAAGTTTTTCAAAATATTATTTAAGCAGATCATGATTAATTACGAACTGATTACACATGGTAGTTAAAAAATTAATTGAAATTCGTTGCTTTATGCGGGCCATAAGCTGGGACGGTTTGGTGGCGGCCGCGATGATGCTGGCCATATTAACCACTCACTGAATATTCTTATTGCTCAGTCGGTTATTGGTACGCAATCGGAAGTACACACATTCTATGAGGAAGTGATGGTATTGACGAATACATAAGAAAAATTGACGGACCTAATTGGTAACAGTTGTTAAGAGATAGAGATACCTAGTGGAATAGTTGATGCTCAACAAGAACTCTAATATTAATGATGATAACATTATTCAAAAAACTGTTTAATTTGTCCAGTTGTCTTTTGTAGAAAGTTGCCATTTGCATTTTTATTTACTTTTATTTAGATATTTTATTTTATATAGTAAATCTGAGAACTGATGATAGCATACTACTAGTAGTGTTATTATAGTTTTCTTCTTTTGTCCTCTTCTCCACAACTTTTCTCAAAGTTACTTCATGCAACTGGTTATTATCAAATTATTACGTATCTTATTTTTCCTCTTTTTTAATTTTGGTTTATCAAGACGCGTTCCACCATCCCTTTTTCATATTAACAGTAATTTTTTCTCTAATCTATCTTATTTTCTTTTATGTGGCGTATGTGTATACTTTAATATATTCTTCGATTTCTTATTCACTTATAAATGTGACATTCGAAAGCTCTTTTAATATCCAATACTTCGTTTTTCGATTTTTAACAATTTTGTTACTTTTTTTGTTTACAAGTTCTTGTTATTCTTCCTCTAGTAATGTATTGTAAAGCGATATAAGTTAGATGCTATATACTATAGTATATATTCGTCTCTCCTACTAATATCGCCGTATTAGCCGTAAATTTCTTTGTCTTTCTGATCATAATTAATTGCTGTTCTTTAAATTTGATTTTTATTCTGTTTGCTCTTTTTATTTTCTTCGCGTCCATTATTACAACAATAAATTTTTAGTCTAAGTGAAAATTATCCTTGGGTTACTGAGTCCGTATGTTTTTATATTATATTGTCTAGGATCATAAAAAAAGTAATACACCTGAACAAAGGACGCTGTTTGGGGACACTTTAATCTAGAAGAAGTGATATTGGACTATTTTGCATGTGCGGATGACGTACTCCAAACATCTAATAAAGAAGAAGAATTACAATACAACTTACAAATAAAGAAAGAAAAAAAGGAAAAACGAAAATTGGAAATAAACATGCAAAAACAAAAATATCAGTAGGAGAAAATCTATAAAAAAAGCTTTAATGTAGAACAAAAAGTGTTAGAATAAGTAAGACATTTTAGAAGATGGATAATTGTAGCGTAGGCTAGAATGAATAATTAAAACCAATATTAGACTTTATTTGGCTATAAATAACCAAGCGTTCGACAGAAACGAACTAACAACGTAGACAAAAATAGGCTTTCACTGCAAGATCTTCTTCCAACACTATTCTATGTAACATAGAGATTCGTGAAAAGAATATGGGAAACGAGAAGGAAAAGAAAGAAATGAAGAATTAGGCCCAGAAGAAAAAGTGGAATTACGAAATAAATAAATATGTAATTGATAGAGGATCGGTTTGCGAAAGTGCAATAGGAATAACCAGGAATAGGTAAATATGAAAAAGAATGGTAAAAGAAGAGAATTATTAGAAAAATATGAACTATACACAGGCACACGTCGATAATTGACGGTTGAACATATAAATATAGTAAGTTTAATTTACTTCTACAAAAATATTGCATAAAATTGTAATAAGTGTTACTTATATTAAAAAGCATTAGAAAATTTAATATAATGTTATTATATGTAGATAATAATTATCTAAAGCAGAATAAAAGAAATAGGAATTTCTATACAGGTAAACATGGTATAATATAAGGTTTTGGTATGTTAAGGACACACATAAAATTAAAGAGAGATACTTAATTTACTAATTCTGTTTAAAACAATTTTCTTTTAATTCGAATTCAATATTGGATATATCATGCAGTAAAACAGAATATATACGTTATTTTATGATGACTTTATTATCTTTACTTCTATTATACTAAATAAATTTTATAGATATACTTCAAGAGTTTTTGCTAAAGTAAATAGATAGCTTTTAAAACGTTTCTTGGGCTGCGGTTCACTAAATTTTTATTTGCATCTGATCACAATTGTAGATAACGTGAGCATTCATCGACTGCACTTTCATAAATTTTCCATAATGACTATTTAATGGTTTTGGTTCTTAATTCTCTCTAATGGAATGGAACATTCCAATTCTAATCCCCATTGTCTAATTTTACTGACTAAGACATTATACAGTTTAAGTTAAAAGTACAGAGGAAATTTATCGATTAAGAATAATATTTATAATATATTTACATAAATAATATTCAATAACTAAATTTAAAAATATTTTAAAGGGTTAGATTAAATAAATGGGTATATTAGTATTTTATTTTATACTATTATTTCTATGGGTCTAATAAAATAGGTTCTAAGAAACTAATTTAAATATATAGGTAGTATTATGAAAATCAGCATAATGATTTTACAATTTAGCTAAGGAGATATTAGATAAAGATCCGTTTCTCGAAAATTTTTATTACCAGTGGAGGCAATGCAAGCCGCTATTTAAATGTCTGTGCAATGCTTTTTAATAATGTTTATAAAATTTAAATGTTTGGACGGCAAGTGTTATCAACATTTTACTAGGCTGCTCAAAGCAATTAATTGATACTTCATGAAAACCATAATAAATTTAAAACCAAATTTAGAAATTTACATATATTTAAACACATTATTGTATTTTAACTTCTTTGGACAAGTCTTAATGTCATCCTGCTGGGAGAGTATAAAATGCATTATTTTTAGTCTAGGAGAGACATAGAAATATTCTTGGGAAACATTGTCTTAATTGATTACTGTCTGGGGAATTGGTAATTTCAACATCATTAACTTAGTTGTTCCTGATTTTGGCTCGATGAAGATGAGCATTATCATCCATCAAAATGAATTCTTCTCCCACTACTGTTGCATACGAGAAACAATGGATCGCAGAATATCATTCACATGTCTTTGGACAGTGATAACTAAATTTTCTATGAAATAAATGTCAGTATGAATTGAATACATTTAATAGAACCAACTGCGAGTTGCCAATTGAAGATCTGTTTCTATAATTCGCAGATCTGAATTCTTTAGTGGTAGAGCATCCATCTGGCAAGCGGACAATGGGGGGTTCGCTTCCTCACTTTGAAGCGTGAATTTTTTCACAAATTTTTGCCATCTTCACAAAGGTCGATGTGGTTTATTCTCATCTCATATTGATGTCTTTCCCAGTTAAGAACAGAATACACTTTTTGTCTGGTCACGACGTAAATTTATGAACTAAATAATACTGGTCCCCATTCATCCATGACCGCAATTGATACGCTCATTTGTTCACATTCTACAGTTTCCTTTATGATCTGCAATAAGTACAATGCAAACTATCGCTTTTAATACAGTATAAGTATATACATATGCAAACGATTCCTTATTGTTTTTATTGACAGACTCACTTCGAATCTTAGTTGCCGCATAAAAGCACGATTCCTACATACCAATTGCGATAGATATCGATCAGTTCCTGGTGTTGTTGATGTGTACTAATCTGGCCCCTACCTCGAGTACTTCCCGTTTCCAAAAAGCGATTCCAAAGTCTAAAAATTACAAACATTTCAGCCATACCTTTGTGCTCTTTCAAATTGATCAATGGTTCTTCAAACCTCTATCACTAACAGATTGTGATATGTTGTATTTAAATCTTCATTACCAATCGCAAACGTGAGCTCTGGGATACCGACTGAGGAGCACAATATTGAAAAGAATAAAACTAGTAAATAGGTTACCAAATGTTAACAGGGGATTATGCAGTTACGGTGCTAAGTAAATGAAATAAATAGAAAAATAGTACCTGAAGTAGTGTTCATGTCACATCAAAAAGATAGGAAAGGTAAAGATTGTTTATACGGAAAAATTATAACCAGAATAAAGCTAATTAAGCGATTAATTTGCGTTTTATCCATGTTAAACAGTTTGGATAAAAGCGTAAAAAGCCCACTGTGCCAACAAATCCAAATTTCAAATATTTTGCATATAATTATGTGCTTTTATGACGTGAAACTGACAAGCTCTAATTTTTACCGCTCTTTACATTGTTGTAGAACTTTTTGAAACAATTAATTAATATCTATTTTCATATTGCAATTTATGGAATGTTAATAGATTCGAATGTCACCATTCCCTGCGTGTTTTCTTTAGCAATACCTAATCAACTAATAAAACAATGAAAACTTATTGAAATTAAATGTGCGTCTGTGCCAGACGACTGATAATAATTGATTGCTGCAAATATATACGCTATGTGAATTTGATTGGCGGCCGATGTTAGGGTGAATAGAGTTAATAAATACAATCATTACTACAAAAATGTTTACGACCTAAATGGCAATTGTTGCTCTATCAAAGTAGAAAGAAATGGTGTTCATAGTGTGCAATTCAAATAACACACGAGTTTGTTTACATTGTACATTTTCGACCTGATAACAAAAGGCTTCAAACAACTGCATTCTCTCTTACTGTTTGAATAATACTAACAAAAAGTATGTATATGTACACTACCAGTCATATTTATTTGCCCACCCTTAGTTTTAGCCAAAATTATTAAACTATCAAATGTGTACTGAAAATTTATTGTATCAATACAATAGTGTAAAATAAACATAAAATAGTTACATTTTTCTTACACATAAACTTATTAACTCATTAATTATTATTAAATTTTGCTCTCATCGATGTGCCCACCTTTATTTTTGATAATTGCGGCACATAACCGCGGCATCCTTTCAATTAATTTTTGCAGTGTATCTTCTGTAATTTGTGCCCAGGCTTCTTGAAGTTGTTCCCACAGTGCAGTGGTGGATGATAGAGCACGATCTCGAACCTTACGCTCCAATTCTTCCCAAAGAAGCTCTATTGGCTTCAGATCAGGACTTTGAGCTGGCCATATCATTATAGTGATTTGCCCTTGCTCTTCTAGTTGACGCAAGTGATCGCCACACAATCTAGAAGTTTTCGCCAAGAATCCTTAGTCCTGAAGGAACAGCGTTATTTTCTAAAATTTCCTTGTAGCCTTCTTTTCTTAGGATTCCCTCAATTTTGACGAGATCGTCTACAGATCTTCCACCAAAACACCCCCAAATCATTACTGGATCTTCTCCATGTTTTACGGTAGGCGCAATACATTCTGGCAGTACTCTTTCTCCTGCGGATCTTCTTACGAATATTCGCCTTTTACCCCCGAAAAGTTCCAACTTCGATTCGTCTGTCCACAATACATTATTCCACTGATGAATCGTCCAATTCTTATGTTCTTTAGCCCGATTTAGTCGTTTTATCTTGTTTTGCTTTCGTAGAAGTGGTTTTCGCAGAGCGATTCTTCCGTATAAACCCGCTTGCCTTAACCTTCTCTGTACCGTGGACACACTAATTGGTTTAGCACGCACTCTATTCATTTCAGCAGCAATTTCTGGTGCTGTTTTTCGTCTATCGTGTCTACTTATCCGTATTAGATGCCGGTCATCTGCTGATGTCGTCGCTTTGCGTCGTCCAGATCTTCTTTTGTTGGAAAATGTACCACTTTCTTCAAACTTTTTAACGTTATAATCAACGTACGATGATAAGCAATTATCATAGCACGCACTTCAACAGATAATTCCTTCGTTTTCGGCATTGCATTAAAATATTCACTGTTTTCGCAACAAAAGATGAACGATGACTGACATAAAATTTATTTTCCTCTTTGAATAACACATTCTAATATTGTAATTAGTTAGTACAATAACACAATATTGGTAATACCTTTCGGAAATGCAGATAAAACTGTTAATACTGTAGGGATTAGCCTATATAATATTTATGGTATTTTTCCAATTTATGACACCTTTACAATATATCATAAACAATTTAAGATTTTCGTAGAAATTCATGTGGAATTACTTCCACTAATAATATTGTTGAATAATTATAATACAGATTTTTCGAAAGATAATCCGTATTTCAGGAAACACATAAAATTGGGGTGGGCAAATAAATATGACCGGTAGTGTATGTATATTAACTTCACCCGCAAAATAGCGAAGAATTCTTTGATGCGAGGAACAAACTTTCACATTGCATTTTGCGTACTTATTTCTATAGAATATTTAATTTTATTAGCGTAATTTTACTTCCGAGATTTAATATTTTAAGTATAAGTTTGGACGACACCCTTTCGACTTTTTTAAGTTAATGCCAGTTTAAAATGTTTGATGAAGATGACAATAAATTTACTAAATTTATAGTAGTTATAGTATTATTCTATTAATTTAAAAGCCTAAGATAATGTGATGATTTGATGCGAAACTTTTTATTTCGTTTGTGTTTCAATTTTATTATATTATATATATTAGTGTACCGGAAAGTTCTGTCCATTCCGGTTACAACAAGTTCCAACAAGTATGCGCATATTCATTTGACGAATATTTGTCTCTCTCTCTCTCTTTATAACTGAATGTATACATTCCGATCTAGCAAATGAACTAAAACGAAGATGATTCATGTTAGTATTAACTGAGACGCGATTGTGTACTTACAAAGTTCATTTACGCCATTGTATTTTTTACGAATTCCAACAAGGAAGAAATGCTACTGAAGCGTGCAGACATTTATCGAAAGTGTTTGGTGAAGGTACAGATTCTGATAGAACATGCAGAAGGTAGTTCGAAAAATTTCAAATAGGTGGTTTTGACCATTCTGATAAATCACGTTCTGGGCGACCATATTCGACCGACGACGATATTGTCATGATCATGTTAGGACAAAATCCTTTTTTGACAACATCGGAGATTGCGGAAAGACTTGATTTAGCTCAACAAACCATTTCGAACCATATTCGGAAACTAGGATTGGTGTCAAAGTATTCCAGATGGGTGCCACTTGAGTCAAATGAGAAGAATTTGAATGATCAAGTCATCATATGCACATCTCTGCTCTCATGGAATAAAATCGAACCCTTCTTAGAGAGGATGATAACTGGGGGTGAAAAGTGGATTGCCCATGGAATCATGGTAAGGAAAAGGTCATATTGTGAATCCGAAAAACCTGCTTCCTTCACCTCTAAACCGAAGTTGAGTCTGAGTAGGAGAATGTTGTGTATATGCTGGGATATTCGAGGGCTAATACATTCTGAGCTGTTGAAACCGAATGAAAAGCTAAGAGATACTGTCAGCAATTTAATAATTTAAGAACAGCAGTCCAAGAAAAATTACCGGGGATGTTCGATAGGACCTCATACTGTTTCATAGTAATGCCAGGCCACATACTGCTTTGGGGACTCGTCAGAAACTCGCAGAACTAGGCCGCGAAATTCCGTCGCATCCATCGTACACCCTGGACCTAGCACCCTTCGATTATCGCTTGTTTCTGTCCTTACAAAATTTTTGCAGGGTAAAAAGTTCAAAAACGAAAAAGATCAGATAAGAGCTGGTTCAATTTTTCGTCTTTAGAGATAAGGCATTTTTTACAAATGCGATATACAAATTGCCATCACGCTAGCAAGAAGTCATAAATAATGATGGAAATTATATTATTCAATAAGGTTTATTCAAGGTATGAAAATTTATTATTTTGTTTTGTTCTAAAAACGAACAGAACTTTCCGGTAGACCTCATATATATAATATTCTATAACAATTATATTCATTAATAATGAAATAGAATTTCGAATTGATTTTATGAATAACGAACATAAGTATATGTTTTTGTGTAAATGTAGTGATCTAATTATTGGGATTTTACTGCATTTTATTTATATCCATTGATAATAATAATAATATAGGGAGTAAATAAAATCAAACCTAAAAATATTCGTATATTACGTGTATTACTATATGACTCGAATACATCTCTATTATGTTATGAATCATAGATATGCACGCACTGCCAATGTTTTGTTTACATGGTGTAAAGACCATTCTATATGAATTCGGTAGGTATATTTTCGTGTACATCGTAAACCTTTTTGTGGTACCTACTGTAGACTGGTCATAAAAATGTTTTGTTAATAAACAGCCCGAATTCTTGTTCGTACTTAGAATCTAATAACTTTTCATTGTTTTCTCAGACTAATATGAGATTAACATTTTACAAAACCTGCAAAGTTGTAAAAACAAATAAATCTGACATTTTGGCTGACATCAATTGGAACGAATAAAATCTTTTGCAAATTGGCTTAAGCATATGCGAAAGTGCATAAATATACAATATAAGTATTTAAAAAGAATAAAATTATTTCCTTAAAGTTTATTCTTTTCTTCTGAAGCATTTCCGAAGCACTCGCAGTAATCATGCAGTATAACATTAACTTTTGTTTATTCTACGACTTTTAAAAACTATATTCAATTAGAATGCACGGACGTACTGCGCCACACATTACATGCATATGCGTTTAACGTCTTTTTCTGTATGAAAACAGTTTTTATTATTCACGCATTCTCGAATGCCACAAACAGCTGATTTTAATTCGTTTCTCATATATATTTTTTCTTTCCGTATTAAGTTCGCTGTACGTATTCTACCACTACTTACGACGTTGCGGAATTTAAACGTTACATAATAATGTAATTAATCGTTTCAATAATAATAAAGACATTTAAGTATACAACTTGGTAAAATTCCAAGGTTACAAGAACAAACTGTTGGCGAAAAAAAACAACCGATAAATCATTACCTGTCAATACATAAAACAAAAGGAACGAGTAATCAAGCGGGCAATGTGGGAAAAAAATAGACAATTGTTTTTTTTCATAGGTTATTTTGACACGAGTCAACTTAAAAACTGGTTAGTTGTGACGTGCATATTTCTAGTGAAATTTCTGAGTCCATTAATTAGAACGCGCATTCCCTCTATTATGGTTATATTCATATTGTATATGTAACGTTTGTGCGTTTTGTCTATATGTACATATGTATGTACACTACACGTACGTATATGTGTAGAATTGGGTATATCTCTTTCCGTGTATGTATAGAGATGACCTGGGGCCAGTTAATACTGAACATTCTCATCAATAGAGGTCTATTTCTGGCACACAGTAAATCATAGGCGGTCGGCACGACCACGCCTTTAATAACTTTCCAAACGGTAATGACAAACGTTCACAATTAATGATCTATTGTGGCTCTGTAAATTGGCAGCTCGAAATTATTTCGAATGTCATTCGATTACTACATACGGTACCTATAGGTATGACAATAATTACAGCGTATATATTTATATAGGATTATCGAAAAATCAATGAAATATGTCATGTAAAAGATAAATTGTCTTTTATTTAATTTAATATGAAACGAAAGAGTATAATAATAAACTTGTAATAGTTGTTGTATTTATTGGTTGAAATACAATAGTTACGAAATTTGGAGCACATTTGTGTGAAATATATAAATACTTCCAAATTTTTAATTTCTGTTAGTAAACATTAAAAATTTTCTATATGAAATAATGCAAACAATATTGTTGGTTAAAATCTAATGGGGAAATGAGAAAGAAACATTTCATGTAGCTTGTACAGAATAATTTTAGGCATATCACTGCCTATTGCACATGCCAAGTTTATATAGATCGGAAATATTCGTCGAAGAGTGAGGGACGCTCATGGTCGCTTTGTCGTAGTTACATGTAATTTGTTGGAACCTGATATGTAATACTAGTTCTCGATGTACAAGTTACTTATTCACTATTCACTTATTTTATTTTAGTACAATGTTAGTAGCAACCTATGCAAGAAAAAGCTATAACAATATGGATGAAAAACGAGAGCAAGATAAATGCTATTGAAATGAAATGCTTAATTGGAAAAGCAAAATGGAATGGAATTAAGAACGAGTGAAATTAAAAACGAGGATATCAAACAAATAATAAACCGATAACCGATTGCGAGAAAAATAAAAGAGAATAAATTGAAGTGGTATGGTCATGTGCCTAGAATAAAGACTAATGGAATTATAAGAAAAATAATTGAAGTAAGAACGAAATGAATAGACCAAATTAGAGAAATAGGGGAGAAAAAGGAAATTACATTAGAAGAAACGAAAGTAATGACAAGAGACAGAAGTAGGTAATGGAAACAGGTACAGGAATAGGTGCACCTGAAATGGTATAAGGATACAAGAAGAAGGATGAGGAGAAGACAAAGGAAAAGGAGAAAGAGAAGAATAAAAAGATGTTCTAGTTTGAAATTAACAACGTTATTCTGCACACTACACAACTTCCTATTATATATCGGGTTAAATCTCGCATTCGTGGACTTCGTTCAAGTTCGGGTGCAAATAACAATCGCTAACGCTCTGTATAGTCTATGAAGCTGCCTTTGAAATAAAGTACGGATAATTTTGCGAAAGTTTAAGCAACCGAGAAGTAAAGTTTGGACAGATTGGGAATAACAGTCTTTATGCTAACTTTTATACCAATACAGTATCAGCAGTAAAAGCACTAAATCGCTTAAATATTAATCTATTTCCAGCGTTCTTCCTGTACTCGTTCAAATTAAGTTAATCTTTACTATTTTTTCAATTTTATTAATAGAATGTCCTTTAGTTTTGATTTAAATTAGTGCCATACTAATATGCCATCCATTTACAACAGCACAAATACATACTCTTTTTTCGCGTGTCAAGCCACGAAACGTCTTTTTCCCCCCAAAAATAAATATTTTATTCATTCATATGGATTTTGAAATTGTTCTTTGATCATTTAAAACCAATATTATAAGATTCATAGTCTTTTCTTGTAAATGACAAACCTTAATCAAATAAGAAACCACAAGGTAAAATCATTGTTTAACATAATACTAAGGTTTACTACTTGCTAGTCGTCTCGACCTACCAAGCGATAGTTCACTTAAATTATGCTCTAACAACTTTAGAATAAGCTTCTGTTGTTAGTATCGTGGAATGTACATTAGCCTTTGAAATCCTTGTTTAAATGTTTATTGAAAAGCAAAACAAAAAATGATATTTTTATACAATATACATACGTCAGCACAGCGATATCAATTATAACCACTTAAACTTCAATAATGTTCGAGAAAAAGCGTCACATCCGCCGCTGTGAAGATAATTAGTGTTTTGATATTTAGCATTTCATTTATTAAAGCAATAACGAAGTTTTTCAATAAACTCTTTAAAAAATTTCAAATTGAGAACAAGCACCTTTCATATTCTGAAAAAATATTATATTCTGAAAAAATATTTGTGCTCTGAAAAAATGTTATACACAATATTTTTGACGTTTTTTGTTTAAAATTCGTAGTTTAGTGTCTCTAACATTTTTTAAAAATTTTAAATGCCAACACTGTTTAAAATATTTATTACAGGACTATATTAAATAATAAACTAATGAATAAAAAAATAAAAATGAATGAATCGGCATTGTATTGGAAGCTTTGTATTTGGGTCAATTAATTGCTTGAAATACCGTTCTTTATTCTAAGGAATCTTTATTAATATAAAAAATCGTAGTATACCTTTCGATTCTAAATTGTTAAATTAAGTTATATATAAAAAATAATATAAATATATCATTCATATAATATATAAATCGTCCAAAATTGTTCTAATATAATAATAATATTAATAAGTACCCTTGCTAGATGTCTAGGTTGAAAAAATGACCGCATTGTAAGAGTATGCAACTATTTTTACACTGCAAAATACAAATGCATATAATTAGTCAACGCATGTTAAGCAATCGTTCATTCAGTTCAATATTGGAGCGTGTTTCATTATCTCTAAGCTATTTTAATTTGATTAGCAACGAATATTTTAATGAGTACTTTCATTTCTAGTAATTCAAAAAAACTTAGCTGATGAATATATTCAAAAATTACTCAAAACCAAGATGTACACTGTACATCTTGGTTTTGAGCGGTGTGGATCGCGTACGGAGTTTGACTTTCGTACAGTTGTTTTTCGCCGTGTTTTACCAGGTGCGACACTTTGAAATTGTCTGCTGATGATGATAACTTGGTTGTCGAAATGCGTATACAGAATTTACAAAAGTTAATGTGGAAAGGGGTTATATATCAACCTTATTGATCAAGTCAATCAACCACAGGCTCCATCAAATTCAACATTCAAAAATTAATTTGAATACAGGAAGAGGTTGAAATAATGTTTAGAAAGACATACACACCCGAGATTGAAACATATGGAAATTGATATTTTAATAATTTGATTAATAAAACTAATTAAAGAAAGAAAGAAATGAATGCTTTATAATACCCTTTTTCCGGTTAAGGCACTTTCATAAGAAATTAAAAGAAACAGAAATTAAATGCAAAAATGAAATTAATGAAGGTGTTAAATAAAATAGCTTTAAAAAGGTTCGAACAAGTAAAAAGTGAAACCTAAGAATGTATCGCTAAAGCGTAACAGTAGAAACAACTAATAGTTATGGCGTGCTTTTTTTTGTCAGGGATATGAAATAGACATTAATTAAAGGAATAGCAGGGATCCAATTGTATGATTGATTACACCAAACTACCACCAAACACTATGTGACCAAAAGGAAAAAAAATCAGGAAGTGAAAAGAAAGATTAGAGAATAGATGGTTGAAATTAAAAAGTGCCGAGTAGAGAGCTGCAACAGAGACCAAAGCAAAAGTTTACTCGTAGTGGACTCGTGCTCTTATAGGAACAGAATAACATAAACAATTCCTAATACGTCAAAAAAAAACATAAAAAGAAAATAAAAATCGACAAACTCAGAACAAAAAGAACTAAGGCTAAAGAAAGGAAAAGACTGACTGCCAGCACTCGCTCAGACTGTTAGGAGAGAGATAACCTCAAAGCGTAAGAAAGAAACTCTATAAACAAAAAATGTCAAATCTGAGAGATGAAAAATCGTCAGAAACGGTAAAGTAAATAGAATAAAAATCAGCATTTTACAAAGTTTCTAAACGAAAGTATATCCTACTATATGCAGACGAACCTTATGGAATAGCTTAACGTTGTTGAATGGCCATTACGTGATGTTTACAAATTCAAACTCAATCACCTTACCACTTGTTTATTATACGAATAGTTGTAAATTTAGAAACACGTTTTTTAATCGAAAAAGAAGCAAATATTTCAATTAGTGTTTAAAAGGTTTATTGTAAAGTATTACAATTATTTCACACTGTGAGAGTTAATTGTACGAGGGTGGGTCAATAATATACAAATTGGCGATCCTTCAAAACATGACAACTTCTGAACGAATAAAAAGATTTGAATATCAGTGGATTAATTGTAATAAGTTACAAGTAGTATGCGTTGACAGATGAAATAGTTTTTTGCCAAAAAATTTGCTTTTCTTGTGTATGTAGGTTTATCAATTATTGACCCTCTCTCGTAAAACGTGTTACGATTTGCAAGAAATCTTTTGAACACTAATTAAAATATTTATTTCTTTTCAGTTTATCATGGAGTTTCATATGTACCTCCTTCGCTAATTAAAATTCTAATTTTTTTTTAAATGCTTGCAAACAATTTACAGATTAATACGAAATGATTAATCGGGTGATGAAGTCTTCGTTGTACGAATACTTTCTCATTGCCCGAAAATATAATTGACAGTAGTTCCCTAACGAAATCTATACGTCAACGTTGTAATTCAAACCATATTTTATATATGAGTGGGTGCGTTTTTCAAGGATTTTTTTGTATGATATGCGTTAAGAATACTAAACAGGGATTTAGTGGAATTGCTCGCTTGTATATGTATGTAAACATACACATAATAATTGTATGCAAAATATTACATATGCCATATGCATTTGTATTTTGTGTTTTTTGTCGTGTATAAGCTTTCGAATTTTATTTTTTGTGTTTCGTATACATGCGAACGTAAAACGAATTCGTTTGTATTACTTTTCTAAAGAGAAAAACGTATCGTAAATGTTTTAAATCTAGTTACAACCTTAATCAATAAGATATACAATAAACATGCTTAACATATGCTACAACTGCTGTACTAAAGTAAATAATGTTTGCTACTAAAAGCTTAGTATAAAGATAGCAGTTAGTTGAAAAGCATTTGTCGTCGAATTACATAATTTTAAGATTTAAGGAGTCAATATTTTTCTATATTAATCGACATTCGTTAATATGTTGTATTTTCATTGAATAAGAAAATGTATTTTTCCAATTTTTCTATCTAATTTCGAATCTCTTTATTTTACTAAAGTAATAACGATGCTAAGAAATATACATTAATGATCTTTTAAGATAAAATATTTAACGGAAAAAAGATACTTTATTAAAAAACTGCTTGGCAACATTTTTCTTCATAGAAACACATTTCTACTTAACAACTAGATTTGATTTGATTAACTTGTCAGAACGCAATTAGGAAATGAGATCAGGATACATCACCATAATCTACTTATAGAAAGAAAGTACAATAACTAGTTAATATGCTGTTGTGACGTCACGCTTTAATTCTGAACTTAAAACGACCGCGTTTATTCATAAAAAAATGTTGTTCGATAAGAGCTGGTATGCGAATGAATGAGAGGGCGAGTTATCTCTTATTCATCCGCGTAGCATACTCGCCAGATCTGGCACCAAGAAATTACAAAAAGACTTGTGGAAAAGGATTCGGGACAAATGAGGTGGTGATAGCCAAAGAATACTTACTTTCTAGATAACTTAAAAATTGAAAATTCATTTTGTTAAGTGTATAGAATTGGATGGGAATTATGTTGAAAAATGTACTTTATTTTTTACTCTAAAATAAATATTTGATTGAAGAGTCATTCTCTCATCAAATCATCTATGTATATACATTTAAAAATGTATTACCAAAAGAAGATGTTACTGACCTAAAATCAGGAGTATATATGGAATTATCCATCATTTCACTTAGTGGCTGCTTATGATTGGACGCGGGAAACTGTGATAGGAGATCTTTTGGAAACATTTTGGCTGAAAATTCCTTCCTTCACTCATAAAATTTTTCCCAATCAGTCCTTCGGAAAATCTTGGAACACCATCCTTTATGGTTACAAGGTTGTTCTCTGTAACTGGTGGCGTAAATTTTTCCTGACATATTGTAGAAGATATCATCACCTATTGACTTAAGATAACATTTCTTGATCTAAAATTTAAGTATTTCCAATAAAATGCTTCGGCTTCGCACATTATAATGTTTCGGAAACTGACAGCGTCAATTCTTAGCACTCATAGTTCGTCACTTTGGTGTGCACTATAGTCACCAAAAATAAATGCAGCTTTCATAAAAAGAAAAAAAAAGAGAATCATCAGCTTCAGTCAAAAAATAAAATCAATTGTCAGAATCTTTGATTTTTTTGCATCGTGTCTGTTATTTTGAAGTTTTATGTACCCAAATATCATTGGACACGATGAAATATTATTTTCATTGATTTTCATTGTACTATTCAATGAATGAAAACTGAAACCAGAGTTGAGGTTTTAAGAAACTATCCATCAAAATAGATTAATAAAATGCTTTTGTTAGTTCTATGAACTTTTTTTTCTGTTTTCCATTGGAAAAAAACTAGCTTCTTAAATTGTCTTTAATATATCAGCCCAATATTGTTCTATTTGATTTACTTCGTGAATTTTACTAAATGAAAATAAATTGTAGTTCTATTGCCACGCAAACATCACCTCTACTTTATTTCATTAAAAAATTTATCTTACGAAAAATACACTTAAAAATAATATAGTTTGCGAATTAGAAAACTGGTTTCTTCATGTTCATTTTTACTCAATTCTATGTGATTGATAAACAAGAGTTCAAATACTGTTTTCTTGATAATCATTCCCTTCTAAAATGGATTATTTATTATTTTTTTAATTCTTTCTTTGATTTTTGGTCTTAAGTCAGCGAGGTTAGATAAAGTTTAGGAAAAGATAGACAGTGGTACCTTTGACATAATATGATTTTACATATAACTAAAAAAGTGTGTACTCTCTTAGCAAAATATTACCGAATTTTCAATTTTAAACATTCTCTTCGTATAAAAAAACAATTATTGTCGTATTTAACTACAATATTAAACTATAAATTCAAAGTATTCTTGCATCTTTAAAGAAACTCTTGCATTACTTTCATATCAAGGCAAAAGGAAAAGCCAACTGAAAAAACGGAGTCCATAGTAACATATTCAAGGGTTTCTATAGCGGTAAACATACACATTCAGTCAGTTCATGCGCATTTTCATTCTAGGGGCAGGACTTACACCCCTGCACAAACCTAGCAACCACAGTAATATTGACTTTTCGCGCGGAATTTCCCCCATTCTCGACGCCATACTTGAATCATGGCGTCGACGCAAGACTCTATCTCATGTCCTCTCCTGACGACCGGGAGCGTCGTCTACGACTTTATCAAAGAGTCGCGACGCCGAAAATGAAAACACATGCTTAGGTGCGAGCAAGCGGGGTAAATATTGTCACAGGCGTTATAACAAGACGCAGAGGGGAGGTGGTATGGAGACGACGGGGTCGTCACTTGTGTTCATATTGGTCTGCAAGTAATAACGTCAAAGTTATGGGGTGTATGAAAAGTCAATGAATGGAAATTATTTTAATAATTTATGTAAATTGTTCATAAAAGTGTCATCTAGTCGATACTTTTTATTTATAAACAATGACGGTTAGAGATAATTTAAATAAATAAGTAAATAAACTTCTCCAAATATAAAAATTTATAGAATTTAGACATACACAATTATAATTACGTCGTCTTATGTTTAATCTATGTTAATAAAATCGCTTTCCTATTTATAGAATATGGATTTGAAACGTGAGTTATTAATGTTATTAATATAGCAAGAGATAATTAATATTAGATTTCAGAAATTCTTGACATTTTACTTATTTACTTAATTCTGGGAGTTCATGTATTTTTCAGTGTCGAGCTATATTGGAGTCGAGGTTGTTTTTTTTTCAGTAGTTCCTTCCTCTTCTTTCTGTCGCTTGCTAACGCTTATTTTTCCACTTTTCTCAGTTGTTATCGGAACCTCTTCCTTGCATGTTCTTCTTGGTCCGCCTTTTTTCTTTCTCCCATTTCCTTCGTATTCTCTTCTTATTCATCCCATGGACTAGTCAGCTTAGTTAAACTTCTTCTATTATTGTTTTGACAGCAACAAGATTTATTTTTAATTTTATACTTTCTTGCTTTTTCTTCTATTTTTCTTAAGAATATCATTTCTAACCCACGTTTCTGCTTTGTGTTGTTATCCAAAATTCACACGCTTATATACAGTTTTGGTTTTACAATTGTTCTGTTTCTACTTTTATTTGTTTTGGTATTTCTTTTTTGTCTAACAATTTGCCCCTTATGCTATTATATAGTCTGCCAGTTTACGTTATTCTCTCGTTTATCTCGTTTTTTATTGTTCCTTCATTGCTGCTTATTTTTACTCCTAAGTATGTAAACGTATCTGCTTGTTCTACTGTTTCGTTGTCTATATTTGTCTGTAATATTTTTTGCATTGTTTTATGATTTTATGTTTCTTTATGTTCATGTTTAGTGATTTGAATTCTGTACTAAGATAATTGATCTTTTCTTGCAACTGCTTGTGTGTTTCTCCTAATCTAATTAAATCATCTGCATAGCATAGTTTTGATAAACGAATATATCTTAGATTCCAATATCCGACAATATAGGGTTTTAAATAATTTCAACTTTGCATAATAACTTAATAACTTAAATAAACTTTGAAATTTAGGTTTCTCTTAATTATGTTCAGTTGCTAATCAGGAATAGCCTGATTAGATTACTTGAGGTAGACATAGAGCTTATTCTACTGTTGCCTTCTTAGGTCTATCGAGGTCTTCATGACACGTTAAATATATTCTCTAGTTTCGTTGTTTTAATTACCCTCAGTAGCTTCGACAATTATTTTCCTATATAGAGTTCAGGATATCCTTTTTTTATTGTACAAACTACGTTTTTCTCGAGCTCTCACACTGGCACAATACGTAAACTTACCTTTGTTGCTTTCCTCTAAATTAAAGAAACAGTTACAGTTTGTAATATTACTACTAACTTCAGATTATTTTATCATCTTTTTTTTGAAAATAGTACATCCTCTGGTCTAATAATAACTAATTTTTGTGGCATATCTTTAAAGCTATTTATTTAAGCGGCAAACAAAACTTAATCTATAGCACAATACCTCTTCTTTTGTATTACTCGTACGTCTACCATGTTTTGGTAGCGTTTTTCTTGATTTTTGATTGGAAAATGTTGATAAGGATTACTTCTTCTCACTAACAACGTTCTGTAAGGAAAGAAACAAGTAATAGTCAGAAGTGACTATATCCTGAGAATACGCGGGTGGTGAACAATTTCCCATTATAACGGGTCTATCTTATCTACAGTGATTCCTGTTGCATGTGACCAAGCATATGGCATTACTTTTTTCTGATTGTTAACTTATTGAAGTTTCTCTATTTATTGACAATAAACACTTGTGATGGTTTTGTTGATTGGTAATAGCTAAAAATGATATATTCCATTATACGGAGTACCTCACTTTCTTTGGACGCAAGTCTGCTTTTGGCGATAGTTGTTGCATTTTACCTTTCTTTAATCGTTAAAGATTTTTCAGAAGGTACACATTTTCATCTCGAATGACAATTTATTATAAAAACAGCAAATGGTTTTGACGTCACCAGAGAGAATTGCAAATAGCAACTCTTTTGTGTCATCTTTCTCTGGTTAATTTCCTTACAATCCGTTCTAGAAGCTTTACAAACTTGCCAAGCGCTCGAAATTTTTTACAAATATGTTTTGGAAATAACTGAATCTTATTTGTTACTTGAGATCATTGAGACAAAGGGGTTTGTGACGTTTCTTGATCAAAACTGGATACATGGCCAAGACTGTTTTTATCATCTAAGGAAAAGCTTCCTTCTTTAAACCAATTTTGGCATTTTCGATTGTCAACGGGATCTTCACCAAGCTGCGAACGTTTTTACTTCGTTTGCCTGCAACTGGAACTCATAAAATTTTAGTGACTAATATACTCTTCATCAGACTCTTTTTTGTTGTTAAACTTTAAAAGTTTGGATAAAGCAATTATAGTTCGTACACACAAAATGTATTCACCAAGTTTGGCACTTTCTGAACATGTAGGACGTTTTTATGTTTTGGTTTTCTAATTATCGTCAAGCACCTTTAATAAGGTATGTTAGAAAAGCGACATTAATTATCACTAGACAAGATAGCTCTTTTGAAAGTCCTTCCAATTAATGAGAGGAATAAATAAATTAGAATATCTTTTTTGCCAAAACCCAAACAAATATAATACAAAGAGGTTTATTATTCTAAAAATTCCGGATATACTTCATACAATGTTAACGTAAGCTCTCAAAGCTTTATATTCCATTGCTGAAATTCTAAATATGTTTTCGAATATATTTCATGTAAAACACCTGGCAGTCTTAAAATTTTTGATAGTTAAGCCAAGTATTTTATTTAAAATATATTGGAATTTCCACAATGTTTCACTGCATAAAAAACTGGTATCAAATAGACAAATATATTGGCAATTTCGGAAACAGTATTTAAAATTATTAAATATAGTCACCACGTGGAAAAATTCCAAATTATTGATAAATGAACTAAATAAAATAGCGATATTAATATGAGTAACTACTCAAGTCAACGTAAAGATAAATAATACTGCAATATATGTATTCTTCTATCTTCTTGACCAGTAACAGAAACGAAAATATTCAAATCATTCAATTAAATCTTTTGTTTTAACTTTAACCTCCTGTTGGTAGAACCTGAAAAACGAATAATCGAAAGATTACTGGATGTATTTTATTTTTACTTATTTCCTTTGGTCGTTGTGTAAACCCAAAATTAGAAGCTAATATTTTACAAATAACATCAAATATATTTTCTGTATGCTATGGCAGCATCGATTTCCTGGAACACCACCGCTGTATAAGAGAAAATAAAACGACCGAATCGAAAACAACACCAACAACAAGAGAGATGAGAGAAAAACTCGGAGTTCGTACGGTATGGTGTTATGTCGTTTACAACTACATAAAATAGTAGTTTTTCCTAAAGCGCTGGTACGCACGCTGGTTAGAACGTTGTCCTACCACACGGCTACCACATTCCATGCATCCCAGCTCAACTCTTCCATCTTCACTTCTTACAATTCCCATGCATTCGTTCGTCTCTTTTTGTATTTATTCCAATATAATATATATGTACGTGTTGCACAGTTTTACTATTTTTAATGACAATATGGTAGATTTAGAAAAGGTAGTTAAAAGTATTCTTTGGCGTTATTTTATTTACATCTGACGGTAAGCGTAAAACGAAAAATAAATAATTCGCTTTTGGTTATATACCATACATATATATAACAATACTAAGAAGCAATGTATTCGTGTTATCCATCTGCTGCTATTTAAATACTCAGTTGTTCATACTCAATATTTCGTTATAATTTCTATAATTTCCTCCGAAATGAACTACAGTATACACTGACAAATTAAAATTATAAGAAAGTTACATTTATATTGGGTCTGGGAAAAAGTTCGTGGCGTTTTTCCTGATAGATGGCATTGGTTGCCGATAACTAAAGAACAACAAGTCACAGCGACACCACCGACGGCTCGTTTTTTAGATGACCTTCCGAACGTTAGTTTGAGCGTAGAAACATTGTAATCGGTGCAGTGGTTGGAAAGTTATTCGCACTTGAAAATGGAGAAGAATAATGAGAAATTTCGCTATATTCTGCAATATTATTATGATAAGGGGAAGAACGCTGCGCAGGCTTGTGATAAAATTTGTGCTGTGTACGGTGAAGGTACTTTTCGAAATCTGTTGCGCGGAAATGGTTCGCTCGCTTTCGTTCTGGAAATTTCAATGTGAAAGATGATCACGCTCCGGTCGTCCAATCACTGAAAAATCTAATGAAATTCTTGAAAAAGTCCAACAAGATAAGCATATCAGCAGTGTCGATATTGGCATGGAGCTAGGCATTGACCACAAAACTGTTTTGAACCATTTACACAAAGCTGGTTACAAAAAAAAGCTTGACGTATGGGTTCCTCATGAGTTGAGCGTGAAAAACATGATTGACCGAATTAACATCTGCGATGCGCTGCTGAAACGGAATGAAATCGAGCCGTTTCTGAAACGTTTAATAACCGGAGATGAAAAATGGATTACGTACGATAATCGGAAGCGTAAAAGATCGTGGATAAAGGATGGTGAGCCGTCACAAGCATTCGCTAAGCCAACATTGACGCCAAAAAAAGTGATGCTGTGTGTATGGTGGGACTGGAGGGGAATCGTCCACTACGAGCTACTTCCAACTGGTCAGACGATTGATTCTCAACTCTACTGTGCACAACTAGAGAGATTACGCCAGGCGATTGAAAGAAAACGGCCCGAATTGATTAATAGGAAAGGTGTTGTCTTCCAGCATGACAACGCCCGACCACACACTTCTTTGATGACCCGTCAAAAATTGAGAGAGTTTGGTTGGGAAGTTTTGATGCACCCACCTTACAGTCCGGATATAGCACCCTCTGACTATCATCTGTTTCGATCTCTGCAGAACTCTCTCAATGGAATTAAGTTGGTTTCAAAAGAAGCCTGTGAAAACTACTTGATTCAGTTTTTCGACCAGAAACCACAGAAGTTTTTCACCGATGGGATCATGGATCTACCAAAAAAATGGCGAAACATTGTCGATAATAATGGAGCATATTCGGTTTAAATGAATTCGTCCACGCGCCATGCGGGGACCAGTTGAATTTTATTGAAAAAACGCCACGAACTTTTTCCCAGACCCAATATAATAAATGTACATACATATGTATCTATTGTTAAGTCTGCATGAAGAATAATTTTTCTGCTAGTTTTTTGGACGTCGAATACTTTTCTACAACCAAATTCAACAGCAAAAGAGAGAACACTTCCGATTGTAACGTTTCAGCGTTCCTTTCGATGGCGATTCAATATTACATTGTTTTCTCCGAAGAACAAACGACAATAATTTCGACAGGTTACAAAGAATAAAAAGAGAAAAGTTCAAGTCGGCCGCGATTTTCGGAGGAACAAATGAATCCATGAGAAAATGCAACGTCGCCTAGTTGGCCTCTGATGGTCCGAGCTTTTTCGAGTGTCCCAGCATTGAATTGGTCGGAAAGGAACCTAAACAACTTCTTGTAATCCGAAACTATTATGACCATAGCTTTTGCTGCAAATTTTTGCGCGCATGCTTTTTTGGATGGAGGTTCTCCTTTTTCTGTCCAGTGCATGCTTATTTCTAATTCATAAAAATGCGCACAAGTTTTACCTGCAGTACTAATCGTCCGCCATTCATTCTGCACCTTCTTGCTACTCTATTTATTTTTTGTTCCGGAATTAGTAAACACATGTTTAATTATTTGTGCAAGGAAATAAAGGCATTTCCGACAGCTACTTCTATAATGTTAGTTACTAGATAGTTAAGCCTGAATCTGTGCAAATAATTACTGCTTGAGTGCCGGTGTCTTTACTCAGAACGTCAACTCTGGTACTTTAACTGCTTTCAACTTGTCGGTTCTTTCCGATTATCTTTTAAACACTTTGTATCAAATAATATAGGCAAATCTTGGTATAGATCTTGCATTTACTATTAATCATGATTTCCCTTGTGTTTTTCCAAATGAATACAAAATTCGGTTGCATAACTTTGTGTTTTCATTTGATTCATCACGGATTTTTAGAGGCGCGATAACTATATCACAAATTTTGTGCTCTGTCAAACTCAAATAAGTAATTTGTCATAGTTAGCATTTTGCGAAATTAAAGAAGCTTTCTTTAATTACCATTTTTTGCCAACTAAGTTGTCATCATCAGCAGATAATTAAATAGGATCAAACCTGGAAAACTACGGCAAACACCCGCACGAAATAAATTCCGTACACGATCTGTACCGTCGAAAACCAAGACGCACACAGTGTGCGTTTTGGTTGATATATAACCCCTTTCCATATTAATTTTCTTATTTTGTGTACGTATTTCGACAACTAAGTTGTCATCATCAGCAGATAATTAAACATTGTCGCACCTGGGAAACTACGGCAAACACCCGCACCAAACGAATTCCTTACACGATCTGTACCATCGAAAACCAAAACACACACTGTGCGCGACAGGCTCCATCAAAATTATCTTAGTGTAAATGGTTTGTATAAATGAAGCGAAAAAGATTTTAGTGTAATCATTTCAACATGATCTATTACACATAGGTTACTTGTCCAAAATGACATGCTTTTAGATATATGTAGGTCACACGCACACGCACACACACATATGTGCGTGTTTTATGTAACAAGTTACATTGACATGATTAAACTTATATATATAGAAGATTTGACAGAGATGTATATTCGCAACGTGTAACTAATGCTCTGGCATATATGATAAACCAATCATTTTTGGCGGAAGTATTTGTTGATATTTTAAAAAATCAGATGTACTATTTATAATTACAATCATTAATATCTACAATCTCTACAGAAATTAAATATAAATTATGAGATTACAAGAAAATAATGAAGAGGTGACAAATATGTTCATTTTATTGTGACATATGCAGCCGTTGATATTTTATTAATTCGTAGTAATTAGAATTGGAGACGTTAGATAAAAATAATGAAATTAATACCAGACATGTTATTGCTATTAAAGAGACGTCGATTTTAAAATTATTGATAAATAAGTATACATAAAAATATTGCTAACAAGTGAGAGAGTTATGAAGGATTCACTGTTACGAAGGGTACTAGGAAAGTTTTGCAATACAGCTTTGTTTATTTAATTTTTTCAAAGTAATTTCCTCTACACTCAATACACCTCTTCATCCTTCGAAACCAATTTTTAAACCAGTTCTACCAAGTTTCACTAGGGAATAAAGCACACTCGTTCTCCCAAGCCCGCAGAAGGTCCTTTGTAATACGAAACATAAACAATCTTCTTCTTCAACATCTTCTGATGAAACCTGGTGGAGCAGATTTGATTACTATCGGGATTGAACTTTCTAGAAATTCTATATTGTGACGAAAAACACAACGTATACCCATTTATTATTCAATAACGTCAATATCAGAAAGAAATTTAAAATAATTCAGGTATTACTTCTTTTTGATTTAATGTAAATGACGTCTTGCATATTAGTGTTCTTCCACCTCCTTATTTCTTATAGTAAGTAAGTTACAGTCTCCATACAATTGTATAAATATATTTTCAATGATTTGATGTTTTATATTTAGTTGTCAATTTCTTATTAAAGAAGTGTCGAATTAAAGTATTGTTGAATTTTATAAATTTAATTTGTTTATTATCATTTAAATTTGCTTTAAATATGCCAGAAAAATTCTCCTAAAATGTTTATGAGAATTTATTTTGTTACAGTTTCGTTAGGATTGAATTCCAGTCACATTAGACTAGAACATACCTAATTATACACACAGTTATTTCTTACCCAAATGAGAAAAAACTGCTGCTTATTAAATTTTTTCGATCTATTTATTTTATTTATATTGTGGTTGACAAATATGTCTTCACAAATCCCAACATTTTTATTCAATTATTAATGTCCAATGTGATTACAACAATTATTTACTCTTTTTCATTCCTTACTGTAATCTTCTTTTTTCTTTACATCACGGGATGGTTGGTACAAACATTTATAAAGAGCAAATAATACTATCAAGCAATACTAATTTCATAAGAGGTTTTGTTATTCATATTGCTTAAAAAATGCATGCACTTATACAAACATACGTACGTACATGTACGGTTGCGGCTTTGTAAAATTATAAATTGTCACCTGTGGTGGTCTGTGAACCAGCTGCGCGCCCCATTCGTATTGTACTGGGACCATTCAGAACCACTGAGAATAAATTATTGTCAGGTATATATTAACATAAACGTAATGAGAAAAATGCTGCGTTGATTTTATTGAAATCTGGATGCAGACTTTATTATGAATATCTGTATCTAGTCGTTCTTTATTATTATGTTTTTAAACGTATCTTTATCTACATCCAGTCTTGTCGTCTTCTTTCTTTAATGGAAAATGAAAACAAGATCTTTCCAGTTCAGATACTCGCTCTTTTGTACTAGATAACTTGTCAACCTTCTAGTGTTAATCATTTATTCATAAGATGTGAACAATATCATGGATATTGAAATGTTTTTGTACGCATATTATGTATCGAACACTCTACTTACTGAAAATTCAAACGTGTTGTTAATCAATGAATTATTTTTAGGTATAGATTATTTATCAATTTTTTAAAATACTAGTTTCTACATCTATTAACTCATAATCATATTCATACTCTATATACCGTTTAATTTTTACTGTATGTACTTTCGCTACGCTGTCCACGTAACTACAAAGGATACTGTAAAAGTTTTACAATATGTTGCAACGGCTTATTGCACAATGTGTCAAGTTCAGTGTACGTTGATGTCTGGTATACCCTATATTGTAGCCGGCGATTCAATCATTTGATGCTAGGTGCTTTCAAATAAAAACGGGATTGAATTTGATGGAGCCTGTGGTTGATTGACTTGATCAATAAGGTTGATATATAACCCCAGTGTACATCTTGGTTTGCAACGGTGCGGATCGCGTACGGAGTGTATTTTTCGTACAATTTCTTCGCCGTGTTTTACAAGGTGCGACACTTTGAAATTATCTGCTGATGATGACAACTTGGTTGTCGAAATGCGTATACAGAATTTACAAATAGTTAATTGTGGAAAGGGGTTATATATCAACCTTATTGATCAAAAACGGGATATTGGACAATATTAGGCTACAATTTTTCCTTGGCTTGAATATTGAAGAATACTTGGAAGAAATGGCTTCACGGCTAGGAAAGCATCGTCGATATCGTATGACCGTATTCAGGTGGTATGAAGAGTTTTGAAAAGGGAATTTCGGCTTGGAAGGAACTCTAAGATCAGAACGCCTCACTTTGTTGCCAACATCGATGCTGTCAAGAAGATATTCAAACTCAATAAACACATAAGTTATCGCGAAATAAAAGAATGTCCGGACAATTCATAGAATTCTGAGTGAACGAATATCTTCGAGTGAAGAAGATTTGTATCTTCGCAGTATTTTGTTGCCTTTTTACCCCAATACAGGCGGTGTTTTGGTGATCAGCAAATAAGATCTGCAGTGCGCAGGCTAGATTCGCTGGCGAAAATGGGCGACTTGATAACAGCTTAGATAAAATTACAGCTCAAAAGTAATTTTTCTTTTCAAGGGTTTGAAAAAATCCAGTAATGTTAAAGAGGCACTAGACATCAAGAATCTAGTCCAGTGCTTATTTGTGTTTATATCAAATATTCTAATTTTGCGTGTCCGAGTAAAATCATCAAAAACCTAGTATAAGATGCATAATAATATATTATTACAAACCTTTTTGAAAGTAAAAAAGATAAGGTTATTCAAATATAACAAAGGAATTTTTAATTTGGGAATTATATGAGTAACTTTAAGATTGATTAAAATAAAACAAAAATAACGACCAATAATAATGAAAGGAAACAATACAGGTGGTTGAACATTATGACAAAATTAATTCCATTTTACATTGTTTACGAACATTTTTTCAAATTAAATATTATATGAAATCGTAATCAAATTTTGAATTATATTGTACATAACCTAGTCATCCTAGAGCTCTATATATACAAGAAAATATTACCCTCTGATATTCACATTTCAAATTAAAGAAATGTCTTTCATAATTAAAAAAATAAATTGAATTTATAAATTTAAAAAATTAATTCATAAACAAGATGTTAAGCTAATCGGTACGTAGACTTCCGCGGTCGTGGTCCATATTATCTTCTTCTGGGCTTCTGGACTGGAACCGCGTCACTGGTATAACTGCCGGCGTTTCGTACCCACTCGTATGGGACATCTTCAGAACTCAACTAAGAAACGTCGGCAGTTATACCAGTGACACAGTTCCAGCCCGAAAGACCAGAAAAAGATAGTAAGGTTAAGCTAGCTTCCATCGTCTCCAACGAGTATTTAGCAAGAACTGGATCGAAGATGCTAGAATATCTACCGAATGGCTCTAATTTGACTTTGTACGTACGACTTTGTGCAGTTGTTCTTTCCAACGATGAATATCTTCTTAGGGCATGGAATGACGATGAAATGTGAAAGAAATCGTTTGACAACTTGCCTTAATGAATTAATAACTGTAAAACGTGGTTGAAATTATTTTGAAAGATTGCGAAAATTGGAGCTCTATTGTAAAACTTTTGTAGTGTCCTCTGTATATTATTTACAATTGTTTTCTATATTTTCGGCTTACCTATATTTACATATTTACTCGCTCGAAAAATTATTCAGTTTCTTTGTTTTCTGTTCGTTTTAGCAGCGCAACCACAAGGTTCACGAGCAGGTGAATTGTGAATATATTTCTGATTAGTTCTAAGAAAACAGAATAATTTTATTTAATTAAGATTTTTAAGTGACACAATGAATGATAATCATGCATCACGAAACATTCACAAACTAGATATTATTTGTTGGCATAAGAAAAAAGCGTTCGCTTTATTCTTAAAGAACATCTAATATTTAGAAATAAAACCTAAACGAATGTACATACTAAGTTGAGAATCTTAATCTGACGGACAGATCTAAATTTCCTACAATTTAATTAGTATACACAGAAAGGAGACATCTGTTTCGGTAGAAGAAGGGGAAAATTTAATTCAGATTTTTTCGAAGTTTTACTTGTTCACACTTATTTTTACATTAAATGTAGAATTAATTGTGTAAGTCTTGCTATTGTATTTACTTCATTCGTCATACAATAATGTGCGAGCTCAAACAACTGTTGAAGGATGACAAATTCCTCCAATTTCAATGCTACAACTACAAGCTATTATTACTAACTGATATAAGATTATCTTCTTTGCTATATCTTTATTCTATCCTTGAAAGGTTACATTTTAATTAAAATAATAATATAATTAATTTAACTGATATAACTGTAATTTAAAGATAGTATTTGTGTACAATTTGTTATGATTATTTCATAATTAAATTTTGGTTTTGTCTGCTTTACGTGTAACTTGTCGCCTTCGATTTTTGTTCTAAAATAAACATTGAATTCTGTAACAAAAACAACCAAATAAACTAAGTGTTTGCCTAATTAAGTTTCTAGAAAGAAAGTCATGTTGCCCTGTATTTTTCTATTCGATTCTGATCACTTTAAGCTTGTGTTTAAACCTGTTAATATTCTTATTTATTTATTGGGTCATATATTTTGAAAGCTAAATTTCCTTGTATTTCACTACTACCTCTACCCAACTTTGCCTCTTCCTAACAAACAACTTTTACATAACAAAAATGAACTTCCGTTAGTGTATGAAGTTTGCTTTCAAACTGTATCTCTAAAAGTAGTAGTTCTGCATATCTGATAAAAAACTCCTTCATTTTGGCTGTATGATGCAACAATTTGCAGGAATATTGATATGGATCGAACAAGCACTATCGTAAATGAATGAATTTAAGGTATCTATTGAGAGATACGTTTCATGTTGGTCTAAAATAATTTAAAACAATGCGTTATTGTAATAATAACAATAACGCATAATAATAAGTAGTTTAGTGACATGTGACTGATTTGTTACAGTTTGACATACAAATGGGAGGCCGCTATCCGAGAAAGATTTTTTTTCTTGAGATGGATGGCGACCGTGTTTGAATGTCATATATACCCAGCGTTCCAGAAACAGTATAGCATTAAATATTAAATATGATGTAACCACGTCTTACCCTAAAGGCAGTTAACTAATTAATTTTGTATTATATTAAACACCGTGAATTGTTAACTATTTTGGACTATTGGATATAAGCTTTGACTCCCCTCTTCGATTCTCTGATCATAATTATTCTATTTATATTGTTCGCAGCTAGATTTTTTGATTTTATTATTCGACCATCGAAATTTTTGTGACAATCTTGCTCGGTTGGCGACAAGTGACTTCACAAGAATTACTATTTACGGATATGATTTTAGTATTGAGTTCAGAAGAAAATGTATAATAGAATTTAATCAAGCATCAATCAGTACTCAGAGAAATAAATTTGGAAATTTATATGGGCAAAACAAGAACCATGATAAAACTAAGTGAAAAGAAAGAAAATATGTTAGAGAAAAGACAACAGTTAAAAGCTTCAATTACCTGGGAATAATGATAGAATATAATGGAAGGTTAGATAAAGAAATAACATAGAGAATAGAAAATACATGAAGGACTTATCAAAGGAGTAAAAATACAGAGAGAGACTTTTTCGCTAGTCTATGGTTACAAAAGAAACTAAAAGCAAGGTTATCAGCAATACAAATGGGATCTTTGGGGAAAATTGGAAGAATTAGGGGAAGGATAAAATTAGGAATAAAATAGTAATACAATGGGAAAATTTAAAAGCAAACAACTGTACGAAGCTGGAATACGGAGGAATAATAAAGTAGAATAACCTAGAACGGGTGACAGTACAACAAGAAGTCGGAAAACGAGATATACAGTGATGTGACGTAAAGAATTTAATCTAAACCAGGGACTCTTGGAAAAATACATGATAAGGCGCAAACATAATTTCATAAACTCACCGATTTTCTATCAACTGCAGAACTAATGATAAATTTAGAAATGCTTTTATAGTTTCTAGAATTCTTTATTTACAGTTAAGATTGCATATATTGCATCAAATTACTGTTTTCCTAGTGATATATTTGTGATATAATTGTGCTTCTGACAAAGGTGAAAGAATATTAGAAAAACGTTACTTATTTTTACTAGTTGTAATCGTAATGAATATCTATTTTCCATGGAATAGGCCTTTTTTCAATTAAGTAAAAGTTTATGTAAACTGGTAGCAAATTCATTTGCAAAATGATAGACAAATTTAGTGTCTGCTCCTCTGCTATCACTTTAGTAGAAATAACTGTTTCTTCTTAATATTCTTCATAACCTTGTTCGTAACTACCTGTAGAGTTTGATCGGATAGATCACTCACTACTGCTTCACAAGCTTGCTAGCATTGGTATCTCACTGTCATTTGTTATATGTCTATGTCTATAACAAAATCATAAGACTTAACTTCTTTACTCAACATCTGGTATTTCGCATGAGTTTGTTTTCTATTTATATAAAAGGCCTTTGAAGTTCTAAACTGTCAGAAATTATTATTCGCTGACGATTTGAAAATTTTTACGTAATAAATAGCATCAATAATCGCGCTTATCTTCGAAAACAGTTGAATGTTTTTCAGACATGGTGCTCCAATAACAGACACACATGAACATTTCTAAATGTCAATATGTCACATTCACTCGAACAAGTTCCCCTATTTACCTTAATGCCATGTTATTAGGCATTTAGGTGTCATATTTGAGTCAAAAGTATCATTCAATAACCATATCAATAGTATACCTAAGCCTGCACTAAAAATTTGGATTCCATAATTAGAATCACCATACCCTTCTCACCAATTGACAGCATATTACCACTCTACTGTTCCTTTATTAGGTGAAAACTTAAATATACATACGTCATTGATGTAGTCATCTCTCTAAGAAACATATATGGAATTAGTGCAAATGCCTTTCTAAAGCATCTTTTGTTTCGCCAGTCTAAGAACTATCATCCTCGAGGCTAGAGCCATATTAATCTACTGTCTACCTTCAACATCGAACCATTAAGTCCCGTAAACACTACAATGACATAAAATTTCTTTACCCTCTTCTTCACAATAGAATTAACGCACCTCAAATTCTGTCGGAGTTAAACTTTTTAATTTCCAAGCGAGCAGCTAGTGCAAACACTTTTCGTTTGCCATCTGCAAGGACAAATGTACTGATTAAATCTCCTGCCTATAGAGTATGTTAGGTGGATGGTATGCTATGGATATAAACTGTATTCTTTTACAAACAATACAAAATCAGTCTGCTTATTACCATTTTCGTTTTTTATAAGTTTTACACCCATGTCCAATATGCTTGTAACATACGTGCATATGTTATGTCGCAGTTACTCTCTGTATATATTAAATGTATATAATTTAGATATATTAAATTAAACTATTACCTTAGCTCGACTCACATTTACTGCTTAATCGTTAAATTAATAGGAACTTCCGATCTGAATTCCTCGGAAAATAATTTGTAATAGCAAATAAGATGGGAAAGCGATCTGTGTACGTAAGAATCAATATAATAGAATGAAAAACAAAGGGAGGGACATTCTGTGTAATATAACTGTAAGAAGTGTATTAAAATCATCATCTCGTATTTTAAATAAAGAACTATGTTCAAATTCAGTAGTTTCCTTTATTTAATAAAAAAAACAATTTTTGTTCTGCGGAATCAAAAACTCGAAGATTAAGATACCGCTCGAAACCGTAACTGAACTTATATGTATGTACATGCACTTACTAAACATCTAGTATAGTTAAGAATTTATCAGTTTCTGTATATTTAATTTTCGGAAGTAAGCTTATGCATATGTTATTTACTAATATATTGTTCTATAATAGGATTTCATATCTGTTCGGGAAGCTTTTTGTCTAACCCACATATCAATGAGTTTGAGCTCGGACTGTACGTGACTGATACTGAAGTACATCACAAAACAGTAAATCAATACTAGGTTTGTCTTGCATTCTATCTTAGGAGTATTACTATTATCACTATTTAGTTATCAATTACTGTTTAATTAAAAATCTTCTAATGAATGAGCAAGTATTTAAAATGATTGTTTTTTCAATACAATATATATATATATATATATATATATATATATATATATATATATACCTGCATTGAGATTAAGTTCTTTTATTATTATTATTTTTGCGAGTTCAATCAACAAATAAATACTTTCAAGATAAAATATTTATAATAGTTTTATTTGTATCAACAACGTTTTGATTGATATGCCATTGATTTGATTAATCCTTTTAATTACTTCATTGTAATATTTCTGACGTTAGTAAATGACTTTATTTAAAAAAATATTCTGCAACATTCAAAACAAAATTATTTATAGTAGAAAATTTAATTTAAAATGAAAATAATTATGGAAAAAAATATTCGCATGAAATCAGTATTTTAATGAGCTGGTATTCTAAGAAGTAAAATTTAAAATAATGATGCAAACGTATCTCTTGGCAGTACAATAATAGTAAAGATTTTCAAGGCAGACACATTTATTCAGGTCAACAGTAATGACAGTAATTTGTGAGAACTTGCGCTGCAAAAATTGCCAAAAACATGTAATGTTTGTAACATAAATTTTTAACAATATTTATGTTAAACGCTTTGTTATATAAACGAAGAATGTAAGCTTTAATTTATTTAAAACAGTATTTAATTATAATTCCTCACAATTTTGGAGTATACACTGTGTGAGTTTGTTTAATCACCACGCACATAAGTAAATTTAGTAATTACCCAGAAATTTCTGAAATATTTGGAGATCCAATTAACTGAGATTACGTTTTAGGGATACGACGACTCCATACTTTTATAATATAGGTTAGTTAGTTTCAATAAACGTCTGAAGTTACCACAAAAATAGACTGCAATAAAACTGGTACAAAACCAAGGCAATTTTGTATAATACGGTGGCTTTTTAAGAGGCAGTGTTCAAATGAGGAAGTCGGAGATTTATTCGTTAAAATTCTTCGGCGAATCTACATCATCAACGTGTTATGGTTTTTTATTTTTTGTTTACACTTATTCGGCTTTTACGATATCTGCGTAAACGGTACTTTAATATGCATTTGGTTTTGGTAGAATGAAGTATTAATAACGTTTACAAGTAAAATTAGTTTAATTTTGCTTTATATGTTATATATTAATGTTTTTCTGTGAAATTGTACTGTATGCTCCGAAACAAAACTATAATTTGACTTGATTAAATATACAAATTGAAATACTCACAAACTAAACTAGAAGTAAGCCAATTTTTAGCAATTGTCAGATATAAAAATATATACTCGCCGTTGCATTTTATGCAGTGCTGAAGTTTATTAAAGATGTTTGCAGAAAGAAGGAGATCAAGTGAATGAGTTGAGTATTAAGAAAGATTATCTTAGTAATGCAAGTATTTCGTTACTAAATGTAGAACGGCCGTTCTCTGCATAAGAAGAACATTTACATCTTACGACGAACACGGTTACATCAAGAAAGTGTTGAAATCTACCTGATGCTGCAAATATTTAACAAATTTTATACATTTTGTACATCTACACACTGAAAAGGCTGCTTAGAAGTGTTTATATATAATTATTATTTGCTAAAGTCTTTGTATTTCTTCAAATCGCGTGCCGCTAACCGAACGATGCTCACAGTGCCACGAACATTAACGTATTTTCTCGTCGTGTGGCATACAACCCAATCTTGTTTAGAATCGAGTGGAAGGCACGATCTAGTCTTCTGTGATCTCTAAGGAATTATACTCTAATCTGTTCTCTATCTTCTCCGTCTTTATTAAAACAAGGGTCAAGTATGTCATTAGTAGATATAGCACATCACATTTATACATGCTCACTTTGAAGTGCCTTCTTTACATCCGGCAGATCAAAACTAAGGAAACGAATTTACTCTTTGATATACTCAATCGGATCTATGTGGTATTTGTCAGAAAGCCATACTGTCGAAACAGTGTAAACCAATGCTAATATTGAAACATACTGTGTTTCAGTATTAGCAACTCTTGCAAGCTTATCTGTGCTATTCAAAGAATAAGAATTCAGAAAACATTTAGAGAAAGCAAGATTAAAGCGGTCGAAAATCCAGCATTCTAAAGATTATTCCTTAATCGCCAGTAGAATTTATTTTGTTAGTGTTCTATCTCAAAAACAGTATTAAAACCGCAATATGAATTTTCTGATTTCATCTTGGTTAATAGCGTAATACCTCCACTTCGAAAGAATCTAAAAAAAACTGAGATATTCATAAATTTCTTTGAACTTAGCGTATACAGTTTCCTTTAATTTAAAAAATTTTACATAGACGTATAACTGCTTTGATGAATAAGTTGTATAAATGAATTTAATAACGTAACTATTAAATCATAATTATAAATAATAATAATAAATAATAATAATAATAATAATATAATAATGTATCATTGCTTTTACACATAACCAAATAAAAACTTTCTAGTTTATTTGGTATAACTAAGTAGATGCTCAATTTCTTGTTGTATATAATAGCAAATAATTTATTAAAAGGGATTAATCTCTCAACTTACCAAACATACTAGTAGCACTAACGATTTTATTTGTTTAAGCGATGGGAATGGCTTCAAGCATGTCAATATTAGTTCAGTTGCTAAAGTAAAGCTGATGAATCTACACGAAAACTTTTAAAAATTAGTTAAAAGTAAATTAGGTAACAATGATTATAGTTCTGTAAGTAGTCCTAAATAACAAAATAAAAACTTTGTAAAATCCAACAAGTTGAGATAACTTCCGATTATATTTCATAGGATATCATTAAAAGTCTATTTTTACTTGCATTTAAATAGAATTAATTATATATTAGTTTGGCGAAGTACGCAGTCTGCCGCAGAGAAAACCGAAATTTTAAAATAGTAATCTTTAGTGGCGCCATCTATTAAAAAAATTAGCATTGGTAAGGCAGATCTTTCACCAATGTTATGTCAAAATATCGTGACATTCGCATCATTAGAAGCAGAGAAATTGCGCATAAAAGAACAGCGTATATTTGGCATTGGTTTAAAAATAAATTATGAACAAAAAGCAAACATCAAGTTATGTTTTAAATCGTTTTCTGAAACGTTTAATTTGGTGAAACAAGTGTATAGTGATGCATGTTTATCACGTACGAGTGTGTATAGTGGTAAAAATTATTTAAAGACGGTTGTATGGATATAAATGACGAGGAATATCTTGGTACAAAAAAATCCGTAGTTACGGAAAGTAACATCGAATTTGTGCGTTAATTTATCAGAAATGAGCCGAAATCCTCATTCCGATACTTGGGAATGGAATTAAATATTTCCAAAGATTTAATTCTTCGCGTTTTGACATAGCATTGGGGACTGAGAAAGATTTGTCCAAGGTTTGTACCACGCAAACTAACTGATGATGAAAAATTGCTCCGAATTCACAGTACATAAATTGATTAAAGACTCAAAAAAGAACGAAAACTTCAGGTATTCTGTTGTAACTGGCAATGAAACGTGGTGTTTTCAATATGATCCAGACACCAAGTGTCAAAGCTAAGAATATAAGAATCCAAATGCAAAAGACAGAAAAAAAGCCGTTTGGAAGAGGCAGCAGTGAAGATAATATTGATTTGTTTTCATGATTTGAAAGGCATAGTGCACAATGTGTTTGTAACAACTAGTCAAACAGTCATTGATGTATATTATCTTGGTGTTATGATGTGTCTTTTGACACATATTCGTCGTGCGCACCCTCAATATCGTGAAAATGGTAGCTGGCGTTTTTACATGATAATGCCCCATCTCATCGCCCGACGCTTATCACTTATTTTTTAACTACAAATGACATTTTAACCACCGGATTTGGCCCTCAGTTATTTCTATCTATTCTCCAAGCTACATTTGCCGATGAAAGGAGAGCGTTATGCTGACGTCAAAGCCATTGAAAAGGCGTCGACAGCGATCTTGAAGGACATCTCTAAAGAACTTAAGAATTCATTCAACATGTTAATTGACCGTGCAAAACGTTGTTTTGAAGGCGACTACTTTAAACAAAATATAAATGAATTTTACCGAAATAGGAAGCTTTTGTTTTTATTTTAAAAAAGTTCCGTTTTCTCTGCGACAGACTGTCTAGATAGATACATAAGTATATGAAATGTTAGACTGACTTATAAAGCTACTTATGAATCAATAGTAATTCATTTCCATTGAACATAAAAACATCGCGTAGATTTGTGAATGACTAGTGCCGTAAATACATCCGTTAAAAACGAACAAAAGACCCTGATACATTTGCCAGATGATTGAACGTATTTTATTCAATTTCGAAATATTCGAAATTGTGCTGGACCTTATCTTGACGTGTTTCGGGGTGGCTCGAACCCGCAGTTCAGACGACACCAACGTTTACTTAATAGCCATCGAGGAGAGGCAGTCTATTCTGCTTTTTGTTTTTCGAATAGTCGCTCTGAATGCAACAAGACACTGAATTATTCGTGTCCAGTTGTGTTTGCGAGAATGTAAAACTCCCAGAAACGCGGACCTAGTTAACATATTGTCAACCAGGTACCAAACCCGCATATTTACTAACTCGACCAAAGTTTTAGCGACTAAATGTAGTCTCTTCTCTATTGTACGTACGTGATATCCTTTTGTTCTCTCTTTGTCCGCGTTTCCCTCGGCAAACAGAAAAAGGTGAATAAAAAGACGATAAAGAATTTTCGAGAGAAAAAAATAATACAGAAAGACATGTGGAATCTTTCGCTGGGTAAGCATATTTAAACGTTGTTGTGATACATATATATGTGTTATATATATATATATATATATATATATATATATATATATATATATATATAACACTGTTGAAATCTAAAACTACTAAACTTTGATTTAATATCAATAGAAAACTTTTTGTTTAAAATAAATCTGAACAAAAACTACAGAACTACATATAAACATTATTTTCCCTACTGGTTTTCAGCATTTTACAATTTCAGGAATTTTTTTCAATTATTTCACTTTTATTAATAGCAACATATACCTTAGTATTGACGTACTGTCTCTATTTCACATTAATTAGAATATATTTAAACATTTTGTGGAAACTTTACACTAAGTATTAATATAATGGGTGATTCATTATGTCGTAATTTTTCCAATAGCGGTTTTTTGAGAGTCGCGTAAAACCTTCACGCCATTTTAGTTAAGTATTGTGTGACATTTTATTATGGAAAGATTCAACCCGGTACAGCGTCTACAAATTATTCGGCTGTATGACGAAAATCAGTGTTCTATGAGAAATGTGTTTTGTGCGCCTAGAGCAACTTATGGCTTATGTAATCGGCCCACCGAACGCACAATTCACTATACCATCGAAAAATTTGAAACGCTTTTTATTATTATTGTATTATATAATACGCTACCAAATAGACCACATCCAGCACGTAGTGGAGAAAATATAGCGATTGGAGCTGAGAGTGGACGCGATGATCATGAAGAATTGTTTCGATGTAGATCTCAATAGCTTGGCTTGTTGTATGCCACGACTTGGTATATTTTACGTAAGGGTCTTGGTTTAAAAGCATGTAAAATTCAACTCGTTCAAGAATCGAAAGTGGCCGACCTTTCAAATCGTCATCGTTTCAGTCTTTCGGTACTTGAAAAGCATGAAGAAGATTCAGTGTTTTCAACCAAAATTTTGTTCAGAGATGAGACCCATTTTTGGTTTAATGGCTACGTCAATAAGTACAATTGCCGTATTTGGATTGAAGAGCAACCCAAACAAGTTCAAGAGCTGCCATTATATCTAGACAAAACAACTATTTGGCGTGGTTTATGAGCAAGTGAAATCATCGGTCCATATTTCTTCAAAAATGAAGACGGATGCAACGTAACTATGAATGGCGCAGGTTATCGCGTTTTTGCCTTAAATTGAAGACCGTGATCTCGACGCCATCTGTTTCCAACAAGACGACTCTACTTACCACACAGCCCATGAAAATATGGCTTTATAACATTTAATTTCACTAGATTATGTGATATCACACCTTTAGACAATTTCCTTTAGGGCTACGTAAAGTCCGAAGTCTACATGGATACGCCAGCGACGATTGAGTAATTGGAAGCCAACGTCACTCGCGCTATTCGCCAAATACCGTCACCGAAAATTGGAACTTCAGAGTGGATCACGTTAGCCGCAGTTACGGCCAACATTTGAAGGAAATCATTTTTAAAAAACAAATGTCAAGAATGGCTATTTTGTACGATAATAAAGAATATCCGATGTAATTGAAATTTTTACTTTTTGTCTATTTTGGCACAAATTAGCTCCAAATAAAGCACCTCTTACATATTCAAAATAGTTGTGACTGAAAATATATAAAATATTAAAGAATAGTAGAAAGTTCATACTACAGCATATTTTAATAGTCTCTGTATATGTTTTCTGAATTTCTTTAAAGTAAATAGAGCACTTTGCACTTTAGTCATATATGATGCATTTCATTTTCTAGTGAAGCTGGTAATCTCGATATCAAAATGTGTACAGTTAATATCTTATAGAATAAGTCAGTTTAAATGTAAATAGGATAAATGTATAAACACATTAGAAATAAAGAATGTGGATATTATTTTATTTAAAAGTTCGTGCGCATTTGACACTTAACATTATGTAAATTCACGTTAACTTCGCATATAGTATGCATAAACTAAGATGATGTTGTTTTTTAACAAACTTTCCTTGTTGAAGAAGTAAAATATCTGTAATGAAATACGAAAGTAAACTAAAAAAAAAATATTTAAAATACGAAGTATACATAATGTCGAACAAAACGAAATCAGCAACGAAATACAACTCAATTGAGAAAATGTATTTAAGAGAGTTGATCTGATTTCACTTCCCTATAAATTAAAAAGGCCGTAGAAAAATAGACTCCATGGCTAACTCACGTAATTTACGTATCTAATCTATCTTTAGAAACACACAATTTCTACACTAATGTACATAATTGCTACCAAAGCAAGTTCAATAAAAATGCATCAGCAGATATTGAACGGCTGTGAAACAATCAAAACGTTGAAGGGCATATACTGTAAAATCAGCGTTTTCATGGTCAGGAACTCATACTCGGAAATGTTTTCAAAAAAGTAAAGATGCTCTCTCAGCATATAGAATACTTTCTTTCTACTCAGATAGTAGTTGCATATATTCCACTGTGGCCTTTCTAAATCTGTTTTGGTTCTCATATTTCCTTGGAGAAAGTTTTCTAGTTTTATTTTTCTTAAATAGATGGTAGTTCTGCATATAATTCCGCTTCAAGACATTCATCCCACATTTGCATAATAGAAACCGTGTTCTTCCGTCTAGTTCCTTCTATTGAACTTACATTACTTTTCTGTTTGTTGCACTTACAATTCCTTGTTAACAGACAGACATTCTAGCAGACTTTTAGACCCTGCTCAGTAAGTCCATTGTAAATTCGGGCAACAATTCCCTAAGATTTTGCCTGTTTTTGACCTGCAGAGCCATTTACTAAATTTATTAGTTCCATTTTTTTCCCGAGATCGATCTGTGGTCAACTTTTTAATGGATCTTTATTTTCAGATAGTTAAGATAAATGTTGGTACATTAAATATGGCAAGTTGTCACAAAGACACCAAAAAATCTATATATGGGGCATTTATATTTTGCCGGTAAATTTTCACTGTAGGGTAAATATAAATATTATTTTGATAAACGTGAACACTCAGTTAACAGGAGTCAATAGAATAGCCAGACGTCGTTGTTTCGTAAAAAATACTATTGTGCCAGATAGTTACACCAATAAAATCAGGTACGTCAACTTCATATGCATCAAGTCCACCATATAGTTTGAGACTATTATTGTTGTTACACTTGTATCTAGTACATACATAATTCATTTAAATCGATGCAGGACACAAATGAAAAATTGACAGTGTGTAGTGTTTTTCTTTTAAAATAAAATAGAGTTACATCTGACAAGCAGAGAATATCGTTTCGAGTATCGATATTATCGGAATCGAGTAAAAGAAGCAAAAAGGCAGACGTTGAAGATGTTTAATTTGCGTTGATTATTTTCGTATACATTTCGTAAATAAAGTATGGAAGAAACAATTTTGTTCATCATTGGTTTAGAAAGAATACAAAACAGGCTGGAAATTATAAAAAAATATGTTAAAGCAATGAAATAGTATTTGAAATATATGATTATTAAGGTCTTTACTTTGTGAAATTTCGTTAAATTGAGGAATAAATAAAGTACTTCTAAATTTCACACTATAATATAAATTTACTTCGATTTGTTTCGTCTGTCAGGATATCATCGAGCAAGTACAATATAGTTTACAATCTCCTTAACGTGAGAAAACGTAAAGCAATAATTAAATCCGATTACAAGAAAGGGGTAGAAGTAAAATACACATACAAGATTACTTGTCGGTAATAGACCTTTCTTCGATATGTTGAGGTACACAGAGTAAGAGATTAAAATAGAAATAATGACTGCTAATAATTAAGATAAATTTAAAAGAGATGAATTATTTAAATCTAATTGATCATAAAGAAGGGTAATAGAATTGAGTTTATTACACTTATTAGTCTCCGTGCGTTCCAAGAAATTTACTTTCCGACTTTTGCTACATATGTGAAGGATTTCCGGTTTAAAATCTTTATGTATATTGTATTTTGCTGAAGTTAGAAACATTTCTTTGGTATTTTAGGCCTCGTAGACATTCAAAATTAGAACAGAAGAATATCTAAGGAGCCTAAAATACCAAAGAAATGATTTTTAACTTCAGTGAACGTCCACTATTAACAAACCATAATATAGATAAGGATTTTAAACCGGAAATCCTTCACATACATAACAAAAGTCGGAAATTTTTTGCAATATATGGAGATTAATAAGTGTAATAAACTCAATTCTGTTACCCTTCTTAATGATCAATTAGATTTAAACAATTCACCTCTTTTAAATTTATCTTAATTATTAACATACATTATTTATATTTTAATCTTTTAGTCTAATTGTACCTCATAGTTTCATTAGTACTTAATGTTTTTCTAGTATTTATATTTATAGATTTCGAACGAAGGCCTATTACTGGTAAATAACCTTGTATTTGATTTAATCACTGCTTTACGTTTTCTTATATAAAGAAGGTTTTTAACCTGTATCGTACTTGCTCGATAATGGTCTAACAGACGAAACTAGTTGCACAAGTATATAATACAGTGTGAAATTTAGACAGTGTTTCATTCATTCCTTAAATAGCTTTTGCTAACATTTGCTCAGAAAACTAAGGTATTTTAAAGAATAAAGAAAAATAACTTAATTTGTAATTTAAAATCAGATGGACATCTATAAGTTAAAGCTATTAAATCAATACAGAACTAACCCAAATTCTAAAATTTAATGAAGGAAATTAATATTTTGTGTTTCCTTTGTCGTCAATTACATCACGTACATATATCAACCTGTCTACAGTATGCAGTGACAACAACTCTGACTATTTCTTTACCTTATCAAAAACGTTTCATGATGATCTTTTCTGCCAGTTTGTAGAATTATTTAGTTGAGAATCACTTAAAGATTGGGTCCAAATTGGGTGATCGTGTCGGCCAATCTAAGGGTTGAATATTCGACTCTTACAATATCGCACAGCAATCCGGCTTTTTATGTTTAGAATCGTTACCTTGCTTAAATACAACTTTTCTCAGACCCATTTTCTTCTATAGATTTGCGGAAGTTTTCTTCAAGAAGCCGCACCCTTTCAATGTTAATTAGATTGCAAACTTCCAAATCTGGAGGTACTGCTCCGTTACGTACTTATGGATGGTTTAGAATTCAAAATCTCACATTATGTTTCTTTGCTCCAGGGTCTTGTGCCAAAAGTTATTGGACTTATTCACATGATTCTTTGCAAACACTAGTCGTCGAATTTTGTTTTTATTGCCGATGAAAGGTTCCTTTCTGCATTTTTATTGACTAAATAAATTCCTTTAAATCTCAGACGAATTGTCCTTGACGATACAAGTTATAGAATATCTTCTCTCGACGATATAGTAGGATTCTTCTGACCAATATTTCGATCTTTGTTGTAAGTCAGTGGATTTGATGATTACAGTATTTGGCATGAAATCTTTCTTGCGCTTTGTTTTGAAATTCTATATTTTTCTACTGCAATTCTCTATGTACTTTAATCCTTTTGGCAGTCCTCGAGTATTTATTATCGTCCACGAATATTTCTTTGCCTAAAATTTCGCGTTTAGAAAATTGTAAATTGAGTTAAACAAATATTATTTACGTTAGTGTGGTATACCTTAAAAGAGTTTTGCTAATAATGTTACTGATTCCAAACATTATAATTAATGACGTTAATTTTACACTGAAGATTGCACAAGATTGTGTTGCATATAGTGTACGAGGATAGTTTGACAAGTAGTGAGAATGACACATACATAGGTGGCGCTCTAATTGGTAAAACAAATGCACTGTAATTTAGGTTGCCTTTTTATATGTTTACACTAAGATATTTAGATAAATCGGTTGATTAGTTTATTTTTGACAGCTGATTGAAAAAGAAGCAACACGTCGTTTTGTTAAGATGGAAAAAGCAGTGTATCGTGCGGTGATTAAATACTTCGTAATTAAGGCTACCGAAAAAATAGATGAGTTACGGGAAACATTAGGTGAATCTGCTCCATCATCCACCACAACAAGTAGATGGGTAAATGAATTTAAACGTGGTAGAACAAGCTGTGTTGATGAAGCGCGCTCTGGAGTACCCAAAATCGTGACTTCTAAGGAAATGATTATAAAAATCCATAATAGTATTACGCAAGATCGACGACTCAAAGTGAGAGAGATAGCAGACATGGTAAACATTTCAACAGAACGCGTACACAACATTTTAACGAAAGAATTGGGCCTATCCAAGCTTTCGGCAAGATGGGTGCCACGATTGTTTACGACTGATTAAAAGTGCACTCGCTTGCGCATTTCCAATTAGTGTTTGGACCTTTATAAGCGGAATCCGGTTGATTTTTGTAGGCGATTTGTTACTTGCGATGAGACTTGGATACACTACAGTACACCCGAAACTAAACAACAGTCGAAACAATGGTTAGAACGTGGTTCTGCACCTCCAAAGAAAGCGAAAACCACTTTATCGGCAAATAAGGTAATGGCATTTTGCTCATTGATTACCTTCAGAAAGGTACCACAATAAACGGACAATGTTATGCAGAACTTCTACAAAAATTAAATGTTGAGATTCGTGCTAAACGGCCAGGAATGGTAATGAAAAAGATTCTGTTTCAACAAGACAACGCTCTCTCGCATACCAGCACAGCTGCGATGTCCAAAATCCACGAGTTGCATTTCCAATTAGTACCGCATGCGCCTTATTCGCCGGATCTTGCGCCTTCCGACTTCCACCTTTTTCCAAAGTTGAAAACGGCACTAGGTGGAAAGAAATTTTCGTCTAACGACGTGCTTATCATCTTCGTAAATGAGTATTTTGCAAACCTTCCGGAATCGCATTTTAGAGATGGCATAAGGGCATTAGAGCACCGTTGGAATAAATGTATTGCTCTTAGGAGAATATATTGAAAAATAAAAATTATTTTGTATTTAAAAAATTCGTTTTTCTTTTCCATTCTCACTACTTGTCAAACTACCCTCGTATGTCAGTTCGAAGCACTCTCAAAAATATTGAAACTGTAAAGGTTTTCCATCCAAATAATCACTTCATAAGTTTTGTTAGAAATTTCGTGTAATTTTCTCGCTGTTAACTTATAACTGTTTAGTACTGTGTATGCTAGGACATTCAAATTATTATGGAAACATCAAGCTAGCGGCAAGCATTTATTTTTGAAGTCACAAGAAAGCGTTTATATTTTCCCCTCTTGGTGACTTTTCATATATTAATTTCGATACTTTTAAATACAAAAAATCAATTAATAATTGACACTTATTAAGTATAAAATAATAAGAATCCGCTGGTAAAAGTTGAAAAGTTTTCCATTTCAAACTACACATATAAATACAGTTTGAAAACCGACAATTACTTTCTTCTGCTATTCATACACGTTATTCACTGCGCGCAATCTAATATTTCTACTCTTCTATATTCGCTGCACTTCTTTCACGCATATGTGTGTATGCATGTATATGTGTAACCATAGAATAAGAGCTGAAAGCTGTCGGAATTTATGGGACTGACTGCTGCCGCGCGTAAAGTCTCGAGTCAGCAGCATCGGATCTCCTTCTCTCACTTGCCGGTCCTTCCCAATGTGTCCATATGCCGCTCGGATACTGTAAAAAATGATAAATCGATTCTGAACATAAGTTATATTCTATTCAGGTAGCAGTAACATTCGTAGTAGTCAATAAATTTCACGTCCACTCTTTAGCCATTAAACTTGAACGTAGTTCGAAATCGAATTTCTCGCCAAAAATTTCGATCGCGAGTGTTAAAGGCGTCGATAACGCATAAATAACAATAACGTATTTTCAATATCCTACCTTTCGGAACTGGTTAATTTAAATTTTATAATTAAAGTATTACGACTGATGTTTCGAACATTTTTAGTAGTAGACAGGCCATGCTGTAAAACAAAAAAATGTGTTCGTCAATTGACAGTATATTCTTGTGACAGTTTCCAGTTGCAATTCTGTTTGATTACAATCAAAGTATATACCATATATGGGATTTTATCAGTATACATATATGTGGGATGTTTTCAATATATGTACATGTGGGATGTTCCCAAAGTTCTAGACATTTGACTCTAGTTCAATTGCATAAATCATATAGGTAACGCTATTGGTCAGTGACAAGTTGACATATAATATTGTTTAATTTACTTCATTGATTGATATAAATCTATTTCGGTAGTGCTGATTTAGCAACCATGGAGGACGCTGTTAAATTATAAAGAGTTATCATTTTTTTTTTGTTTAAAAAAGGGTGTGAAACTTTCAGAAAACATTCAATGCCTACAATGTGTAATGGCAGAGCCTGCAGAATGTAGAAATACTGTCTATCAATGAATCGATCGCTTTAAAGATGGTAGAATACCACTAAAGAACAACATACGCGATGGACGCAAAAGCACCTCTGTAAACGAAAGAAATCCGGCTGCCGTGAAGAATATACTCAAAGATGATAGTGTTAGTTCAGAAACAAATACACAACCAGTTTTTGAGATTTTACACGAGCGTTTGGGAGTGGTGGTGGTGAAGGTTTCAGTACGCTAGGTACCAAGGCAGTTTGGATCAGAAAAGGAACTCAACAGATCTGATTTGTACAAGGCACTAACTTCAAGAGCTTTTAAGCTTGTTATCAATTTTGACAGCGGATAATTGCTGACGAGGCATAGATATCTCGAGACCAAAAATTAGTCCAAACGAAGAACAGCCTACGCTTAAAGCACGTTCAGTTTCGTTAGTTGCAAAGTAATGCTTACTGTATTCTGAGATTATAAGGGGATTATTTTCATGGATTATCTAGTGAAAGGTACTACAATTAATACTATTTTTAGAAAAGTTAATTAAGGGAAATCCGATTATCGCTCATAGTCCGATTCCAGATGAATTAGGCATTGGATTTTCAGCAGTAGATATTATTTTGCACAAGCATTGGCGTATAAGAAAACTCACAAGTTAGTTGATTCCACATTTGTTAACAAAGAGAGTGCTTACTAGTGCTCATTTTTGTTAACAGCTCGTGTTGGTCTACGTTAGAAAATTTCGATGAAACAATCTCAATGAAGGCATTTAAGATAATTGCGGATGACATCAATCAACATAAACAATCGATGAAAATATTTGAAAAATTATAGTTGATGAAACTCTAATATCATTAGATTAATTGAGTGCGTCATTAAATTTGATAATCTTATTAATGTCGCTTTGTTTGCATTAATAGATATCTATTTTCATAAGTCAGAGTGTATACATGCTACGTGTGCAATGGAAGGTCGCCAAATCTACTCGAGTGAGTTTGAGTGAATTGATTGAAATCGTCGGAATATATTCAGTGGGTTTGTCGTTTCGAGATATGGCACGGTCGCTTCGTAGTATCCAGCAGGCATGGAGAGAGTGGAATATCGAGGGAATTAGGATCACATGATTTCAGCCGAGATACTCTTATATGATCACGGAATGCAAGGATCGATTCTTGGTTCATGTTATAATAGCGTCACGTACTTCGCCTTTCCGGCAACTGGCATAAAGTGACTTGTGGGGAACGAAGGGACATTGACTGCGCGCAAGGTATGTCAATGCTTACACCGAAACACCATCGTATTCAAAACAAGTGGTGCAATGCTTGACAATAATGGGGTATCGAATGGACGCGTATCTTGTTTTTGACGAATCGCGATTCATATTGGGTGTGGAAGACGAGAGGTGAGCACTTAATCGACTCGCGCGTTCAGCTAAGCCATGTTTACCGCTAGAAATGATAAGGAGTGCTATCGTGTATAGCGTTTATACACGTCCAGTGCGGGTAGAACTAATAATAACGAGTTACAGCTTTGTAAACGAAGTGCTACATCCAATAGTACTTCCCTATATTTAGCGGCACGCATGTCTGGTTTACAAGCACAACAACGCACAACCACACGTAGCTCGTGTTGTACAGACCTCTATGCAAGAGCACAACATCCGAGTGCTTCCCCGACCAGTTCGTTCTCCGGATCTCATTTCAATTGAACATGACTGAGACATTATCGGTCAAAGGCTTTAGATATATCCGACTCATTGAGACAGACTGGGGCGGTATAGTTGGCCATCCCTCCACCCGCCGTACAGTGAAATGCTTCATCGTGTTGCTGCAATACTGCAATACATTCCTCCATAGCAGCGCTGGGTCGCTCTCTTGGTGAGTATATGCAATATTAGTTTGATACTCCTTGTATGCCAAATTTTATTGCGCTATGTTCACACGTTCAAAATGTACGGAATGTGCTTTCGAGGAAATGCCAACAGTATATTACTTAGATGCAATGATCTTTTGTATGTTTTTCTGTGGGAGTTCAAAGGCTTTTGCCCAAAAAACTCAACGAATATTATCCACCAGTCACTATATTCATCGAGTTGGAAAAACATTATTTCAAACAACTTGATTTGATAGCATCGAATAGATAAAAGAAAAATCAAAAGGGAAACTTACAGCAATCGCGAAAAACGTATTCAGAATTGAATTAAACACTAGCAGTGCATTGCTGTAGGTAGAGCGTATCATAAGTTTTGAAGAATAAACTTACGTTATTTGCTTTTTGAACAATTAAATTTTTTTATTCACACTAATGTGAATATAAAAAAACATTTTGTGCCAAGTAAAATTTCTCAATTGACAAATTTAAATTTGGCTATATTAACACAATTAAAGTCTAAACATACCGATTGTTCTTTAACGCCGTTTGAGATGTAATGCAACAAAGAAGCGACACCAGACTTGTTCGTCTTTTTTTCTGTTATTGTTTTTTTTTCCTACTGTTCTCAGCAACTGGCTAATAAACATTTAATGAATATTAATTCACGCTGTACGCACACAGAAACATCGTGTTTTATATTCAAACAAGTCATTAATGTATGCAACGGTTTTGTTAATTCGAAACAGACTGTGGCAGGTGAAAAGCCTGTGTGTGGTTTGCTTGGGTCTCATCCATGTATATGTATGTATGTACGTATGTGAAGACATACATATACGTATGTGTATTTTTTTAAAGCATTTCGTGTACGCGCCACCAAACTATGTCGTTAATATTCTAATTTCCGATTGTTGCGAACTGATACACTATTCAATTCGGTGAGAGGAAGTTTCGTAACTTAACAAATGACAGCTTACTTTCTGTTTATAAATTAAGTTATTTATTACTTTATAAATAGTTATAAGCTCGTGCGACGAATTTCACGTGAATAGGTGTAAGATAAGGAGTTGCGAGTTAAAATACTAATTATCCACTGCTTTTGCGTGAGTCAAATTCAAAAGGGCACCTCGTGGTAGTAATTTCCGTTAATAAAATTGATTAAGAACATTTATTAAATAGATTTCACATATCAAAAATAGATTTTCACGGAATCAATAATGCGTTTTTGATCTTATAGCTCTTGTGCTTAATTCAACGGTGCAAAAATCATATAACGTTTATTGTTGACATATCGCCAGAGTAGTTTTGGATTGCTTGCAATTTTGTTTTCATCGGCCATTTGAAACTCATTGAAAGTAAATCTCCTTTTTGATTTAAGTAATTTTCTTAACTCTTTAAATTCATTGAGGTATACGTTAGCTTTATGTCTACACCATTTTTGTGGTAATATTCCTTCATCTTTAGAAATTTTGTAATTTGACTATTGTGCCAAGGTGGAAAATTCCATTTTGCAGATGTAAATAGGTGTACTGAGACTTTCACTGTTTCGGTCAGTAAAATGCCGACAGTAAGTAATATCTAAACAATCTTCGTCAAATCATTATATAATATAGAAAATTCCACTTTTTTAAAGTTATACTTTATGCACATTAGTATTCTCTCATTACTGGAAAATTTGTCAGGACAACACCAAGCTTTAAGTGAGGAGATCTTTCTGGTATTCACAATTACACGCCAAATACTGTATTCTGGAACTTTGCCAAGATTTTTGAACATCCTGTTTATACTAGACTATTTAATAGCATTAGATTTTACTTATTTAAATACCAACATGGTTTTGAGGAAAACGTATTTTATTAACGACCTCCAGTATACCTAGGTCTCGATGGATTTCCTATCATTTGTACCAGGATGGGTTTACGATATTATACAACACCTTACTTGGGATTGTCTGCAGTTTTTAATATGTTGTTCTGCAGAACCTTGTAATTGTATGCCATAATACCAAACATTTTAATAAGATTTTGTAATATATGGGTGAGATCGTTTTTGTGTGGATGGTTTTATGTGGAAAAGGTAATCATTGCCAGATTGTAGGTCTTCTCGACGTTAATCCCAGTGTAAAGCTTCTTGTACTAAGTATTTACTTTGTAATAACTATAACTGTTACAGTTATTGTTAATAGAAATATATTGCCTTATTATTAGGTAATTATCCGTAATTACTTCAATCTTTCAACACGAAAAAAAATTTGAAAGAAGTCTGAATTTCCTTTTAAAAGTTAGTAAATTAGTTTAAGATAAATTTTCGGTAAATTAGACACCAGAATTATGAAATAATTTTTGCAGACACTTTGTGCAATTAATATATAATTTTCTCTTTTCACTTGAACAAAGTAAACGCTCTTTTATAAAAGTGTAAGAGCACAAAATGTCAATAATATAATATTTATCTATGGGTAAAACATACTTGAAAAATACTCCGCAAAACGAGTCACTAGTCTCAAAAATTTCAGATATATCCATCACATTGCTAATATAATTGACTTGAACGATTGAAAAATTAGACGTTGTAGGTGAACTTCTCGGACGATCTCAAACCTTCACCGTCACAAAAAGGTATTCGTTCCTCTCCTGCCCCACCTGTACACAACACACTGTGTACTACGTATGTAGGTATTTTAACCGTTTCTTTTTTTTTCTCATTCACCAATCTTTTCATTACATTATTTGACTTTGATTGTTAATAATATTGACTTTGATCGATGGTTGAGCTCGACGTATCACTTTTAAATTTCAGTGGCTAGATGGCGCGATGACAATTAGAATTTATCGATTTCCACGCTGTAATGTATTGGTGGTACGGAGTGTTGTATTGGAGAATCATGCGGACGAATGTACAAGAACTGGCACGATCACGGTTGAATTCCTCAGAGTGATATTACAAGGGGAATTAAGAATTAAAAGCGGATGACAGGAAAGAAATTTAAAGAGCGCCGACTTATCTTTAGCTAGAAAGACATCATTTGGGAGGGCATACCGCGCTGAGATTTGTTAGTTTTTCAATACTTGTAGGAACACACCGTGTCTTCATGTGAAATCTATGACATGATATTGGCATAATAATAAGTCTATGACATGATATTGGCATAATAATAAGTCATGCTGTGCATTAGTCGATTATTTAAACCTAATACTGCTTGTTCAAGAACAAAGACTTTATTTTTGAATGGTATTTATTTTTAAATACATTCAATTACCAATCAATACAACAATTGAAATACTAGAAAAGATTATGTTATATGTGCTTTAAAGGGAAAAAGTGAGATTCTTAAATGTTTTCTTCATTCATGGTCATGTACATGCGTATTATATTTGCAATAAACTTTTTCAAATATTATATCCTTTCCCTTTATATTAATTTAAATTTCAATAGTTTTCATGAGTTACCCAAATACGAATTAAACATATAACTTATTGCTGCTATGTATTATATATTTAAAGGTACTACTGGAAGTGCATTACTTGAAAACTACCAGCTAACAGCTCAGTGGAATGTTACTAACTTATCTCGCTGGCGGTCTCGGAGTTGACTTCAATGGTCTGCTATCCGGGAAGATTTTTCATGGTTTTCTATTCCCGTTTAAGCAAATACTGACAGCCAGAGATCTTAAGTCATACCACCAGCGCGGACCTAATAATGATTCATGGTCTGCCTCCTGTTGGCGTAAGCTATAAACTCTATAAGTAGTTGAGCACACTAGATGTGCATTTCGTATGCACTCTACACATCTTCAGTAGTAACTCAAACTGTAACTGTAACAGTTATAAATTTGTGAAATCTAAGGTGTTTTATTTCGAGATGTTAGACGATGTAAAGGCATGAATTTTTACTATTACTGTTTTCATTGTGACCTTTTGTCCGATCTTTTACTTCTTCCCTCTGGCCATGTGTTCCAATTTCTTCAATGTCTCTTTCCACTCCTTGCAACCACTATTTTCTACAATCTACTATTCTCATTCTACTCCTTTCTACTGGAACAATACTCTCTCCACAATATTTGCTCTCGCATTTAGAAAATGGAACCTCTTTGCTAACAATTATATTTTGCCGATTCTTCGTCAAACTTTCCAAATATCTTAGTCAGTTAATTTCGTTAACAAAATAATGTCCAACACATTTGCATATTCTACATTGATTGAACTGCCTTTCTTGACAGCACGCTATTTCGAAAATGTATGAAATTTTTTTATTAAATGTTTGAATATAATAAAATTAAAACGAATTTATGGAAAAGTTAAATCAAGTTTTAAATTTTCCTCTCTTTGTTATGAATTCTTTTTCTTCTTTATGAATTTAACTTTTTTTATAGTTTAAATTTTGAAATATCCAAGACAAGCAGGACTTTAGGTGCATCTGCATACCCAGTACATTGTCATATTTTGCATAGATTAAAATGTCCTTTATGATTATTATTATTGCGCCGTTAAGAAAATCTATGAAATTTTTAAAAATATTGGACCAAAGTGAAAAAAAGAGGCGCTGTTTTATATTTATAACAAAATGAAAGCGAGTTTATGAAAAAGTTAATTAAAGTTTCAAGACTTTTGTTCCTGTTGTTACTAATTCCATTTCTTTTTTATGAAGTTAATTTCTCTTTTACGATTTCTATTTCGAATTATCCAATCCAATCCAGTAGTAATATATTAGGTAGTGGCGCAAGTCTTTAATACATGTTTTCGGCCTGTAATTTGAACATTTTCAAGTATTTTCTTATTTTTTCTTGATTGTTTTTGATATACTAACGATATACTACTTATATATATATATATATATATATATATATATATATATATATATATATATATATATATATATATATATATATATATATACTATTTGTTCTACTTATACTTCTTTCGGAAGAATATTTCTAATCATCATGCTCGTTAGAGCAAGACGAATCCCCAAGCAAGTTTAGTAATGGCACCATAAAAAATTATTCATGGCTTTTTCTTCCTTTTGTCTTAAAGAATGTCAAACCTTTAGATAGAGAAACGAAGTTTTGAAAATCAATTAGGTAGCCATTATTAAGTAGTTGTAAATAATGAATCACCCTGTTTCAAAACAAAATACACCCTTACTGGTATGAGCGACTCAACTGGACATTAACTAAAAATCATTTCTCTTAACACGAGAAGCAGAAACACGAAATTTCAGTCCTATCAGAAAATTATTGTACTTTCTTAATTCCCCTCATTATAAAGTACTTGAAAAAAGTAATATTAAGTGGCTTGTAGTGATCAGCCAAAATGCTATTTTAAAAAATAATCTTTGCTCTGATGTCCTGCAAACGATTTTTAAATTATTCCACTTAAATAGAATACGACTTGGATCCTTTCTTAGCACTGACAAAATATAAACGCCCGAAATGTTTTAGTTGTTTCTAGAACTACAGAATTATATCGCAGTGAATTAGACTTTCAATGCGTTTTCTTCATCCAGGGTCTTGTGAAGAGGTTTAACAACAAATTCTGTAGTGTGATTGTTTTTCCGATGTAGTGCCACAGGCGAAGCACTGGATTCTTGGACAATTATTGTTAATTATTTAATTTTTTTTTCTAAATAAAGAGTGTGATTGTTTATAATTATATGAACCGATTTTGTATTTCTTGAAGAATCTATACAATTTGCTACTATTCATAATTTTTTTTACCTTGCACCAAAACAGAATTACTAATTTCGAGTAATCCAAAACTACAAGAATTTTTGAGTCATATTTTTAAAGAATAGTAGTATAAATTGCATCAATAATTTCATGTACTTGGAATAAATTTTGTTAAATTAATGCAAAAAAAATTAATAAAATAAATATGTCTGCATTATTCGCGTCTGAGTGAATATGTATGTATGGTAATTATAATAATTACGAACATGATAAACTGTTTTATTTGTTACATAGGAATTCCATTTAGCACGCCCAATCTAACACATATATTGTATAATAGTTTTATAGTGTTGCAATTCGACGCAATATTATTTTAATTAATATTCGTTGTACATATAGCCAATTTCAAGAGTAATTACGTACTCCATGTATTAATATACATAATAATTTTATTTTCCAAAAGATCCATGAAGGTATACATAAATTTTATAAATAATGCATGTATCCAAAAAAGGAAGTGCTATAAACAGGCTTGGGCATTTTCCGACGATTTTATATTGTATTATCCACGAAAGAGGTTTGCGTACGCCTGCTAGTTACCTGCGTACAATGTGTACGTATGTGTTTCCTATATGCTGCTGATGAAAAAAGCAATTTTTCTCCCCAACTCGAACTCATAAAGTTTTCAGTGTTAAATACACTTTTCATCCGCCATATCCTTGTTGTTGCGTTATATTCATTAAACTTCACACTTTCTATACATGTAGTACGCTTTTAGATTATGTTGCTTAGATTATTGTTTCGCCACCACATTCTATAAAAGTGACATTAATTGTTATTATTACACCTGATGGGAATTAAAGATAAATATTTACAGGAAGAAAGATGTTATGAACTTGTCCACCACGACATAAAAGTTTTTAAAAGTCGAATGTACAGTACAACAATGAAAAAACATGAAAAACAAAAAAAAAACACAAATTTAACGTTGAAATGACAAAAATCATAGAAAAAACAATAAAGCTAGAACCATATCAGAAAGTATTCATATAAGAAATGAAAAAACTCAATAAACGACAGAACAGAGACATTAAATTTATCAACAGTATATTCCTCTATCATATAATCCTCCCTAAGATACGACCATGCACACACAAAATAGAATACAAACACACATGGTTTTAATAAAAAAAAAATTTTAAATTCTCCTTATATCTAAGCATTTAACAAACACACATCACCTGACTTCACCTCCAAAACCAAAAAAAAAAAAAGGAAAAATTTGTTTTATATAGATGACACACTTTAACACAATATTGGAGATATTTGTATTTTGATGAGGTAGGTAATTATTAGTTTGTTAATGCCAATTGTCGTCGTTTGTTAATTTTAACTAATTTATATGTAGTAATTGTATACGGCAAAAGATGGAAAAAAATAACATATTAAGGAATATGTATACACAGACAATACAATTTATGATATGCATCGAAGACTAGAATATATCACATTAAATTTTATTTTACAAAATTTGAAAAAAAAGACATCCAAGGATAGGACTTACGAAATTGCCTAACTTTTTTTACAACGTTCTCATATCTTGAAATTCATTCTGCAAGTTTAAAAGGAATCAATTCTTCTACTGGGATGTAATACAGGTTTTTAGAAATGTTAGTTTGTGTAGATCATAGCAAGGTAGTAGTGAACATACAATGGACATCAAAACGAGTGGGGTACCGAATACTTTGCTTAGAATGCAGGACATAGGGATACGGACTCATTTCTGAAGTATTTACAATATTTTGCTCTAAAACAAAAGATCCCGATTATAATCGTGAAATGAAACAAAATAGGATGGTTTGAAAAATGACTTGCCCAAAAAATTAAAACTGAAACTACATTCTATGATTATTATAAACACTATTAGTTATCATTCGACATTGGAACATAACTCTTCATGGAAGAAAACTCAAACTAAGCAATGATTATTAGAGAATAATATGCAATTTGAACAACTACTATAAATTGCATCTTTAAATAAGTCAACAATAACTTATTTGCAGTTAAATATGAATATGCTGTATTACTATTGTCTCCATACCATTACATATCTAATCCTATAGAGCATTTGTGGGCAACAACCGTGCCGCTGTAAGATTTGATCCGGCCCGCGACACATTCGTCGTATTATTTCATGTCTAATATTTATTGCTAAAAAATTATGAACACTAATTTAAAATGCACTAGTTTTAAACGCGGCCCGCGTACGTGTTTGCACATTTAGGTTTGACCCACAACATGTCAAAGGTTGCCCATGCTTGCTATAGAGCATATGTGAGATATTATAAATAATGATTATAATAAGCACATAGGGATAGATTACCGAGGAATATAAAATGTAAGGAAATGTGACAGAAATCACTCGATATAGTTACTCCGAAAATTTGGACAAATACTGTAGACCATAGTGAGAAAAGTTATTAAATAATAGTGGGATGGAGAGGTTGACTTTTAACATGAAAACGTATCTGAATTAATTATAGACCTTTCTTTGATAAAAAATCAAATTGACCATTTAAAATTCCGTTAGGATTTAATTAGTCTATAACTGTGTGTGCTTTAAACATACTACAAGTGCTTTACAATTTTGACAATTACTTATATTCTCTTCCAGCGAATTAATATATATTAAAGTAATTTTTCGACAACTCAATAATATCTCCTCCACAAGATTGGGCAAATAATCTTCCTGATCATCCGTATTCTGCTAATCTTAAAAATACGTTATTTTCATTGCAGCTAAGCTTATTATTACTTAAAATGACAACAGCACATGAGAGGACGTAATAAATTGTTGAAAATTCGAATCGACGTCTTCCAATAGGGACTTCAGAACTTTGATAGTTGATAGTGGTCATATTGTTGAGGCCACATCTGTCGAACTAGCTATCTTTTATTCAGTCTGTTTTGCCAAATCATCATAGATAGATATAGTGTTTAACAACACGTGCGAATGATAAAATTGTTTTATGAAAATGAGTGTTCTCTTCGGGCAACGTTCCGCGCGCTTCGCTCATTTTACGGTCGCCATAATCGTTCCATCGAGAGGACTATTCGCAGTGCGGTGGATAAATATGAGTCCACTGGTTCAGTAGAGAATGGATGAACACCCATACGACGACGAAACGCATGATCTGCCGAAAACATCGCCGCTGTCCGTGAGAGTGTGCAGGAGAATCCGAAGCAGTTAATTTACCGTCGCCCACAAGAACTGGGCCTTTCGCAGACCACAACTTGGGGAATTTTGCGTCGTGACTTCGGCCTGCACCCTTACAAAATTCAGGTGACCCAGGAGCTAAAGGTAAACGACAATAGACAACGACGTGTATTCACTGAATGGGCCCTGGAGCAGTTGGAAATCGAACCTGATTTTCTTAAAAAATCATCTTCAGCGATGAGGTACGTTTCTGGATGAATGGGTACGTCAACAAATAAAATTGTCGAATTTGAGACGATACCCGAAAAAGTCACTCCTTAGTGTGGATTTTGGGCTGCGACCAAACTTCTTTTGGTCTGAATTGGATGATATGGACACCCACGACATGTGGTTTTAACAGCCACACAGCTCATGCCACATTGGACATCTTGCATGAGCGATTTGAGGGCATGGTCATCTCGCATGGAGGCGATGTGAACTGGTCACCGAGATCGTGAGATTTGTCCCCGTTAGACTTTTTCTTGTGGGTTTTCTTAAGTCGCAGGTCTATGCGAATAAGCCATAAACCACAGCGGCCCTCAAATCCAACATAACCCATGGCATCGGTCAAATTCAGCTTGATATATGCACCAGAGCCATGGAAAACTGGACATTTCGGATGTGCGCCACCCAGCGAAGCCGCGGCGAACATTTGCACGATGTTATATTCCATACAATAAGCATCGATAGGCCTTTCAAACGAATAACAAATTTCGATGATATCTCACACACTTTGCTTTATTTAAATTTAAAGATAGGAAGCGCTTAATGAAAGACCTGTTACAATAGTTCGATAGGAAAACATAACTTATGTCCCCCTGTATATATGATCATTTAGAAAATTTTCTTAAATTATGTAACTATGACATATAAGCGGTTATATACTTGCATATTATATACAAAAACTTAAATTTAAAGTAATTTTATTAAATCTTAATTTATATATTTTCTAGTCTAATTATGGTACATTTAAAGTATTCGACCTCTTTGAATGCTGTGCCGCTATTGAATCTCTTCATAAGTACATACAAATTCCTTTCTTTCTCAAACAATAGGTATAACAATTCCTTAAAACTAATATTTACCTTCAAACTGACAAATTTCTAAAAACTTAATTCCCATAATCCTTGTAAGGAAGTCTGAGCTGCTGATGTATCATCGATGTTGTTGTATATACATACATACTACATAGTATATGAGCGTCTTAGTTCGAACACGACTCTCACTCTAAGACCTTTAAAAACCACTTACTTAAAAAGCCCAGGCGCCAGAGAGGGTTTATAATAAAAGGCGCTCATTATATTGGTCCTTGGGTCTACGGCAGTCAGCAGGTATTTATTAAATATTCGATGGCAAGAATTGTTTGCCACTTTGGACCACTGTGTTACAAAGGAAAACAAAGATGACAATAGTAGTAATGTAAGGTGGGTGCGCGTGCAGGGATGAAAGTATTGTAAGTCCGAAAGCACACTTGAAAGTGTTGTCAGTTTCAAGTAGTTAATAATACAAACAAACTAAAGGAGATAAACTATGAATCAATAAAAAGTTGTTTTGGTTTTTTAGTTTTCGCTATTTAATATTTCAATTTATAAGCTCAAATAAACTATAAAATGAAACTATATCGAGGTTTTAATGCAATTAATATGTAATTATTTAATTTTAGTATTATAAAATATGCGAAGAATTTTTATAACTGATACATGTCCTGTGATGTGTTACTTCCGTCCAATAATATCCGATTTGTGATGTCTTAACTCCTTTGTTATTTTTTCATACACATACTAGAGTGTACTCCTGTAATTTTTGTTAATTTGTCACATTTTTACATTCAACTAATACCAAGAGTTTATTGTTGAAACCATATTTTATTAATTCTTTCGATATAATTAGTCGTATTTGGTAATTTGAATCAATATCAATTCATTAATAATTAATATTGTTCCTTCATATTAGCCTATATAGAAAGTTATTACAGATACAGTTGTTTAAAGAAATCGTATTTAGTGAAAGTTGTAAAATGGATAAAAGCGCTGCTCGTGGTGCGATTTAGTACTTGTTTCTTAAGAAGATGAACAACTGAGATTTTGTCGCATATGTAACAAACATTGAGCAACGATTCTCATTCGAAAGCCACGATTTGTCACTAGGTTACTCGCTTTAAATGTGGCGACATGAGTCTCGAACACGAAGAACGTCATGGACAAACAAAACGTGTTACTGCTACAGAAATATTTGTAAAAGTTCATAATGGGTTAGGTGACCGAAGAGCAAAGGAGACTTCTAGGACTGTGATCATGTCTATTAAGTGTGAATAACACATTTTGCATGTCGAACTAGGCTTGTCTAAACTTTCTACCAAGCGCGAATCCAATGATATTTTAGAGTTCTTTAACAACAACCCAGTAAATTTTTTTGCGTCGTTTTGTTATGGTTGATGAAGCTTGGCTCCATTACTATGTGCCATAATTCAAACAGCAATCTCAGCAGTAGAGGAATTGTGACAGTCTTTCGCTGAAGAAAGTCAAGACGTTTCTTTCGGCTGGAATTGTAATGGCCACAATATTCTGGAATGGATATACTTCTTATCGATTGCAATGGGCATAAGTATCAATTTTAATTAATCTAGAGAAAGTAAAAGTTGCCATTTCAGAAGAAAGACTCGCAGCGGCTCAAAAGAAAATGCTATTCTATTATGATAATGCACAGCTGTCATACCAGCTGTCCCAAGCACCTTATTCACCGACAATAGCCCTCAGACTTCCACTTATTCTCAAAAATCAATTTGTTTGAAATTAAATGACGAACTTTCTTCGGTCATTGTTTCAGTTGGTCAGCGTGAAAGTTTATCAGCATCTCTGTCTTCTATGAAATATCGATACCTCTTAAAAACTTGTGTTAGTAATATACGATTTAAAGCATTGATAACGTCATTTAATTCTAATACCGTTTTTAACACAGGATTTAATGTCGATTCTTTGTTCTTTATTTATTTTTCTGTCGAAGCATACGAGCCACTATTATTTAGATGGGTCGTATTTTAGTGAATAGGACATCGTATAACTTTTATAGATTATTTAGAAAGGTTGATTATATATAAATCAACCACGCGCCAACAGATGGTGACATTAATTTTTTTAAAATACGCTCGTTACAATTAATTTTGCTATAGATCGTGTGTTTACTAATTTTTGCTTCTACGTTGCAAATAATTTTATATTCACTGAAATACGCAAATAGAAGAATTTGAAGTATCTCCAATTCTATTGTATTGTTTGACCATTATATTCTCTATCTTTACTAAAATTACTAAAATTAGCTAAAAAATACAATTATAATCTGCAGGATGAAAATAAAATGAAACCACTTGTTTAAAATATAACTAAAAATATACAAATATTTTACAGAAGTAGTGTGATACTACTTATGAATGACATTGATTTTAAAGATCGCTAAAATCTAATGCACAATTGCATCGAGTTTAATATGTAGCCAAATGAATCCCGTACATATCAGACCGTACCGTAATATTATTTCGAATGATCTGAAAAAAATTAAGAACATGTTCTTTATCCAAACAAGCGGTGTTATGTCTACCTGTGGTGCGTGGATCCTAACAATATCATCTCCGATCAATCGTGATAACGCTGCCATCTTGTTAACTTGTTAACGAAACAACTAATGAGTTAACTCATAATAGGTCGAATATCACGTGTTGCAAGTCATACTGGGACCTGTTTATGGCAACGACTAGCATCAACTATACATACAACATAGGTACATACGTACAACACTCGCTACACAATCTCTTAAGATGTACTTCTTTTCTTTCTTTCGGGTCGGCGTTTTCTTTGTTTTAAATCCCAGTGTCTCTTTTGTATATCGTAATAATACACACAGAGGGAACATAACTGTACGAAAATAAAATAACAACAAGCATATAATTACGGGCATCATGTTTTGATGTTTTTCTTTTTGTAGCAGGTAATTAGTTGTTTACTATAAATATTTTTATCGATCTTCTGTGTACACCATGTTCCAGAAGTAACGTATGGATATATTTATATATATTGAAAAGTTTTTACCTTGTCGCCTTTATTTTAAAACATGTGTATCTTACTTCGTTCTTAGTTAAGCCTCTGTTTCGTTTACGTCTACATATTAAAAAAAAACTATAGAAAAACTTTTTCCAAAAACTCACTTAATATACATTATTGTTTCAATGTACGCACAAAATGTAAATATTAGAGCGGTTAATATAATGATAATATTTTGATTATCTATCAGTGTCTTTATAACTAGGGCAGCCAAATCGATCGGAATACCATAACCGGTCGCATTGGAGTAAATAATAAGTAAAAGGCTATACAGTATTCCATAAAATATTTTGAAGCACTTGTCCTTCTGCCAAACATTATCCGGAATGAGCTCAGATATACACCTTGCGAATTTTATGTTTTCAATATCGTTTCACCATGCGATGTTCGCCGCTATGAAAAAATGTTCTTATACAAAGAAAATGACCATTCCGCATCTAGTGATGTAACATCTGCACGTATAAAATAATCTTTGAAGTTACGTAAGAAATCTGTAGAAGCACTATCATTATCGCTGCAAAGCTTTCTTAATCTGATGGAGTCTGGCTCTTTACTTAAAACATTATTGAACTAAATTAAAAAGAACGTCTTAAGCATTTCTCCACTTCTTTATATTTACGTTGTACACTTTCTATGTGTCTTTTAGAGTAAAATTTATTCCGGCAAAGTAAAGGTGGTTCATCGCACACTCAACGTTTTCTATGTCATCGTGTGTTAAATCTGGAATATCCTTTGTAAATTTGTATACATCCACAGTAAACCGGCGTTTCCTAATAGTTCTACGCATCTTTCTTCAGACATACTTATCTGATACCTAAAAATGATCACACTTCAATATAGCGAATAATGCATGCCACAATTTTTTGCAACTGTACGATGTACTAAGACCGTTAGACCATGATTGGATTACGTACAGTGTTCTGTATAGATCGTCTCGGTGATACTGGTTTGCTGACAAAATTTGGAAGCTCTACTTATAACCAAACATTATTGGTACATAAAGCTATATATGTATATATATATATATATATATATATATATATATATCCATTAACAATATATTCATATAAGAAAAACTAAAATATAATAAATGTAATCATAAAATCATAAGTATAAATGTTCCAATAAAACGCATTCTTTAAATTATTATAAAGTGTAAATGTTGATATTAGGCATGAGATAAAATGTCAGCTAAGTGGCTTCGGCCGCCCGTTAGCAGGTATGAACTCTTTCGACCAAATCTTGGAAGACATTTTGGAGTAAAGGCGGCTAAAAAACATGAATACTGCGTTTGATTTCTTCACTGAGCTGTTGAGTTATTTTAATTTACATAGATTCTATTTTTCAAATAATTCAGAGAAAGAAGTCTAAAAAATCACTTTCGAGCGACCAATTTTGATCTCTAAAACCGAGAAACGATATGATTTGGGAACTTTTCTTTGCAATAATAGCATTGTTTCACGTGCAGTGTGTCAGGGCGCGTCATTCTGTTGAATTTACATGTTATTTACTTCCATTCCATTCAATTCCCTCCGGAAAAAGGTTTTCAACATACCACGATGGTGAACACTATTGAAAATTACGGACGCATCTTCATTATTAATGATCCCTTCTATCCACATAGCACACCAAACTTACACTTTTTGAGAGGGGATTGACTGTATGGATTTTCTACAACCTAGATCCAAGAGTTCTGTTTGTTGACATAGCTGTTGAAATGAAAGGTGCCTCATCACTAAAGATGACTTTGTTATGGAACACTTCGTCGACTTGCTGCTGTTAAAAGATCTAACACTGGCGAAGCTTTTGCGCTACCCATGATCTAGTCGACTTCACTTCTTGAGTCAAATGGGTTTCATATGCATAAAGGTGAAAATCTCTTCCCAAAATGCGTTGGAAGTTGCTGCGATTGAGGTATAATCCCTGGGCGTGCTGCCGAATAGAACTCTCTATTCTCTATGACCCTGGCTCTCACAGAGGTAATATTATTGGCCAATCTTCCAAAGCAGTACCGTGTAGAGGTTCGCTCTTCCTTAAAAAACCTCTACTTAAATTTTTCCAGTAAATTTCTAATAGAGAGCCGCAACGGACGATTTATACACAAAAATGATGTTGGTTTTTCTCCAAACTACGTCTAGAGAGAAGACAATCTATGCAGGCATAACAAAACCTTATTAGTAGTAAAGCGTACATTCTAAATATGAAAACAGGAACTGAATAACGAATCAAACAAAACGTCTCAATCGTTTACTATCTAAATTTTAAATGTTCAATTATCCACAATACGAGTGTATGTTTAATTAGTAATGCTAATTCTTTTTAGTGTAATTTATATGGTAACACTTATTGGTATTTAACATTAGATTAATAGATTACAAAGTGTATTATCACAATTTGATATAATCTCAAGAAGAACAGACCAACACCATTGTGCGACTGAAAGGTACCTATTCTAAGACTTCTAAATGAATATAAGCAACTATCTCTTAAATTATCCGGGGTACATTGCAGCAAGCATTAGCTTTGAAGTGACTTTCTACTATAAATACCATTTTCCTACTTAATTAAAGAGAGTTAGAATTAGAAAGAATCAAAGGCACATTATAGATGTAAACGTTATTACTATGTAGAAGACATAAGCAACTGTATTTTGTTGTCATGATGTTTATGGGACTAAGAATTACACAAGCGATTATACAATTTGAGACAAATTAATTGTTTTTCAGTGGAATTTTCTCGTTTTATGCAAGCCCAAGAAAAAATTCGCGTTACTTCTTAAATATTTACTTGTAACTGTATTTAATAAACATTCTACTTCTGTCATATTACGCGCTTTGGCAATTAAGAATAAGTTAAGAACACAGAACATTCAATTGAGAAAAGGAAGGAGTAGATAGGATTCCTTTTGCAGTAAGTACTTACATATCCAAAAATATGTTTTAGCATATAATACCTTATATGTTGCCATACGAAATGTATTAACGATCACTATATATGTACATATATACATTTATATATGTCCGAGCACACTAATTAGTCTTATAGCATGCGTCGGAAACATTCTTCCACATTAGGAGCGGAAATGTGTCAATGCTTTTTAAAAATTTTCCCTTTATAGAACGACGGCCGTTGTACGTTGCTGCATATAGAGCACGGTCCATAAAACAACCCGTGTAGGACAACGCATAACAAGTGTCCGAATTGATTGACACGTGAAACAGTGATTGACATCGAGATTGATGTGATTGATCCCAATCTGTGTAGATCACGTTTGGATAGCAACAACGGTGGGATCGTCCTCCTGGATATATGTAGATGCGTATGTATACATATATACATGGAGGCCAGTTGTATATAAATGGTCCTTTTTTTGTATTATATTGGACGTTTATTTTATAGTACAGACTTAGCCAATATATACATGTATTGTCGAATAATATTTTTTTCAAACTTAAAGTTCAATTGCAGTTTATTTGTACATGAATTACGTAACAAAATGTAAGCGTGCGTTGAAGTAGCCTAACAATTTTTAATACTCGTAAATTACATATACTCCTATATATTATTAGAAAAATGTATATGTTCTATTTAAAAGGAAACCGATTTTTTTATGGAAAACAAAGTACATCAACTATAATTTTTCAAGTCAGCATCGATACAATGGTTAGCATATTCGATTAATTCACTAAATGAGATTTTTTGCGGTTTTTTGGGGTACTGTCGATGATTACTACCTCCCGAACATTTCTAATAGTGTCGCATCCCTTTCCCTTCATCAACCAGTGAAATTAGGATGGAAAATGATGTCACAGGATATTAAATCAAGTTAATACTGTGAGTGATACAAAATATACACTTAGTTTTTGGCCTAGAGGCTCTCTTAAAATGGTCGAACTATAAGAAGATATATTATTATCTCGAAAATCATATTCATGTTGAACGCAACCACTTCTCGCTGTTAATCTCTTCGAAATTTCGAAATAAATTGGTTGTTCAGCCAAGTGAAAGGAATTCTTTGCAGATAAAGCACTCTTTTTTTATTTGACATTTCTAAGTAAAATGCTCTTCTTCTGATGATCCCAATCTAGTTCTATGACGCTCCATTTCTAGTTTTTACTCCAAACATTATGTTTCATTATCACTACTAATTTGAATATGGTCCTCAATTCGATATATTTTTGATCTTTAGTCAGTTCATTGAAAAAGAATCGTGAATTCAAGCAAAGGCTAAAATTCTTGATCAAAATATTGTTCACGATTCACTTCGAAATCTTTCTAATTTCATCATCACTCGACTCCACTAATGATTTCATTTCTTCAATGACTTTAGTCACTTTTGGATACTTACTTCGCTATTACTTTTTGAGTGGAAAATTTGATGCATTTCGATGAAACTATAAATTAAATCCAAGAGTTAAAATATAAGTTTACTTATTAATAATCTGAAGACTATTTTCGATAAAGAATAAGTTATTAAATCGTAATTACGCCAGGATTATAGGCTGTTGTGATTCCTGTTACGGTAAATAACACCGATGGCGTTTTCTAGGCCCCAGCTCGACCCAGGCTGTTGTTAAAAATGAGTATGTTTGAGGTAGTAATAGAACGATTTGCAGCGTTTGCTATATTACAGCCTTAGTCACTAAAAAGACACTTTGTTGTGACAAACCATCGCCTGTGAGGAGTAGTCTGTACACATTTACTAAGTAGTGTTAATCTGAAACCTAGTTCTGAAGCTTGGTTCTGCTAAAATCATATTCACTTCCGTAGTTCTTCCAATAGTTGCGTACTTTATTAAGAGACCTTCATCTTCAATCTAGAGCTAGTTTTTGTCATGGTCTAAGATCAGTTTTATCATCATTCGATAGACGTTTGAACAAGATTTCATTAATCTTTATTTGGAGGTGAATGGTGAAAAAAATCCACAAAGCGGTACTGCAAGATCGTTGACTGAAAGTGCGCGAGCTGGCAGACATAGTAAGCATTTCAAAATGTGCGGTGCATCGCATATTATCTGAAAATTTGGTCATGAGAATACTGTGTGTCCTGAGGATATTTCATTTGAGTGTTTAGCGAAGTTTCACAGTAACAAAGTAGTATTTTCGCGCCAACATGGATGAAACATAGATCCATCACTTCACACCCGAGACAAAAGAACAATCAAAACAATGGAGGGAGAACCGGTTCCAAAGAAAGCGAAGACCGTTTCATTTGCAAGTAAAGTCATGGCATCGGTTTATTGGGGTGCGCGTAGAATAATTTTCATTAACTCTCTTGAAAAAGGAAAAACTACCAACAGCGAGTATTATGCGAACTTACTGCAACGTTTGAGCGAAGAAATCAAGCAAGAGCGGCCGCATTTAGCTCAGAAAAAAGTGTTGTTTCATCAAGACAATGCACCAGCTCACACATCTGTTATTGCAATAGTCAAAATTAATGAATTAAAGTTTGAATTGCTATCTTATATACCGTATTCGCCATATTTAGCCTCTCGGATTATTTTCTGTTCCCAAACTTGAAAAACTCGCTCAGTGGTCAAAGATTTTCCAACGATGAAGAAGTGATGTCGGCAGTTAATGGCTACTTTGAGGAGGAAGACAGTTTTTATTATAAAAAGGGTATCGAACTTATTGAACATCGCTGGGAAAAGTGTATAGAGCTGAAAGGAGATTATGTTGAAAAGTAAATATATTTCTTTCTAAAATTTTTGTGATTTCTTTGTTAGGTCGGGTAATTCTGGGACCACCCTTGTAAAGTTTACGTCTACAATCATATCATAAACTTTTGAACTTCCCTTTATATTCCTTTATGTGCAAAAATTTGTGATTTTCTGTATTGGTATTACTGTATATTTCCTCATATATCAGATAATCTGGTATGATATAGTTAATGCTTCCTAATGTTTATGCTATCTGCTTCTGGGTTTCCGGGCTGGAACCGCGTAGTATATCTGCCGACGTTTCGTACCCATTTGTATGGGACATCTTCAGGGCTGAACTACTGCACTGAAACAGTTTCAGTGCAGTAGTTAGCCCTGAAGATGTCCCATACAAATGGGTACGAAACGTCGGCAGATATACTAGTGACGCGGTTCCAGCCCGGAAACCCAGAAGCAGATAGCATTATAGTACCAAATTAGCTTCCTAATGTTCTTCGAATAAATTCTATTCTCATCTTACATCATTAGTTGCGTGTGCGAAATTGTTTATGGTTGATTGTATATTACTTAATATGTTTTGCTACTAATTTTAAACCGGATATGCGTTCTCCAAGAAAAGAATTTCACATTAATAACATATTGTCAAGAAACTTATTCACGTACCAACTATGTATTATCAATACTTGCGCACATATGCATAGTTTGTAGCCACTTGTACAACTTACAGTTTTACCGCTTCTTGATTTGCATAAAGGATACCTGCAATTAGTTCTAAATGTGCATAATTGCGATTTATTATCGTAAAAGTCGTTAATCAATAAGACTACGATATGACTTAATCGTTTCGATTTAATTGAATTACTATTTTACATATTCGACATTGTTGAATTATTATTGACTAGTATATTAACTAGCTGTATTATTATATATATCGTATATATAATTTTATAGTCCAAATTTTTAATTTATTAGTTTTAAAGTACGTAATTAAAAATATAATTCGTTTATTTTATGCACCTCATAACTTTTGCTATTTAACAGGTATGATAAAGTACACAGCTTTTAATTTAAATACAAATTCATCTTACGTGATTATTCTGAATAAAGCATTTTTAAACATTTTTCGCACAAGTATATTCGATTTTTGTTAAGTATTCTGGTCATAAAGCTATATACAGTGTTTAGTCATCAGTCAAGAACTTCAACACATAAGCTTTATGAAAGAATCCTTATTGTCAAAAAATGAATTCTTAAAATATAATAAGTATGATTCTCTAATACTTAGTAATGTTTAGGAATATTGTTAATATATGACAATAATTATTAATAGATCTTTGTTCATAGATGATCAAACATCTAATTAAAATTTGTTGTATTGGGTTACCGGTACGTATTTTTGTTTTTCATAGGTCATAAAACATCAGTCAATTAAATATTGTTCATTTTTCGTTAACCATTTGTCATATTTCGGTGATCTTCAGAATTCCTAATTTATGGAAGCACCTATTTTTACCAGTAAAAAGCTTAACAAGATGCTTAATCACAACGTAATCTGAACCAAACTTAACACCACGTAAGAAGTTTTGAAAAGATCCAAAAATGTGAAGTCCTACGAATTTTTGAATTTTTGAATTTTTGAGGACGATCAAACTTGTGTATGGGCTTGGTCTCGAATTGTCACATGTTGTCGCGGCAAAATATCACTCTTTTATGATTAACACGCTCTGGACGTTTCTGGATGCTGAATTCCTTGAAATTGTCAAATTACAGGTAGCGCAAGCTTGAATTAATTGCTTCGTTCCTTTGCAAAAACTACATCATTAAATCAACCCACACAGCATACCCTTCCTTGGATCTATATCTGCAGTCCACCACATTGCTGTAAACAATTTACTTCTCACCGGTTATCAGTTGCTTTAAAGAAAGAAAGAAACAAATTGCGTAACGTTCCGTAACAAATTCCATACACGATCTGTACGGACCTGTATGGAATTTGTTTCGTGCGGATTTTTGCCGTAGCTTTTCAAGTACGACACTGTTTAATTATCTGCTAATGATGACAACTTAATTGTCGAAATACGTATACAGAAAGCGAAAATTAATGTGGAAAGGGGTTATATATCAACCTTAAGCGATTAAGTATGAGTTGTCTCTGCTACCATATTCACAAGGTCTGGCTTCAAGTAACTTTTTTCTTGTTTTCAAACCTAAAAAATTGTAGATGAAAGAGATTTGGGGGAGATGAGGCAGTTATATTATACTATATTGATGAGCTTCGGTAAGATTACCTTCTAGACGATTTAAAGAGATTAGAGAGTCGCCGTGCAAAGTGTATAGAATTTGATATAAATTACGTTGAAAAATAGAATGTAGTGTTTACTCTAGAATAAATATTTCATTGAAAGGTCTTTACCGTGCTATGATATAAATATTCTGGCTTTGATTACATTTCTGTATTCACCGCGGTATAACATGTCGATATCCTTACTTTATAGTGTGCCTGCATAAATGGAACTTAACAAAGGAAACAAAAAGCTAAAAAAATCCGTAAAAGATTAACCTTAATAACATATGTTGAGAAGTGATTAACACAGAAAAGAAAAGAAAAAGGCTACACCGGACATAAATCCAAGCTTAAATTAAATTCTCAACGTTTCATTTTTCTCATCGCTTTGTATACGAAAACCATGTAATATATAGATCTCTCTCGCACAGGAAGAGAACGAAAGAGGTTAAAGCCCGTTTCTTTTTAACGTTTTGTTTTGAATTTTGGTAGGTCAAAATAAGTACCACCTTCATTCATTTAAGCAAATACTATTAGTATATCTAGGCGCGCTAAGAACCATATATGCCATATTACGAGCTTTTTAAATATTTGTATCACTCTCACGAGATGTGTATAATATAAAAACTTCTCGCTTTATAAGAGCGGCACACCTCATAATTATAGAGTAAAATTAACTGAAGTTCACAATCCCTCATACACTACACTATAGATACATGTGATCGAGTCTTACAACCTCCTCGGGACCCTGTTTTTTTTACGTTCGTCGCACCGACGTTCGCTGAAATCTTACAAAGAGGAGAGAAATAGGCGGGCGAATAAATCGGGATCTTATAGCACCAAGACTTATATCGAACTTTAATAAGTAAACGCCCACCTATTTGAAATTTGATTTACGATTTGTGGCAGGTGAAATTATCATCATCTAAGGTGAAGTGGGAAAGGTAAGAAAGAAAACTTACGAGGAGGATTGAGATAGAACGTATCGAAAAAGAAAAGGAAAATAGCAATAATAGTAAATATCGTCGTACATCGAGGGATTCACTCAAAATTTCACCTGTCGGCGTACGTAAGAATTATGTTTTAACAACTTCCGGCGGCAGATGTCTCCTCTTGCGGCTCTTATATTAGCTTCTAATTTCGTTTTCAGTGTTCGCGTTAACTTTGTTCGTGATGACATGAATAGGAAGTCGTTTGATATAAATCAAATGAAGACTTCTTAATGTCGGTGTACCGCAGGGTAAGACGTGTGCGCTGACATTTCAATGATTTAGAGGCTATTTGAAACCACATAAAATCTTTTAAACATACGGTACCAATGACGTATTTCAATTCCTTCCACATCATGCAGATACGTAATAAGTGCGCAAAATGGTTTTATGTGTTTTAAAGCACGATTTTATTTCTTTGCTTATTCAACTCAACTATTATTTGTACTAACATTATTGCTTAACAAGTTTTGTACTATACAAGGATGGTGTATCTGAATATGAAAATTCTCATTCGTTTTCAGTATATTTCAGTTCAAATTCAACGCGCTCAAACCAATAATTCTGAAGTGTCATTATGCTTCTTAAAATACTTAAAATACTGCTCTGTTACTGACTCCTTTCATCCAATCGAAAGTTCTTGTCAGCACGGAAAAGTTTGAATTTGGGAAATGCGTACGAGAATGATTTGTCTGAAAATGAAATAAAAGAGTTATATTCCAAGTTTTCCATTATTTATCGACATATTTCCTTCCAATTTCAATGCACTTGACCAGCAATAGCGAAGCGCGATTATTCAATTTTTTACGAGAGTAAGTGAAAGTTATTTGAGAGGCTGGTTTTAACAGAGCATACGAGACAAAATCTGAAATCTAAATTAATACAATTTTCCTTGAACTTGAGTGGCGCGAGAAACTGCGCCACTATGATCAAGGAGAACTTTTTTATAGTCCATTTCTAAACGTTTTTCAGAAATTACTTCCTTAGATTTGTCTGGTAGAATTGCATAGTATAGTCTGTCAACGGTTTGACTCTTTTCAAGATAGTCTAAAAAAACGATTGCCTTAGAATGCTAAAAATTCCAACCATTACCTTAGACGCTCATGGAGATATCCTTGTTCGGAGCAAAGTAATCCCTGATAAGATTGTGTTTGGATTCAGAAGCAAAAATCTAATTTTTACAAAAAAATGTTTTGATCTTTTTGAGTAGCTTCAAATTTACAATCTTTCCCTTTTTTATCGTAAATCTAAATTCTCGTATGTTAGTTGGCTAGCTATCTCCCACCTTGGTATCAATTATTCGGTCATTCGAAACAATATCATCAATTTTATTAATCGTTCTCGGAATTGTAATTTTGTTGGTCCTGATTGTATATAAAGTTCGCTTATTTCTCTTGGCAATTAGATAACGAGACTGCGTTCCTTCTAACGCGCAGCCACATGGGGCAAAGCTGTAATTGGAATGTCATTGACCTTGATACTTCCCAAGCAACAACCCGTACTTTCGTCTCTCTGTCTGCTTTAGTTTACTTTCGAGCTTTAATTGTAGAGGGCACTGTTACTTAGAGCCGTGATAATGGTTAACATAAAAATTGAGCAGTGAATTAAGGTGAAATTGCTTGTCAAAATAAAAAAATTGCTAACAAAATTTAAAAATTCTAAAGGAGGGGTTTGGTGATAATGTTATGTCACGTGCGCGAGTTTTTGAATGGCACAAACGGTTTTTTGATGGTCGGGAAGAGATCGAAGATGATGAACATGCTTGCCGATCTGTGAGTGCAAGAGCTGAAGGGAATGTTCAGAAAATTAATGAAATTGTGCGGAAAGACCGTTAACATTAACCAAGAAACAGTAAGATACATTTTGCATGATGAATTAAACATGATAAAAGTTTGTGCAAAAATGGTGCCAAAATACCTCACTAGAGCAAAAAGACAATCGGATAAACATTTGCTTTGACATTATGGAACGACTCACAGAAGAACCAGACTTACTCACAAAAATCATCACATGTAATGAAACTTGGATTTTCCAGTATGACCAATAGAAAGCACGAATGAGCAAGTCGAAATTGAAGGCAAGGCTGATCTTTTTTTCGATATCAAGGGAAGAGGTAGAATTATTGAAGAGACTGACAACTGATGAACTACAGCATTATTTTAAACAATGAAAAACACGTATACAGCGGTATATAAATAGGGGAGGAGAGTATGATGAAGGGGTAAAAGTTAAATATAAGTGTATTTGCAATAAATAAAATTTCTCACACCAGTCTCGTTAGTTAATTGCCACACCTCGTATTCTTATTGTTGGTCAGTAAATGTATCTCAAATGGTAGTTTTGCATTAAATCAAATTACACTTTCTTGTTGTTCACCTACAGATATTTTATAAAATTGAAAATTCTAAAGAATTTCCAATTTTATAAGTATCACATAAACCCAATATCAATTTTCCGAATGCAAATCGTGCTAAGTAAGAGTACAATTGTCAATTTCAAAGCGTCGTTTTTTCGATACGATCTTTTTTTACAACCAACTCATTCGGTACAATGGCCGGAAAGTATCTTACATTAAAAAATGTCATACTCACGTCGAAGAGTTCATGAGGAGACAGCTCTTTACTACGGTCCAGTGATCATCGCGGCACTGGAATCATGGTGCAAGGTGCCGATTTCAATGGAGTACCGTATAGTGCCGCTCTCTCTAAACAATGGTACGAACTAGCGCGGAATGAAAAAAGCTTAGAATATGTCAAAAAGCTTTTACCGGCGACAATAGATTTCTTTTCCATGTTCTCCCCTGTCCCCTTCCGACGTAAATATCGACAACATCAAGCCCGGTGTGCTGTTAGTTTCGGTTAAACGTGTGTCCCTAATACCATTCATCAAAATCATTCTACTTAAGTGGTTTATTGTCACAGTGGATGATAGTATGATGCGTCTTCCTCTCTCTACTGATCGCTGTGATTCCAATTGTGGCACGTTGGAAATTCCAAAAGAGTACCTGTCTCCTTAATCGACCTTTCTTCTGTCTCGATTATTGCTTGTACTTGCCTCTTGTTTGAATTTAAGATTTGAATAAATCGTTTTTTTTCGTTTTTTTTTTCGATGCTATGGTTAGTTTTCCTTTATTAAATTTGATTCTGTGGAATGTAAGAGGACTCACTAACAAGACAAATTTGTCTTTTTATAAGACAGGTACTTTTTCCAGTTCGACTATTTCCTTTGCAAATTCCTAACTAGTTTTAGGAGTCTGTAATGGGGTTAACTTAAAGTGAGTTAAATAAGCTCCCTCTAATTACTTTGCCTTAAATTTGTTTGTCTTTATAAATAAGTTATGCCATTTCAAGATATCTTTTAAAACAAACAGCTAATTTATCATTTATTAAATTACAAATTCTGTCGTCAGCCTAATATTTATTCAATGAAGGAAGGAATTCTATTTTGATTTGTAATGTTATTAATAATGTTAAGAAATATTTCGATCAACTACTTATAAAGATTAAATTTTTTGGTAAAAGTGATATAAATAAACTGTTAAAAATCTGACTTTCAGAGCATATTTTGTTAAAGGGCAAGTTATTTTATTAAAATTTGAAATAGTATTTTATTCAAGGGGAATAAAAGGCGCCAATAAGTAGTTGCATTGCTGGATTTAGAAAATCATATGAATCATACAAGTAAATACAAGTAGTTACTTTTTGTAACTATAATAATTCCACGATCATGAAATCGCAAAAACCCCTAAACAAGCATCCAAAGCAATTTGAAGGTATGGAGGGCTTGTAAGAGTTACTAATCCATCCTCGTCTTAAGTGGAAAAGCAGTGTCGATTATTCTTCCTTAACACTGAAGGAAACAAGGAGAGATACTGATCATCCCCCAGGCGAGAAACGATACTAAAAATCGTACTTCCTGGAAGAAGGTTCGGAGCATCTATTTCTCTAGAGAACTATTTCAAGTTCAACGCTTTCACTACATGCATTATTCTAGCGTTTATTATTATTAACTTTAGTTTAATATACCTAAATTATACATGAATATACATTACTAATAATAAACGCTAGAATAGCGCATGTGGTGAAAGCGTTGAACTTTAGATACTTCTCTAGAGAAGTAGGTGCTTCGAATCTTCTTTCAGGAAGTACGATTTTTAGTATCGTTTCTCGTTTGAGGGATGATCAGTATCTCTCCTGGTTTCCTTCAGTGTTAAGGAAGAATAATAGACACTGCTTTCCCTCTTCAGACGAGGATAGATTAGTAACAAACACACGTGGTTATCACAAGTCTGAAAGACTTATGACTTATGTTGGCCACCTATCACAAAAGAAATTTAATTTCTTAATTATAAAAACATGTTTTCTGAACCCATTAATCTTTATCATAATATACGAGAATTCTCAAATTATAATCTCGTAACAATAATATACATCCTAAAGTAACGAGCAAATGGCCACAAAAATGATGAAATCATGAATTGTGTGTACCAATAAATCAGGTTTTCTTCAAAAAGGTGAACTATACAATTGCATTTAATCGAATAAGAATATTTCTGTGGCAAATGTTGTTACAAGACTAAGTTATTTTGAAAAACGAAGGGTGGAACTATGGTTGATGATACAAAACATTTTTTGAAACAGAGAAGTTCATAAAATCTCTACGAACATAACAAGTAAAGCAGAAACTTATTTTTATAATTAAAACTAAATTAGGAAAATAAATTCTATCTCCTAAAGCGAAACTGAAAGTGACGAGAAAAAAGGGTAGATTCTGAAGAATATTTGGGAAACTCAAAAAATTTAATTTAAATGCCAACATGGGAATGCAGTTTTCTGTTATAAATTTTGCCTAAATAACAACTTTTCTGAATCGGTGTTTGACTTTAATAATAATATTACTTACTTATTTTATACACAAAAAGAAAGATTAATGTATGGGAATAGTACCTTAAGAACAATTTATGGAAGAATAAAAATAAATAATAGAAGAACAAATAAGGAAGTAGATGAACAATAAGTAGGAAAAGAAGAGGACGCCCCCTAACAGTATAGGTAAAAAAGGTTGAAGAGTATGGGAGACAGGAGTAATGGCTAGGAAATAAAAAGCTAAAAATGGAAAGATGGCAAAAGAATGGTGGAAGAATTAGAAGGCAATAGCTATTGCACCTGCAGTACAATGGCTATTTGATTGGAAATGAGACTCGACTATTAGTAGCATCTTTGGGAAAGGAACAGCATTATATGCTAATTCTGCTATATTGCTTATGGTATAAAAAAATTTTTGTTAATTTCTGATATTTGATATGCATATTACAGCAATGTGAACAAAGAGTTCTAGTGTTCCAAGCTCGAATATATATCTATCTATATATATATCTTAAATTAAAATAATAAACATAAAATCGCATTTTGTATTTTTATTAAACATAGTTGTGGGCGTGCCCTATTAGGCGCCAGATGGCTAGGTGTGTACTAAATAACGGATGTGTTTAGACTTATTTGTTATTTTAATTCCAAATTACAAACAAGGAATCAAAAATTTTGTTCACTTTAAATTAATTGTTTTTCAATATTTTAATATTATATTATTGAAAATGCTCACACTTCATATGGCCATGATATTAATGACTTAGAACAGGTACCTACATTTATTTTGATTTCATTTCTATATTCGAAGAGGGAATTCTTTGAATTTTTAGTATACATTCAAATTTTATTTATAAATTTTCGAAAACTGAGGATTTCGTCTTTAGACCAAGTTCAAATCTAAAACTTTTTAAAGCGTTATTAGTTACATTTTAATGTCTTTTCTGTACATAAAGAAAACAGTAAACTAACTGCGTAAAGTATACTTGAAAATGTTTTAAAAATTATCGATCTTTTCCATAGCCGTATACACACGTTTAAATATCGTTAGCCAACTCATTTATAAATAATATTTTTTTAATGAATTCGTAGATAATCTATCGTTTTGTGTATTTCAATATGATGTTAATTCGATGCTAGGCCTAGTTGATTCAAAAAACCTACTGCTCAGCTCTTTTAAACATTTTACAAACTAATTTCATAAAAGAGTCTGAATCTTAACTATATATGTACCTTGCTGTGCGAGAATATTTAACACATTAGATCAGTTTTATTCTCAAAATTGATTGATACATCCTTGATAAGCAAGATGATATATAGTACATGTTACAGTAATATTACTTTCTTTAATACTTCTTCCATCACAAATGCCAAAATCATTTAGTTGATTTCTTAATAACATGCAATTAGTAAAGCGTTGCAATTACAAGCATACGTAGATAAATTCCAAACATTGTCGACAACGAATCATAGGTAGCGCCTTTAACACCACAGACGCAATCAAACGGTCTGTCGTGTGATTAAATCAGTTTTCACCTAAAACCGTGTATAAATCGCGGTAATTGTATATCGTGGCCGTACTAGTTCGACGTGTCTGTGTGAGTGTGTGCTCAGTTACTAGCTTTGTTGAAACTTCCCGATACCAGAGTTTATCTGACGTTGTTAGTGTGGTTTTCGGTAATCTGATATTGTGGTTTCTGTAATTACCCGCTAAAGTAATCAATAGACAGGCGTTCGGCTCCCGATTACCATAAGAATATGTATGTATATACATATACTTACAGCATACATATGGTGTAATGTGTGTGGGAACAAATTGGGATTTTGTCTACTGTCCTTAAAATATCACTTTATACAGTTGATTTATATCAACATTTTGCTGCTAATCTAGTACATACGTATGCATTCTATATACTATTAACTTATTAATATCAAAGAACATTTGTTTTGCGAATTCAAAAATATTTAATAATATAAATTCTACGTGGGTTGTCTTTTAAGTTTTGCATATAAAACTGGAATAAAACAGGTGCGACACTGTTTAATTATCAGCTGATGATGACAACTTAGTTGTCGAAATACGTATACCGAATACGAAAATTAATATAGGAAGGAGTTATATATCAACCGTAAGTGATCATGACATGCATAATTATGTACGATATTAAAACATGACTTCTATAGCGATCAAAATAACATCCCCAAAATAAAACATGACAACACTAATTTTCAAATTTAATTTGTTCAGCACAATTATATCGCTTGTCACAACACAATAACATTCACGAAATAATCACAATCATCGCGACGAGTCGTCTTTATTGCATTAACTTATCGGGGACACGAACAAATCTACCGAATCGTTCGTTTAAGGGGAAGTTCCCGATTTCGGACAGATCCCACACGAAGTCCACTCTCGAACGCATTTATCTTATAATCAATCAAGGGTGGCAGTGATTACGGACGTTTTGGGGTAGAGATTGGTAATGCAAAGAACAGACGTATTCTATAAACGCGAAAGAATAAGACGGAGACGGAGGAACTTCGCTAGCCGACCATTAAGAATGTGCGTTCCGGACTTTCTTATCGTGCCAAGATCGCTATCCAATTAAATCTGACAATAGATTTACTCTGGTGACATTGGTGTGTACAGCAGGAGTCATAGTTATACTCTTGTAGTTGTGTATATTACCTTTCGATAGGGTATATTATATCTCATGTGTTTGATGTTGAAATTTATACTTTCTTTTTAAATAAAATAAATATTACAGTATTGATTTTTGTTTAACTTTTTGCGTTTCAGAGCCTGCAAAGCGCGGCGAGAAGGGCGGGAACCAGCTGTGCGAATTGTAAGACGACAACCACAACTCTGTGGAGACGTAATCAAAACGGGGAACCTGTCTGCAATGCATGTGGATTATATTATAAACTACATAATGTAAGTGATTTACATATTGCAACCTAAAAAAAATTTAATGATGTCCAAAATTAACTCCAAAACTATTCACATAATTGTGTAAAATTGTATTGAATATTTTAAGATTTATCACGTAGTTGATCTTCCTGTCTTACGCAGAGATTTTGCCAAAAATTTTATGCGTACTCTAATTATTAAAATTTTATGAATTATTATATAATAAATATTCTATTTAAATGTACGTTTAACCAGAAAATTATAATTGGTCTAACAATAAATTCTTCGAAGAACAGAGTTGTATTTATCGAAAATAATAGCGAGAATAAGAATTTTAACGCTACATGATCTGAATTTTTTGTAGACTTTCTTTTCTTCAAAAGAACCTTTCTTGTATGACAAATTGATTACACAGTTCTAAACAGTTATTTCGCGAGTTTTTTAGAACTTTTTGGAGCTGATATGTTACTAGGTGTATTGATTCTATAGTAGCTTAGTAGTACAAGGAAGATTTCACGCCAAGTAGTACGCGAAATTAAATAAATGGTTTATTATATTTCACCACATTACTCGTCATAATCAACGCAACGATGCTCAACTACCATTATGGCAGTTTTGTACGATATTTCAAAATACAACTTCACTGCTGCAATAAGTTCTTCATACTACCAAAACTTAATTCCAGTTAGAAAAAGTTTTAGTTTGGGAAACAATTAAAAGTCACTTGGATCTAGATTTGGTCAATAGATTGGATTGGTAGGACACAATCTGGAATGTAATTTGATCTACTTTTCTCTGGCTAAAAGACCTGCTGCTATGATGAAATATAACTTTTTATGGAAGAGAAATTCTTTCCTTCTCTTTGTTTGTAGATCGGTCTCTAACAAGATGAAAATATTCTCTTCAGATCCCATTATCCAAATGTCTTGAAGTTCTAAATTTTTCATGTTCTTCGTCACAATGTAAGATTCGAAAGAATTGTATTGTAGGCATTCTATGAATATACCCACGAAGCTTTCTATCGTTTTGATGTCAATTCTTCGATTGTCCAAAACAAAATACCGTTAATTTTATCGGTCACTTCCGGAGTTATTACAGTTTTTGATGGTTCCGGTTGAAAATTTTTTTATACTCATATGACCACGTCCAAAGCTCTGGTTCTGGAAGCCAAGGTTTACTGCATAGTTACCACAAAAAGGTGGCAGCATTTGGATATATCCTAAAAATGAATCTAGTAATCGAGTCTCACTTTTCGAACTGTCCTCGTGTGTATTAAGGATATGCACAGCTTATGCTATTGTTTCTGGTTAATTATTTTTCTCTTAGCTATATACGTATACATATGCATTTAATATACCAATGCTGTATCTTTGTATTTGCTATCATGCACAGTGTACATTTTTTTGTCTAATTAAAGACGGCGTCTTGTAAAGTTTACAAACAAGTCTCTTTCCGTGTAGTCTCTGATTAGATTCAAGTTTTTCCTATGTCGATATATGAACACAATTCTAAATGAGCACAGAATTCTTTTTTTATTTTACAGTCGTCTTACTGTATGTAATCGTGCAACATTCCTTTGCCCTTAGATCTTCTAACAAAAACTCATTTAAAATTTAAATATTCATAGGCTTCATTTGTTATCCACTACTCATCAGGGCCATTTTCATATGCTACTCCAATTCGAAAATGGCCTTGCAAATTTGCAGGCATTAATCGCAGCCTTGGAGAACTAACAGAATCTTTTATCGCGGTCACAATCAACTTCTGTAACAGTGTCAATCCTCTAATTTATTTAGCAATTATGTTTGTTCATTATTTGCTTGTAATATTGTTCGCGAATGATCTGGACCAATTGTGACGGTACGTTTTTCTTATTTAGGGTTTTCTTTTTACAATTTTAAATACTTTAATCAATTTAACTACATAAATGTAGACTTAGTGGTATAAAATATGTCATAATATTATTTACATCTAAAAGCAATAGAACTGTTTCTAAGTATCGCAGAGGTACATGACATGTGTGTATCAGTATTGTTGTGGCAAGTAGACGGATTTAAAAGCAAAGAAATATAATTCCACTTGTTACTGTGATATGTAACGGGTTTATTGTAACTCAAACATAATTATAATTCATCGAATGTTCCTGCCCTCCTCGCGAAATTTATTCTGTGATGTCACTATGCTGTTTTACATCTTGCTCAAATAATATATGTCATTGTAGCTATCGCTTTCGAGCGGTATATGTTCGTTAATAATTTTTCTTGGTAGAAAACGTAAAATAGATCTATTAACCTGAAGATTTTGATATTGTCTTTAATGATTTTTATCCATCGTTGTTAATAATATAATAATAATAGTAGTAATAAGAAATAAATATAAAATAGGGAATATCAAGGAGATGCATTGAGCTCTTTTTGGTTTTGCATTTCCCTTAACTCTTTATCAAATATACTAAACTATAAGGTTATAGAATAAACTACCATAACAAATATAAGAAATTCGTAAATGACTTTCTATATATGAATGATTTAAAAACATACGCAAGCACAGGCCAGCAGCTACCCCCGTTACTATAAATAATAACAATCCACAGTTCCGAACATGCTTCATAATTAAATGAAAAATACAACATGAAGGATGTAATATATAAACGATGCATAGCACTAAACCTTTTTGTTAATATTACATTAATTAAAAGGCCAATTGAAAAAAATTTACAAATCGATTACAAAAATACTCGGAGAAGAAGGGGGAAGAGCGTTCATTGATACAAAAAGTGCACGCTATCAACAAGTAGGCAATCCTTTGCAAAAGAATAATTAAAACAGAAAACAAAACCACAGTAGACGGTCGTCAGTTTCACTGCGACATACAGTAGCTGTAGTTAAGCCCTGAAGATGTCCCATACGATTGGGTACGAAGCGTTGGCAGTAATACCAGTGACGCGGTTCCAGCCCGGAAGCCAAGAAGCAAACAAAACCACAGTCTTAAGTCTTGGCAAAATAAATTTCAATCGAGAAGAATATATATCCACCAATAATAATCAAATAGAAATCTGAAAAGACAAAATAATGCATGAAACACATCCTCCCCAACTATCTCAAACACACGTTGACAAGCAGGCACTCAATAAATCGATGAAAATCGAAAATATTCACATTAAAACTTTCTTAATTGCAGATCGAGTTGTGAAAACTAGAAACTGCGTATATCACAAAATAAAATGACATGGAAGACATATGTAGTCCATGTTACAAAATATCAGAAATAATTGAATACATGTACAAATTTATCATAGACATAATATTTAACGCGACATAACAATATCTGTAAAATAGTACGTGAAAACGTACAAATTAATAGAAAGAATTAACTCTTGGTACATATAAGAACCACAAATAATTTAAGAAAATTCGGTGGTTAAATTATACTGAAACAGAAACAATAGACCAGATATACACTAACTTTAGCAATTAAAAAAAGTTCGTATCAAGTTACTATTCTATGAGCATAACACCGTAGTATCAGCCATTCTCAATAAAAGTATTATATGAAAGATGTAGTTTTGTCAGGCCCTAGAAGAAAACAACGGACATTCGCAATCAATTAATGCCGTAGAAAATGAACATTCAAGAAATACTACATATATACATAAGACAAGGTTGTTCAGGGCCGTTTCACCCTAATAAAGTCAATGGCAAAGATGTTGCTTTTTTCCTATTATTTTGAATATGTGAATTCTATTGGGTTGGCATCTAAGTACTTTCGGTTTTGTAGTATAAAATAAAACACTTTTTTTTAAACAAAGAACAGTTTTTAATCATTTATACATTTTCCATTTTGCTCAATGATCTTTTGTCATCTTTCTTTCAGCTGCATGATTCCGCGCCCATAAAATTTCTGGTCCATATCAGCAAAAAACTGAACCAGGTGCGAGTGTAGGTCATCGTCATTTATGAAAGTTTTACCATTCAAAGAATTCTGCAAACTTCGAAATAAATGGTAATCAGATGGTGCTAGATCAGGGCTGTATGGGGGATGTGGCATCATTTCCCAGCCAAGCTCCAATAGTTTCCCACGAGTTGCCAAAGATGTGTGAGGCCTTGCATTATCTTGGTGGAAAACTACACCTTTCCGATTTGACAATTCTGGCCGTTTTTCTTTGATTGCTTCATCCAGTTTTATTAATTGTTGACAGTAAACATCAGAATTGATCGTTTGATTCCTTGGAAGTAGCTCAAAAAACACAACACCTTTGTAATCCCACCAAACTGACAGCATGATTTTTTTGGATGCAATTCAGCTTTCGATGTGGTTTGAGCTGGTTTATCGTGTTTGCTCCATGATCGTTTTCGAACTATGTTACTGTACAGGACCAATTTTTCATCACCAGTGATGATTCTTTTTAAGAAAGGGTCGGTTTCATTTCGTCTAAGGTGCATATCGCAAAAGTTGATTCTCTGTGTTAAATGAATTTCTTTCAATTCGTGAGCTACCCAAATATCAAGCTTCTTAACTAACCCAAGACATTTTAAATGTTTTTCAATTGTTGTGTGCGATACATGTAGCCTCTCCGCAACCTCTCGAACAGTTATATGACGATCCTCTTCAATTATGACTTTGATTTGGTCATCATCAACATCAGTAGGCCGACCAGAACGTTGCTCATCTTTGAGGGAAAAATCTCCAGAACGGAATTTTTTATACCAATTCTGACACGTGCGCTCTGTTAAGCAATTAGCACCATAAACTTCACATATCTTTTTGTGAGCCGCAGCAGCTTTCTTTCCTTTACGGAAATAAAATAGTAAAATATGTCGAAAATGTTCGTTTCTGCACTTCATTTAAAATTAACCCACAACTACTTGCTTCTGAAATTACGTCAATGTGACTAGTATCACGCGGCAAACGGTAAAGTACAGCACTAACATACGTTATACAAAAAAATAAAGCAACGCTTTCTATCAGTAAAAACCGAAAGTACTTAGTTGCCAACCCAATACTTCAATAAATTAGAAACAATAAAATACTATGGTAATAAACTGAGCGTCCAGAATGAAAATATAGTCATAGTTACACATTATTCTAATTATGGATTGTGAAAGATACTACTATGTATTTAGCGGTGGGAATTTTATTATTAATGCAAATCCGGTTCCAACCTAAGACAAAGTTCCGAAGCATGTCCTAGAACAAAATTGGTATTTCGGTATAAATTCGAAATTCAACCAAATGTTTCACTCAATAAGAACAGTAGTTATTTAGATAAATGTATATGATATTATTAACAATTTTATTGTAAATATAATTAGAGATAGAGGATAAACGTTAAGGTATTAACAAATTTAGCATTAAAAATAACAATCTATAGCTCTCGTAAAAAATAGTAATTTTTGTTAAAATAATTCATTAATCAATTAAGGTTAATATCACCCTTTCCACAATAATTTCAGTATTCTATACATGTATTACGACAACCATCATTATTAGCAGATAATTAATCACAGTGTGTGTTTGGCTTTTGACTGTGTAAGTTTGGTAGGGACTTTCTCAACCAAAAATCAATGCCGTAGCAATAAATAATAATATATTTGTTTTCAGCAGGAGACATTCAATTCAAAAGGAAATTAAATGGCTTATTGTCAATGAGACAAAACATAATGAATGATAAAAACAATGCAATATAGCAATGAATAGTATATTAATAATTAATAACTCATTAATTAAAACAGGTGAATACAGACAAGAACAATGTTTTATATATAAAAAATGATGTAATATATATAACTAAACGAAATTTTTTTACAAAATAAGGTACAAATTTGGAGAAAAATATGAATAAATATAGTCGATAATAACATTTTTATTTTAATAATTTCACAGGCGTCAGAGATTTGGTTAAAGTAAACTGGAAATCTAATATCCATCCAACAGTAAATCGTTTTGAGTATGTTACGCACTTAAATACATGACAAAATATACATACATGACATAAAATCATTGAAAATTTCTTGCATCAATTAATTGATGCAAGAAATTGATTGATTGAGGTTATGTTAAGCATTTTATTAAGTTTGATAACTCAGCTGAAGTTGTTTCAATTACCTGAACGCTTATACAGAACATTAATGAGGGACATATCGGAGAGGAGAGAAGCTGTAGTTCACTTGCTTTACACTTCAAGAGTTCGATTCGTTTCGCAGCAGATGCATGTAAATACATAACATGAACAATTCAAATCGTAGTTTTTCATTTTGTAAACTGCTAATAATTAATGAGACTTGATTGTTTTTATTTCTAAAGGACTTGATCATAATTGCAAATGAGGATTAGTTATTTCCTGGTCGGCTCTTTTAGAAGTCCTTATAATTAGTACGGTATACGACGTCAAAATATCTTTCAGATCATTTACAATTATTAATTTGCAATGCAAAGTGGCATCGCTTTTCCTTTTTCGAAAAGAAAATTTAACAAGTATTTAATAAATATTTTAATCACATGTTTTTTAAGTGTCATTAGGAAACGAACAAATTCAATCTAACTGTATGTTTAATCATTACGTTTTAACTGGAACATAATTATAATTTATTAGATTCATAAGCCGTTATAATTATAAAATACAATATATACATAAAGATTTTTTAATTTCCGATATTCAAAATTGAATTATGAAATAATTAAATGAATGAGTTAATAGCTATGGCATTAGTATGTAGTACAATACCTATTCTGTTTCCATTTTAAAGGCACAATATTAGATTTCCAATTAATTTTTTTGTTCTGAGTGAGTGTTTCGTGATACCAAAAAAATTTGTTATTTAAGGTATTAGTAACCTTTAATTCTCCTAACAAGGTTGTAAATTTCCGTGGTAGTAGACATACTATATAACTTTACTATTTTGTAACTTTCGACTTCTAGTCCATAAAATATTTTACTTTTTCCAAAATTTCAAACTAGCTTGGGGAGTTTCATCAGAAGTAAAATGCGTAATACAAAGGGTACTAGGGAAGTTTTGCAATATGACGCAACAATGAATCGTAGTAAGCTGCTTGTTGCTGCATGTTGAGACATGTTCATATGTGCATAACAGCCACCGCGCCACGTCGATGGGCTCAGTTATTCATTAGCAGTGAGAGTGTAAGGTGCTTGCGATGACATCGTGGTCATGAAATGAGATAAGGGCAGTTTTGCGTTATAATTTCGTGCGTGGTTTAAACATAGACCAGCGCTTCGAAGAAATGACTCTTCCACTAGGTGATGTTTGTCCACATCGCACAACGATATTCAGGTGGTATAAAGAATTCCAAAGGGGAAATTTCACTGTGGTGAATGCTGAGAGGCCGGGAAGACTACGAACGTCAGTTACAGAGGAAAACGTTACTACTGTGAGGAAAATGCTTCGCGATGATAGGCGAGTGACCTACCAACAGATAGAGGGTACTTCAGGCCTAAATGCACCAGCAATTCGTTCGATTCTGCATTATCATTTGCACGTGAAGAAACTTTGTTCTCTCTGGGTGCCGCATCGACTGACTGAAGAGCAGATGACACGTGTGACTTGGTGCCGGGAGATGAGACTTGGCTGTACTATTACAATGTGCCGACCAAAGCTCAAAACAGTCTTTGATGATGAGGACACACCCGTAGTTGAAAATAATTGCTGTATTTTTGAATTTATATTATATTTTTGGATAGACAGAAGACAGTCACAGCAAAGTGATATACTGAACAGTGCCTACCTAAACTCCTTGGACCTATGAAGAACCTGCGGCCAAAGTCAAGAATGTACACCTGATTCCTCCATTATAATAATGCTCCACCTAACCGCGCCAAAGCCTGCGCCGAATATTTGACCACGACAGGATTGAAATTTCTTGAGCACCCTCCCTATAGTCCAGATCTTGCTCCCTGCGACTTTGCACTGTTCCCGCATGTGAAAATGAAGCTAAAACGGAGGCGGCTTTCCAGTGATGAGGACCTTTTGCGAGCTTGGGACAACGAGTGTGCTTTACTCCCTAGTGAAACTTGACAGAACTAATTTAAAGATTTGTTTCGGAGGATGGAGGGGTATATTAAGTGTAGAGGAAATTACTTTGAAAAAATTAAATAAACAAAGCTGTATTGCAAAACTTTCCTAGTACCCTTTTGTAAATTTTCAAAACAAGCCAGTACGTATAGTCATGGATGTTGACACTCGACCAAGTTAAAGAGCATTATTTCCTGAAGTAAATATCATGACATTAGGACGTTTGTCCATTTTACAATTACTAATATATGTCATTGACAATATTAAGTAGATAGGTAAATTAAACCAATGTCATTTATATAACACCAAAAATTCACATGTTTAGGAAATACCACGTCATAAACTTGCATTGAATGAAAAAACCCTCATTATTTGGCTATCAAGGTATAGCAATTAAATAGCGAGACTTGGGTGAAAAATGTTATTTATTGTAAATAAAGTTATGTTTAAGTTTTATCCCCTTAAACATACTCTCCTCCCCTACATATACACCGCTGTATATGTATCTTCCATTGTTCAAAACAATGCTTGTCATTTGCTTCAACAACTCTGTTTTTGCAGTTTTTGCTTTTACATGTTCCACAGACTAAAAACGTGTTCCACGTGTTGCACTTTTCACTTTTGGGAACACGTAGAAGTCACATGGTGCGAGATCTGGCGGATGCGGAGGATGATCAAACACAGCAATGCGCTCGTCCTCTAAAAAGTGCTTCACAGATAGGGCACCAATTTTGCACAAACTTTTGTCATGTTTAATTCATCATTCAAAATGTGTCTTACTGATTTTTTGTTAATGTTCACTATATCGGCAATCATCCGATTGCTCAGACATCGGTCTTTCCGTACAATTCCATTAATTAGCTGAACCTTCCCTTAAGTTCTTGCAGTCACGGGTCAACCAGACCATTCACCGTCTTCAATTTCTACCCGATCTTCAGAAAACCGTTTGTGCCATTCAAAAACTCGCATACGTGATATGACATTATCACCAAACACCTCCTTTAACATTTGCAAACATTCTGTTGACGATTTTTTTTAATTCCACAAAGAATTTTATGTTAATTCGTTGCTCGATTTTTATGTCAACCATTATCACGGCACTACTAACTAACAGTGTCGTCTACAATTAAAGCTAACTAAAGTAGACAGAGAGACGAAACTACGGGGTTGTTGCTTAGGAAGTATCAAGGTCAACGACATTCCAATTACAGCCTCGCCTAATGAGACTGCGCGATATAAGGAGCGAGGAGGAGCGCGGTCGTATAATAGGCTTTCTGTGAGTTTCAAACAAATGCCAAGACAAGTTTTAAAAATAAAATTAGACATTTATTGCTCTCCAAGGGTCACTATTAAGGAGTACTTAGACGATACTGAATTTCAAGTGTTTTAAATTTAAATATTGTATAATTTACATTTCTTTGTATACAGTCGCCTTGATTATGATTAGCTTGAAATGTGTAACATATCCTATGCTCTATTTGTAGTCAGTTGGATGAATAAATCAATATATATATATATATATATATATATATATATATATATATATAAGACCATATTGGGACTGATTGATTATATCAAGTTTGATAACAAAGTTGTTCAGGCGAATGTGGACAACTTTCTCATCAAAAATTTATGAAAACCTTTTTATAGCTTTAAAAGTTTTCCACTTTTGAAGAGCGTCGTTTATGTTCTGAAGTTAATAATAATATACTGAAATACAATACCGGAAAAATGTTAGTTCCGTTTTATTTCGAAAATCTAAGGAGAAATTGAACGAATACTGAATAGATGTCAGAGTGATTCGCGCCTAAACAAAATTGTATTATAAAATAGAGAAGTAGCCATCGCTTATACTGTATATGAACAACAAAAGACATCAGAATGGTTGATATTTATTCTCAGTTCTTTCAGTTTCGTCCTTCAATCCCGAAGCGATGTACGCAATTGTCTGATATTCTCAAGTAAATCAGACAGTGAGACGGTTTCTTCAACATCTCGTTTCTACAAAGAAATACACGCAGTACTTCTAGTTCGCAAATGGTAGGAGACGGGCTTTATGTGAACCTTGTTTTTTATTCATCTCTTTCATTTTTTTTTCATTTTTTTATACCTTGCAGACATACACATCTAAGAATGCGTATATACGTCTTTTCCACTTCTAGCAGTCTTTCTTGTCACTTGCTTATAATGGAGCATAAATATTCTGTGAACGAATGTTTCGCTTGAACCGTAACTTTCATTCTGAAATTGTGCGTTTTTTGTTCGTTTTTTGTCAGCATGATTGTCATACGAGGGGCACAAGTGTAAGAGTGTGAACCAAATGTAATAATATACATGACATAATGCATGACAATCCATATCTGTGTTTTATAATGTAAATATATAGGATGATTAACTCGCATAGTAAGAATATTCAACGAAAATCATAATGAATATCAAAAATCAGGAACTTTTTGCACCTGTCACAAGCAAGAAGTTTAGTAACTAGCTAACCGAGAAGAAAATATTTTTAAAATAGCAAAAGAACTTGGTACATTTTAAAACGGCCGTTTAATGTATAAATCCATTCTTCTTAAAACTAAATAACATTTATACATATGGCGTATCATAATATAACGTTGGTTTCGCATAATAGAAACACGCCCTTAAAATTGATTTCTCAGTTGATTATCTGGCAGAATAGCGTATCGATGAGTATGAAAATCTGCACGCAATTGTAACTACGACAGAACGTTAAATGACTGTCACTCAGAAGTTGATTAGTTAACTAGAACTTCTGCACGTTAAATTTGACATGTGAAACTTCCTTGCATGCCATATTTCTGAATTTTTTTATAAATCGTGTATATTAAAATATTGGTAATGATGCTGGTACATAATTATTTTATTAAAGTAATTAATCCATTAATTATTTCGATCCGTTAAGTTGATCCAAAGCCATTGTTGTCTACTGCACGTCTATTTTGTTAATTTTTTGGTTAAAAACGTATCTCGATAATTTTATATGACTATATGATAGCCGACCTCTTGTATGCTTCAGCTATACATACAGTATGGAAACTTCTTACGAAATAAATTCAAATAATACAACTCTATAAGTATTTTAGAAACAAATAAACTAAATATTTTAATGTCCCTGAATTTTATAGATTTTACTTGCACATGACGTCACTAGTTTTTTTATGCATCTTTCTTTTAAATGGAATGGTATAGCTTTATGTTACTTTATGTCTTTATCTTTAACAGTTCATGAAATATTGCCTTTATGGAAAACGAAAGAATAATAACGAATGCTCGAAACATCCTTCATCGACTTCTTGATACACTCCGAACCTACAACGAAATTAATTTCTAAAATTGTTTAAAATTGGTTTCTTGTTATTTCTGTTGCCATTCATTTAGTAGGATTCGTTTTAAAAACTTTATTTTTTTAATAATCCCAAAGAAAGAAATCCTAACTGGCCATTCCATAAAAACTCATCTTCCAATCTTTCTGGACGAGCATAATAGTCTGATGCTTCGACCTGTTGAAATCCAGATGTTATCATTAGGAATATTTGGATCTTCTGAATTCAGATATAAAACTGAAGCGGGAATAAACTTTCTGAGAAGTTTTAAATATCTTTGTCCAGTAAGATTATCTAAAAAGTTAGAATACGATTATTGATTATGCCTGTTCAAACATTGACTTTTTCGACCCATTCCATATGGTTATCAGCTTGTTAATGAAGGTTTCAGGCTTCATTAAGTCGTAGCCTGATATCGATAGGCTTGATTGTTAACGTCTCCGTTTACGGTAAATGTATACTCATCAGAAAAAGAAAGGATATTTTCTGAATATACAATATGTGAAACAAGTAGTAAGTACATAATTTTCTTACAAAATTAATTTCGACGATTGGACTTTTTTCTGTTAACTCCTGAATGTATTTAAGTTTGTACGGATGAAATTTTTCTTTTTTTAAAATACTTTAATACAGTTGAGTGGCTGATACCAGTATCTGCAGCTACTGGACGTGAAGAATCTGTATGAGTTTCTTGAATACGTGAAAGAGCTTCGCATGCTTTGTCAAAGGTTTTACGTGGCCACATTCTCAGAACTGCGCTTCAATATTAGATACAATTTCTTGTGAAATGAGTAGTAAGTTTGGATGATTTTCACGGGAAGGATACAATACTTCCATGTGACTTTTACATCTGTCCGCATATAAAATCCGATAAATATCGCATTTCGAAAGAGAAACAGTTAAGATTAATAACTGTAAATAACAACAAATGGTTATAAAGTCACTACATTATAAATTCAGGACAATCAACTACTAAAAATAACGTGATGAACCTAGGAAATTTTAAAAACAAATGCTTGTTAAAATATTTCCTCTTGTAGCAAGTAAATTTAATAATATTTGAAAGTTATCATAAGACACATATTCATATTTCTGCTTTTGTGGTAGCGAGTGGAAATAACATAGGCTTCTTATTTGAGTGTAAAGTTTTATCCTTACCAAAAACGCCCATGAAGTGATATTTATGCATTAAATTAAAATTAAGTAATTCGAATATCGATCTATCGATCGATCTTCTCTGATGCTTCGCGTTATTATTTTTTAACCGATTTGTTCATTAGCATACGACTAGTTAGTCGCACTAGCATGAGGAGAATTTTCCATAATGACATCGACTTATACGCTAAGTTTCAATTAACTCAGAAATAGGAAACAAATGACCATTCGCTTCGATATTGTTTCTCTGTATGGGCTTTGGAGCAACTGACGGCAATTTTTCTCAAAAAATCATCTTTTCGGATGCAGCGCATTTTTATCACAGTTAGTACGTTAATAAGCAAGGTTGCCGTATTTGGGGCTTATAAATCCACGCGTAGTCGTAGAGAACTCAATGCATCTTGAGCCTGGTTGGTGTAGCTTCTGGAGCGAAGGCATAATTGGCCCACTATTGTTTGAAAATGAAGACGCAACAACGTTACGGTCAACGTAGAGCGCTACAGAGGCATGTTAACCAATTTTCTTTAGCAACACATTGAAGAATTGGATGTAGGCGAGCTCTGGTTTCAGGAAGATGGCGCTATTTGCCACACAAATCTTCCGACAATCGATCTTTTGTGCACTAAGTTCGATAATCACGTACTAAGCCGTTTGGGTGATATCAGTTGGCCACCACGCAGCTGTGATTTGACACCGTTAGACTTTTTTTGTGAGGTGCCGTTAAAGATCGATGTTATGGGCGACAATGCAAAAAACGATTCAGGTACTGTTCAATATTGTTCGCGCTTTTGCTGAAATAGGGACCGAAAAATTGAGTTGACAGGTTCGGCTACTAGACGGCCAGCCGAGGCAACCATTAGAATGAGGTTATATTCCGCAATTAACTAGAAGGATTACTCTTTCTAATAAAGCAAAAATCATTGAAAAATATTGACTGGTGTTTTTTCTATAGCATTTTTAAAAATAAACCAACATGTAGCCCACCCCTTAGATAAATAAGGATTATATAATGTTAACATTCTACTTCTGGCATTATTAATTGTTAATTATTAATATCCATTGGGGAGAACTTCTATATTATAATTTATCTATCGTGACAAACCAGATAGTGTTCACGAAGCAATTGAGTTGTCTGAATTGGCATAATAAGTTAATAAGACAATTCATTTATCTTTTATATAAAAACTCCATCACATCTCCACAACAACGCGTATTTCCCAATCCTTTCTCCAGTATATTCATGTATGTTCATTGGCATATAACATCTATCTTTTTATACATTCATAATATCATTTTATGCATAACTTAGTGGAGTTATTAATATGTCTCTCTGCGATATTCAACAGCTCTACTCGCCCATAAAATGCAAGACAATGCCGGCGCGCTCGCAGTTTAATAAAATCGGACGTCTTCGCAATTTGCATTTGCCATAAACTCCACCGCAAAGTAAATAAACAATATAACGCGATATTATATTGTGATTCGCTTCCTTCTCGCGGTCTCGTCTACTCTTTCTTCCCATGAAATTATTATTCATAATCGTATTGACCAACAATCCTAACATACCAAACTGGATTGTCATAATGTCGGCGCGGATATCTAGAATGCCGTGAATGTGTTCGCCGGTATAACCACAATAAAACACCGTCTACATATGTAGGCAAAACTTACACGCCGATTTGGGCGCGAATAAAGTACAGTGACCGATCGTGCACCATAAGCTGACGCGTTCGCCTTCATTATCGACACTAGATGCGTTGTTTACTATTAATATGGCAGACAGCTGGGCGATTTCTGGTTAAAACCATGTCAAATCACGTTTGAGTTGTTCGTACATTGTATTCTAATTCGCTTCACAAAGACTTTGCGGGCACCGTTTGGGAAAATTTCTTTCGTCAGACAGTTGCATTTATGAATATTTAAATTGACATCATCCAAAATTCGTGTGTATGTTGAGTATGGTCATGACGGATTTGAAATAAGAGCTGTACGTGTTCAATTTTTCAAGGTAATGAATTATATCAGGAAAAATATTTTTGCGAATCATGCAGGCGCAAAACCATATAGAGAGAAGTCACACATACATTATCTGTGTACATCTTGGTTTGCAACGGTGCGGATCGCGTACGGAGTGTATTTTTCGTACAATTTCTTCGCCGTGTTTTACAAGGTGCGACACTTTGAAATTATCTGCTGATGATGACAACTTGGTTGTCGAAATGCGTATACAGAATTTACAAATAGTTAATTGTGGAAAGGGGTTATATATCAACCTTATTGATCAAGTCAATCAACCACAGGCTCCATCAAATTCAACATACATTATCTGTATAATATTTTACGTGAAAATAAATCATTTTAAAACATTAAGTTGTGTACGTTTTTAAAAGAGAAAATTAATTGTTTAGACTTTCTAAGTTAATTTTGCAAATTATCAATTATTATACTTCCAAATTATTTGATTAAAAATAACGGGTCTTCCAATGGGACATTGTCAGTTGATAGCGGCCATATTGTTGAAGCTACATCTGTCGAATTGGCTGTCTTTATTCAGTCTGTTTTGTCAAATCACCATGGATGGATATAGCGTTCAATAACATGTGCAAATGACAAAATTGTTTTATCGAAATGGGTGTTCTGTTCGGGCAAACTTCCGCGCGCTTCGTCCATTTTACGGTCGCCATAATCGTATCGTCCTACCGAAGAACTATTCGCAATGTGGTGGATAAATTTGAGTCCACTGCTTCAATAAACAATGAATGAACATCCGTACGACGACGAAACGATGCAGTCAATTTCGCATCGCTCACAAGAACTCGGTCTTTCACAGACCACAACTTGGCGAATTTTGCGTCGTGGCTTGGCCTGCACCCGTACAAAATTCAACTGACCCAGAAGCTGAAGGTAAACGACGATAGACAACGACGTGTGTTCCCTGAATGGGCCCTGGAGCAGTTAGAAACTGACCCTAATTGGCATCAAAAAATCATCTTCAGCGATGAGGCCCATTTCTGATAAATGAGTACGTCGACAAACAAAATTGTCGAATTTGGGACGATACCAAATCACATGAGATTCAAGAATGTCCAATGCATCCCGAAAAGTTTATTTTTTGGTGTGGATTTTGGCCTGGCAACGTCATCGGTCCATATTTCTTTAAAAATGACGTTGGCCAGGCCATCACTGTCAACGGCGAGCGGTATAAGTCGATGATTACCAACTTCTTTTGGCCTGAATTGGATGATATGGACATCAACGACATGTGGTTTCAACAGGATGTCGCTACGTGATACACAGCTTATGTCACTTTGGACATTCTGCATGAGCGATTTGAGGGTATGGTGATTTCACGTGGAGGTGATGTGAACTGGCCGCCGAGATCGTATGATTTGACTCCGTTAGACTTTTTCTTGTGGGGTTTTCTTAAGTAGCAGGTCTATGAGAATAAGCTACAAACCACAGCGGTCTTCAAAGCCAACATAACCCATGCCATCGGTCAAATTCAGCCTGATTTATGCGCCAGAGTCATGGAAAATTGGACATTTCGGATGCGTGCTACCCAGCAAAGCCGCGGCGTACATTCGCACGATGTTATATTCCATATATACGAGCATCGATAGACCTTTAAAACGAATAAAAAATTTCGATGATATCTCACACACACTTTATTTTATTTAAATTTAAAGATAGGAAGCGCTTAATGAAAGACCCGTTACATACATTATAAAAACAAACTGCTTAAGTAGTTTTCAAAATACAACTTTGCTAATGAAGCTATAACTTACAAATACCAGAATTGTTTGCAAACAAATAGTTAAAATATCTGTACACATATCAAAGCAATTTCTATATAGTCATTACTATCCTAATTCAATGAAGGGATTATGAATTCAAGAATTTTTCGCCAGCAAATATATGCATATATAATGGTGCGTAATGTAGACTATTTAGATCCAAATATGTTGATTCATGTTTTGTTCGAATCATTTCCTATTGTTAAATTTTGTCATTTTCAGTTAAATCACGTTTATTTATAATCACCTTATTCTCGGATGACTCCTTATTTTTATTCCTGCTTACTTGCGTTCATCAACATTGTTTTTGGAAGTTCCTGCGAATGCCGCAGCCATCTTAGTCTTCTTATTCTGTATTACTGGTCCTTAATCCTGGTTTTCTTGGTGCCCTTTTTCCGCTCAGTTTTTTTAATATCTAAGATTAGTCGATATATATTGTGACGTGCTCGTAAATAAAAGGCAAATACGAAGTAAATTGTCGTTTGGTCATGAACACGTACAATGAAACGAAAAAAAGTGTCGCAATATACTGTGGTCCGATGAATCAAAAATTTTAAAAAGTTTTATTTAATTCCGGTGCATACCAACAACACGTACAAAAATAAAATTCGGAGGCTCAGGCACCATGCTACGGGGGTATTTTTCGTGATACATAAGATAGAAGGCACAATGAAACTATGCTTCTACCATACACAGAGTAAGAAATGGCACTAAGATGGTTATATATGCAGGACAACGATCCGAAACATGTTTCTCGTCAAGCGAAAACATGGTTTCGATATAATAATCTTCGCGTTTTGAGTTAGCTGGCACGAGCGTTAGACTTAAACCCCATTAAAAATTTTTGGATGGAGTTGAAAAAGACTGTAACACATGGATCAATAAGTCCCGAGACTAACAATGAAAACAACATTTTTTTTGCAAAATTTTTTTTTATTCATCAACATAATCACCTTTTAGGGTGATACAATGGTTCCAACGCTTTTCCAATTTTTCAATACCATGTTTATAAAAAAATTTATCTTTCGCTTCAAAATAAGCTTCAGTTTCAGCGATGACCTCCTCATTTGAGCCAAATCTTTTTCCCTGGAGCATTTTTTTAAGATCAGCAAAGAGCCAGTAGTCACTGGGGGCTAAATCTGGTGAATATGGGGGGTGGGGAAGCAGATCAAAACCAAATTCGTTCAATTTTGCCATTGTTTTCATCGACTTGTGGCAGGGTGCATTGTCTTGGTGAAAAAGGATTTTTTTTCTCTGCATGTGCGGTCGTTTTTTTGCGATTTCCTCCTTCAAAAACACCAGTAAGTCAATATAATAATCACTGTTGATCGATTTACCTTTTTCGAGGTAGTCAATGAAAATCACGCCATGTGTATCCCAAAAAACTGACGCCAGGACTTTGCCAGCTGACTGCTGCGTTTTCGGACGTTTCGGACGGCTTTCGCCAGCTGTGCGCCACTCAGATGACTGCCGCTTCGACTCTGGAGTGTAGTGATGTATCCATGTTTCGTCCATGGTCACGTAACGATGCAAGAAATCTTTTTTGTTGCGAGTAAATAGCGATAAACAGCTTTCTGAATCATCGACTCGTTGCTGTTTTTGTTCCATCGAGAGCAATCGCGGCACCCACTTGGAAAAAACCTTTTTCATGCTCAATTTTTCATGAAGGATAGTAAATACACTTCCATATGATATCTGTGTCATCTCAGCAATCTCACGGAGCTTCACTTTACGATCTTTCATTATAATTTTTGTCACTTCACTCACATTTTCCAGTGTAACGGCTTCCACAGGTCTACCCGAGCGTTCCGCGTCATTTGTATCGGTACGACCACGTTTAAACTCGGCAAACCACCGACAAATCGTTGCTTTTAATGGACAAGAGTCCGGGTAACATTTTTCAATCCATTGTTTTGCTTGCGTGATGTTTTTACCCATTAAAAAACAATGTTTTATCAGAACACGACACTCCATTTTTTCCATTGTTTAAACAAACTACAAAACGACTTTACTCCAACCTCGATAACTCAGCTGTTTCTGGTCCGATCGACTTAAAATTTTGACACGTTTCAAGCAAAGGTTAATACTCTAGAAAGACGTGGTTACTGGTTTACTAAGAGCGCCATCTATGGGTTAGTCTCGGGACTTATTGATCCATGTGTTATCTGCTGCTAAGCCGTAAAATATTGACGATCTGTGGAGAATATTCGAAGTCGAATGGCAATCAATTTCAGTAGAGACATGTAAGTAACTAGTGAACTCCTTGCCCTACAGGCGTCAAGAGGTGATGAACAATAAAGGTCAAGTAACAAAATATTAAAGTGTTTCAATCCAATTAACTAAGTAAAAATGATATTTGGTTAGTATTTTCGCACAACTGCTACTGTAATGCAAAATTATTTTGTTGGCTCTAGAATATAAATAGTTTTATTTTCTCTTGGTTTTTTCTATTTGCTGCAAATGATTATATGTGAGTTAATTAGAGAAAACAATTAGTTTCTAGAGGTCAACCGATTTATTAAATTACTTACTTGAGAATCTAAAATTTAAGGCAATATATGTAAGTGTTGTGTTTTAAAATCTTAGGAAAAGTCGGTTTTTTCATACCATTTTAATGAATTACGTACAGAAACTAGCATCAATGGTACAAAAACATATCCGTGACCACCACTGTTTTACAACTATTTTAAATAACACAAAACAAGCATGTTAAAATATTGTATAAAACTTTAGAATTAAATTTACTCATACTTTGACGAGGTAATTATTATATAAAAACTACCAACGCAAGACCAACATCTTACAGAACTTATGCAACCCAACGTGAACATGTGCGAATCACAGCAATATCATAAGTTTATTATTTAACGATAATAAGCAGTGGCAATAGAACTATTAACTAGAACTAGAACTATTGCTGCTGCTTAGCCGTATTTTCACAACTTTGTCCAGTGTTTTCTCTGAAGTAATATATCCTTAATAAGTAATATATCCTTAATAATTAATACCATTTCATAGGTATTAAATAAAGACATAATTGAACAATTTTGATAATCTAACAATATACAATATACGTATTTGGTTATCACTGGAAATTATTGGGTCGAACATTTGGATTTCTCGACAGTATTTCATTGTATTTGCTAGTATACTGCTTATCTCTTTCTTCACTGAAGTAAGAAGAATGTGACTTTAAGTAACACTATTAGAAACATAGTAAGATGCATAGTTTCAGTGCAACAAACAGTACCAGTAGTTGAGCCCTGAAGATGTCCCATACGAGTGGGTACGAAACGTCGGCAGTTATACCAGTGACGCGGTTCCAGCCCAGAAGCCCAGAAGAAGATAGTATAGTAAGATGCATTAGCCATGATTCGCTCTATTTCGTACCTGAACTTTTGTATTGTGGCTATATTTGAGTTGCTAGCAGCACTCCATAACTGAATACCATAACACCAAATTAAAATGGAGTTTTAAAGCAGACTCTTATTTCACAAGGAAAGTGGACAGGTTTCTCTTCTCAGTGTAAAAGTAATGTGTAACCATCTAGATTAGTTGATTCTAGTATGCCATGTTCTAAACCAGTCCTGGATTTTAAGTATCATAATTTTATCTGAAAAGTTCTGGTAGCCATTATGGGACTTAGTATTGCAGTATCATCCGCCTAGGTAGCTGTAGTTGTCATACGTGTTGTTGGTAGATCTGATGTAAAAAGTAGATAAAGCGCGGAACCCAATACATTTCCGTGAGGAACACCTGACTCGATGCTATATAAATTTGTGTCACCTTGTTTGATGTAAAAGTATGTGCTAAACAAGTGTAAATTTAATAACTGGAAACGTGGATGTGGCAAAGATCCTTTCTGTTTGTTTTGAAGACCTAAGTGCGATATCTTATCAAAGGCTTGTGACAGAATACTAAGGTTGATTAACTTTCGTAATTCTGTATACGCATTTCGACAACTAAGTTGTCATCATCAGCAGATAATTGTAAAGTGTCACACCTGGTAAACCACAGCGAAAAATACCTGTACGAAAACAAACTCGGTACGCGATCTGTATCGTTGAGAACCAAAATGTACACTGTATGTTCGTTTCACAAGATTTTTAAAATTGTTTTACTTAAACTAGGATGAATGACATTGAAAAAGGAACACGGACACGACCGATAAGTACCTGCATGTGATTTATTATAGTGTTCCTCTTTTTCTGACATTAAGCAGACCGAAAAGAGACGTCTGAGTCGGGCCAGTGTCACTATTCACCACATGGCTTTTATTCTTTAAAATGTACATGCTTTCATACGTGTCTGATTCACGATAATTACACACGTTCTTTATCAAATGTAAATAATCCATGTTAACACTATGATTATTTTCTAACACATGCCTTGCTATACCTGATTTTTCTGGTCGGTTGAATTTTGTGTGTGTAAGATGTTCTTTATACCGGGTTTCGATCGATCGTTTTGTTTGGCCGATGTATTGTTTAGTGCAATCTAAACATTTAATTCCATAGAGTCCCGACTTTTTATTTTCTTCGATTTTGTCTTTTGCATTTCCTAAAAGGGTTTTGATTGAATTACTGGACTGAAAAGTGACTTGAAAACCGCGCTCTTTAAAAATACTATTTAAATTTTTTGTCATACGATGATAAGGTAAACATACAAACTGCTTGTCCCTATTGCTCTGATGTGATAGATATGTGGTATTACGGATTGTTTTTCTTATGTTAGCCTCTCTAATTAATCCATTGATTATTTCCGAATCAAAACCATTGTATCTCGCGATATTCTTAATGAAGTTCAATTCTCTTTCGTATCTTCTAAGAAAATTGAATGAAGTCATCTTTTGTTGCATGCTATGATTTGAGTCCGCCGTGATGAATCTATTGACATTGGTTTCTTTTCGGAAAATATCAATTTCTATTTTGAGATTATTCCTAATAGCTAAGGTATCCAAAAAAGGCAACTTGTCATTGTTTTCTTTTTCTACTATAAATTTAATTATCGGAAATTTTGAATTTAACTGTTTGACGAAATCATCCAAGTTGCATTTATGTGTATTGAAAATCGCGAAAATATCGTCGACATACCTAATCCAGATTCTTGGAAAATATTTAGCTTTATGTTTTAATTCAATTTCAAAGTTGCTCATAAATAAGTCCGCTATGAATGGAGAAAGACAATTGCCCATTGCAGTTTCCTGTTTTTGTTCATAAAACTTCCCTTCAAATTGAAAACGGTTTTGGGACATGCAAAGGTTTGTTAATCTCACATATTCCTTTATTTTCTCTGGTTCGATCTTATTTTTGTGAAGAAGTTCTTCTAAATATTTTAAAGTTTCTGGGATCGGTACCGAAGGACACAATGACGTTACGTCGAATGATACGAAAATTTCCTCTTCTTCTAATTTACAATCTTTAATCCTTTGAATAAATTCTAATGAGTTAGTGACTGATAGACTTTCAAGTTTTCCGGGCAAATTTTTGTATTAATTCACTAACCACTTTGAAACCAAGTAAGTAGGAGAGTTGATCCCTGAGACAATTGGTCTCATTGAGTTGCCTGGTTTGTGTATTTTAGGTAAACAATATAGTCTAGGGATCAACGGATTACTTACACTTAATCTATAATTCGTATTCGGGATTATTAACTTTGCACAACTTTTTAACGCGTTTTCTGTGTCCCTATACTATTTTGTATAAAATTATTTTACTTTTAATAAACAAATCTGCAATGAGAATATTTTTGAAATTTCAGCTTTTAACGCTGAATACATAAACAATTAGTTCTATTTTATTTAATAACCTCAGTTTTATAGTTAGTTCTTAAATCTGTTCAAAACTTAACGTACACACATCCTCTGAACCGTATATGTATACACATACATACATACAAAAGGCGGCTAATATCATAGAGTACTTTCATATATAAGCAAGAACTTACGAAGAATTAACCTAATTTAGTGTTATTACAACCTCCAGACAAATTCCCCGACGGATAAATTAGGCGAAAATGACATTAATTATAACATTCCTTGCGTCTCGTCTTTACTTCTTCTGCATTCTTCTTCTATATGATCTCTCTTTTTATTCTATAGACATTATGTCCGCTAATTCGTGTTCACGCGTTCGTCTAACAACGGTGTTAAGTGTTAAGTGCGTGTGTCATTTTCCAAAGCCGCAAACCGGAAATCTACCGTTGTCATTGTTGTTGCCCTTCGTTTTTTTCTCATTTGGGCTGAAATTGCATAAGTTCATTTCGCATTCGAGTTTTTAAGTTTTTCGCAGTAAATGGCCGCTCTGGTTTGTTGCATCAGATTAAAGAGTAATTGGCCGTAATAATGAATATTTTTTCTGACTAGAATCACTCACTATGAAAAGTTCACTTCATTTAGAATAATTGTAGTGCAAGTTTAATATGAGAACTTGTTGATTATTGCATTACTGAAATGAGATGGGATTAATATCTTTAATGGTGTGCTTGAGACAACTATAATTTATGAGACATGTTCACTTAATATTGAGCGTAAACAATGAAATGCTGATCAGGAATAGCTCATTTATTTTTTTGTGAGTTTAATAAAAACAACAAACTAAAAAATATTTTAGCCTTTTGCAGTCACCCATATTTGAGTTGAGCACTTAATTTATAAAGTAAAGAACTACTATTTTTAGATAAAGACAGTGTCAATTAGTTAATCTGACTGCTTGCCGGCAAGTAGAGAACTGATGTGGCTCTTTAAATCGCACAACTAATAAGTAAACTGCGAGGGTGGTCCCATAAGTAAAGTGTAAAGTGTTTGGCAGCCATCGATAGTGAACGTTTTCAGTGAATTTGTAAAAATGGAGAAAATTGGTCATCGTTACGTGATACAATACTTTTATTTAAAAGGCCTCAGCCCAACCGATATAAAAGCTGAACTGGATTCTATTCTGTCTGAGTCTGCTCCTTCGTTTACAATAGTGAAATATTGGGAAGCAGAGTTTAAACGAGGCCGACGAGCTGTCAAGACGAGCAACGCAGTGGTCGACCAAATGAGGTGACAACTCCAGAAATGGTGAAGAAAATCCAAAAAGCGGTACTTGATGATCGTCGACTGAAATTGCGCAAGCTAACAGACATAGTAGGCATTTCAAAGAGTGCGGTACATCGCATATTATCTGAAAATTTAGACATCAGAAAGCTGTGTGGAAGATGGGTGATGCGTTTGTTCACACTGGAGTAAGAACAGTGTCGTGAAGATGTTTCAATGGAGTGTTTAGCGAAGTTTCACAGCAACAGAGCAAAACTTTTGCACAATTTCATAACCATGGATGTAACATGGGTCTATCACTCTACACTCGAGACAAAAAAACAATCAAAGCAATGGACAAAAAGGGGAACACCGGCTCCCAAGAAGAAGAAGACCGTTTCATCTGCAGACAAGGTCATGGCATCGGTTTTTTGGGATGCACGTGGAGAAATTTTCATTGACTATCTTGAAAACAGAAAAACCATCAACGACGAGTATTATGCGAACTTATTGTAACGTTTGAATGCATAAATCAAACAAACACGGCTGCATTTGGCTAAGAAGAAAGTGTTGTTTCATCAAGACAATACACCAGCTCATAAATCCGTTGGTGGTCGAAGATTTTCCAACGATGAAAAAGTGATGTCGGTAGTTAATGGCTGTTTTGAGGAGCAAGACAGTTCTTATTATAAAAAGGGTATCGACCCTATTGAACATCGCTGGAAAAACTGTATGGAGCTGAAAGGAGCTGAAGCATATGGGCTATACCTTAAAAAAATTTAAAAAATATACTTTCGTTAATAGTGGTGGAGGGCTAGTTCTGTTTGAAACAAGTTTAATTGAAAGGTTGGTCCCAGAAATATTACTGCGTTCAAGGACTTCATTCTATATTCATTCAAAAGACTATTATAATCTACATCATGCGGTATAATGAAATTAAGATTATTTTTCTTCTTAGATCGCCAAAAACGACTTCTTCATCTTGAAAAATAGCCTCGGAACTCTTCCGAAGTTGCCTCCTTTAAAATATGGATTTTCTCAACTCATTCGAAACCCTGATCTAACCCTTCATCTTGCAGTAGAGCAAGAAATCGCGACAGGATTACGACTATACGGGATATAGGAAGGTGCAGGTATTCATCTCGAGGTCAAAAACTTAAAAATAATCAGCGCCAAATTCGGTGTATTGTCATGATGCAGCAACTATCCATTCTTAGCTAATTCCGGGTGAACATTGGCTAGTTTCGCTCTTAAATGTTTCAGAATTTTGAAGTAGAACGTAGAAATAACTTTCTAACTGACAGAAAGCAATTAACTTTTCTTCCGACTTTGATTTCCTACTCTTCATAGTTGCAGTACTCTCTTTTTCACCAACACACTGCTCTGTCTTAGCATCATACTGTAGGACCCGCGTAAAATTTCGACCGATTCTGCGGCCTATTTTACGACAAACTTCATGTCAATTTGAGGTTTTTTAACATCGTTCATTTTTCCATTGAATGTACTGAGCATTGCGATTTGAAAAAATTACATTTCGAGGACTACAAACGTTATTAATGCGCAATTTGCAACACACTTAATCTAACCTAAAAATATGTTAGTAACTTAAGAACGTTCATAATAAATAATTTTATTACGGATTTCACATTTTGATCGGCTTCCTTTTAAATGTATTATTTTATTAAATGTTAAATACAGTTCTTAAAATTAAATTCTGATTTCATTCTTAATTAAGACTGGTTTATTTAAGGGTTCCCTCACATTGCCTATAGTTCATTGACATGTGTTATTTTAATTGAACAGAAGAATATTTACGTTATACTTAGAGATATAGAAAACTCATGGTATACTTGGCGTCAAAAATTAAAAAAAAGACTGGAGATAAGGATATTAAGTGTAGTCTCCAAAATTTTAGGAAATTGCGGAACGCAAATATCATTTTACAATTTTCGATGAACTAGTGATGGTTATAAATATACAATTATATATTATATACAACAAATGTATTATTATATATCGTTTTTACAGATGAATATGACGAATTCAAGAAGATGAAATTGTTTCGTAATTACAATTCCTTGTAATTAGCAGAATTCGTTTTACAAACGCATTTATTTCCTTTTTATTGTCTGTTAAACTTTCATTAAAAGCCTATTTTTCTTAAAACTGAACCAACAATACTAATATGCACAGCTTCAAGTACCGAAAATTGGCAATAGAAACACTAACGCAAGAAAAGAAACAATTCACCATAAATTCTTCCACAATCTAAATTCAATCTAGTGCAGTTCCCTCCAGCTTACGGTCCGGCAGTTCCTACTCTATTATTAAGCCAGCCGACGGGGCAATAATGTCTACACACATCAATATGTATTTACGTACTACCGAAACATACACCCCAGTTTTTCCTTAAATTGATACTTTATTCGCACAATAACTTTCAATGCGTAATGCCTACTTCTTAAAGGACATTTGTTAACATCTTATTGTTAGGCGTATATATGACAGCGACATGATACTGTTACGTCTGAAATGCAGTCCCCTGATTTTGACAATGTAATTCATTCTGTTCTTCTTTGTAACTATTATGTGTAGATTCTGAAATTATAGGTTTTCGTATACAATATCTATGAAATGATATATTTTACTTTGTTCGTCTTTCTGTTTTTACTGTATTTAGTGGAATATCGAAAATTTGAAAGAAAAATATGGAAGATTCAAATGTTTATAATAAACAATCAAAATAACTATTTTTTTTGAAATACTAGATCAATTTGTTTTGTTCCTTCTTCATACAGCTAACATACATATGATCATTAAACTTCCACTCATTTGTAGGTGCGGTTCGTTACTCGGCGCATAAAATATTTAATATTGAAATATAATTTTTATATGTGTAATAAAATAGTAAAAGTAATGCCTATTTTGAAATCTTTTTTTTTGCTGCTGTAGAAAATATATTACATATTAATATAATAAACACTTATGCATTTATTAATATTTATGTTATATACTTCCCATTAAACTTAACCGCTAAATAATTGTAAAGTTCTGCATTATTTGTGGAAAAGTTATTTTTAAGTATAATATTTCAATAGTTTGTTATTGTTATTACAGTTGTATATCCACAACGAAAGTTGGTGATTCACAGTATAATATCATTGAACGGTGACAAGTGCAAGGATTTTTTCATGAAATAGTTTAGCTTATGTATGATGTTAAAACGAAAAGGGTTGACTTTTAGTGCGGATATACAAAAATGGCTAAAAAACTACCCAAACTTACAATACGAACCTAATGATGTACGTTGTTTGTCATGCGGAAAATATTTATATAGGTATATGGATAATGAGAGATATAGAAAAGTATTTAAGTATTAAACGAAACATAGAGACGACTAGTACCCTAACAAGTATTTTTTATATTTTCTTATGTATGTGTAAATATTCCTTTTTATGTGCTTAAAGATCATATACGAGCAGAAATTACAAATGAAAAGATATGGATTATCGTTGATGAAACTGTAAAAGTAGAAAAGAACAAGATGACAAATGTTTTAATACATGTAATACAAGCAGACAAAGTACTAACACCATATATCATTACCTGTAAAAGACTATAAAGCACCAATGCTAAATATATAATGTAGCTTGTACAGAGAAAACTTAGACATTTTGGTGTCAACACCCATGCGCCATCATTGCTTGTCTCTGATGTACTTTTTTATATGCGGAGAACCGGAGCTTCACTAAAAAGCGCTTTTCCCAAATTACTACAACTAACATGTATAATTCACGTTTTACGTGATAGTAGAAAATATTATAAAAAGTTACCCACATATAAACAAATTAATATTAAACGCGAAACAAAGTTTTTAAAGTCACCAAGGTGCTTAGAGTGCGCAGAACTTGTCAATGAGTTCCTCTACCGTCTGAACCAATTTTCACCATATGAGATACTTAACTAAAAGCTGCATTATACGCAATAGATGAGATGCAAAATATCAGGCCATCATTATCTGGATCTTTGGACATCTTGGACAACATAAGTCAGCATCTCAAATCACTAACATATGCACCTGATATATTCGCTAATGAAAACTTATGATGTGCTGAGCAAAAAATCTAGACTACAGTAAACTGGGTTCTATTCATCGGTGTATTTGTGATTGGACATTTTTTTTTAGAAATCAGGACTTCTTGGTAATACCATACATGGATGGTAGACAAATGAATTCTCTTAAAAGTACTCAACCATGCAATTGTGTCTTAGTTATTGGCTATTTCTTCTAATATGAATATAAAAGCCATTTTATCAATTTGAAGCACATACAGATAATTTTCTTTACAAATTTTGTCCGCTAGAATAAAAAGCCGAATATTAATGAAATAAAAGTAAGGGTCGCAAATAGAGTCTTGGGTATAACTAAATCACATAAATCGAAATCGTTAAAAATATTAGGTATTCCCCTTCTGGCCATTAATAATACCTTCGTTTACATTTTTACACGTATTTTATTTACATATGCCATACGAAGACAAATCAGTAATTGGGACAAAGGGGTGCAGCAATAACAAAATATTTTCTTTATTTTTCAACTTACACAAAGTGTGAAGATCAAACTTTCGTGTTCATACCGGTCGTAAAGGCGTTTGTTATTTAAAAAATTAAATTGTTGTTTTGAAACATGAGTGATTAAGTTCTTATTTTCGAAAACTAAAAAAAACGAAATCAAAGCCTAAATGGAGTTTACGGAGATTAATCTCCACCGATTCCTACCATAAGAGCATAAAGGCCATGATATACTTGATGACAGTGAATGCCTAAAAGAGTTGTGCGTCTCAGAAGTTATTAAGAAAATACAAAATATGGTGCTAGATGACCGACGAATAAAATTACGTGAAGTAGCAAAGGCTCTACACATTTCATATGGATTAGTGACATTGAATTTGAATTATGAATTGAGTATGAAAAAAATATGTGCAAAATGAGTATCGCATTTGTTGATTATGGACCACAAACACAAAAGAGAATGCAATTTAGCGACGTTAAGACATGATCCGAAAGACTTTTGCCGCCGAATAATAACTATTGATGAAACATGGATGTCCGTTATATACATGAAATGAAGCAATAATTCAAGCAAAGGTCTGAGGACGGTCAAAATGTTCAAAGGAAGGCAGAAACGACACATTAAGCCAGGAATGTTATGATTATTTTCTTTAGAGATTTCAATGGGATTCCTTTTATCTCCAAAAAGGTAAAACGATAACAGACAAATACTGTGCATCCTTTTAGATCAACTGCACTTTGCAATAAACTGCAACAGCCTTTACTTAAAGAAGAAATGAGTGCTTTTTCTTCAGGATAATGCACCTGTTCACATTTTTCACGATTGTTTCGATGACAAAAATCCATGAACTAAATTTAGAACTATTTTCGCATCCAGCTTATTAGCATGTTTGGCCTTCTTAGAGTTCTCAAGTTCAAAATTCGCTATATCGTAAGAAATTTGAATCGAATGAGGAGGTAATCACTGAAACTAATGCATATTTTGAACAGTTTGATAAAGTTTACTATTCTGAAGAAATAGTAGGACTTTAATGTCGATAGACTAAATGCAATGAGTTACAAGGACGATACGTTAAAAAATAACATTAATTTTTCTAGACTCACCAATTATTGATCCGCCCTTGTAACTATGACTATACTTAAAAATGATATTAGCACAGTTAGTGAGACGTATTTTGCAAACGCTAAAATTAATAATAAGTAACATTTCCGTTTATAAATCTCCAATTTTTTTAAATAAACTCATTGTCAGAAACAAAAATTGATATCAACGATTGAAATACCAATCTAACTTAGCCTATCATTTCAGTGTCTTGTTTCTATGATTAATAAAAGTAATTCGCTATTAATTTTTGCTCAAAAAAATTCACTTAAATGAAAATCGTGATGTATTCCGCCCTCATTTTCCGGATAAATTCTTATCGAAAATCTCATTTCTGAGTATTAACTTATCGTTAACCATGATATCATTATGTCAGAGTGCACGTTACTTCAATCATTCGGTACAGAGCTCACAACCTAACACAATCGCCACCGCAATTACACACGGAGAATTGCAGATTACATAGCATCAGACGGTGCAATGCCACAGTAGACAGAAGTAGACTAAAGCACGATATACGTACTACATACAATACAGAGCTAATGCAGTATCCTATGCCGTGTTGTGTATGTGTGTAAGTGTACCTATGCCTGCTGAATTGTACGCGTCCGAAGTCCTTATCATCCGGAGATCTGACCCGATCTGCTCCGCTTATTACTGAGCGAGAGAACGCTATTCCCGTAACAAATTGTTATTGTTGTTAGGTAACGATGTTGTTTAAAGTGGGCGGTAGCGGTCCGGGTATGATATATGTTGGTTGGCGACTGGCCTGAGGCTCTCACATGTACGCTGCTCGGTCGCGAGAATATGTCATTATGATCGAGGACTCACAATCACAGGCTACCATTTCGAATTAATTCCCCGCTTTTGCTGGGATAACTGTCTATTTCGTTCACTTGCCCAAGCCGTTCTGTTCAGCAGATAGTCTCATTGATTCAGACTGTATCAGCCTACCCATTTATTATTTTTTTTTAGCGCAAATTTTGAATTCTTACCTAACAATATTGTTTCTTTTTGTTATTAAATTAATATTGTAAACAAAATACGTATTTCTTATAAATGTAAATGTATTTATAAGAGACAAATGTTGCTTTTAAATTAACCTACTTACTTATATATGGTGAAAATAAATACACTTTTGGTCATGGTAGTTCAAAGCAATTTAAATAAAACATAAAGAAAACAGCAAAAATATTTATAGATGTATAATTTGTTATTGCTTTTAAATTTTTAAACAACTTCTTTAACGATATGGCACTTTTTAAATAGAGCATACCATAACTCAGACAACTCTTGTAACTCTTATCATTCAATTGATTAATTTCAATATTATTTTTTCCAAGATGTTTTTCAATTCATCTTCTGAATAACTAGAATTGGCATTGCTAGCGTTCGGTCAGCAGCGTGTGCATCGAAGAAGTACAAGGGGTTTAGCAGATAATATATGTAAAACCCTTTGAAGTAACGTCTTCAATACGCCAATGTATAAAGTGAATAAGATCGATTATATATTTGCAGCGTCAAGTGTGCTTCAACAGTGTCTTTATATAACTGTGTTCGACATCTAACATTAACAAACATTATTTTAATTATGTATTTTTGAATTAAATGTGGAATGGTCGTTTTCTGTGTATAAGCACATCTACTCCTCACGGCGAACACAATTACATGAAGAAACAGTTGAAACGTGTGTTACTGTAAATATTTAACCCATCTTATCCGCTTTGTGCATCTGTTTATTGAAAACGCTGCTTAAAAGGGTAAGTGTTTAGTTAAGTTTATTACCTACTAAGTGGCTTGCACTTCTTCGAAGCACACGCCACTGATCTAACGCTGACAGTAACAACTCTACTATAACAATACACTTAAATTTTAACATCGGACATCCAAAAAATTGAGGTATATTTGAACCAATTAGATGAGATATGTTTAAGTTCCACAAGACCTTTCGAAATTGCTTGGATCGATGCAAACGAAGTCCTAATATAACCTACGAGATCACTAATTGTAGATGATTTTTAAGCATAGATCTCTTCTCTGACGTGGTTTTCATCATTTGGTGTTGAAAGTCGTCCAGATCTTTTTTTGGCTTCAGCGCTTTCTCAGCCTCCTTTGAAAATTTTACACGACTCAAGACTCTTACTCTTGGCATGTGCTTGTCATAGAATCCTTTTTCTGATGTTAGCAATGCATCAGCTGCGAACATTCCATTTATTTTTCAACGAAACTAAACATAAAAATTGCAGAAAGCAATTTTTGCTTTATTCAATATCAAGAATAATGACATGAAATTTTGAACAGATATCAAAAATATGTCAGCAACATAGGAAAAGATATTGCATGCAACCGAATTAACTCGTACTGTTTATATGAAAAGTATGCGCATAATACTGCCGCTATTTTAAGAAATCCATGTATTAAAGACGAGATCAAAACATTACTCGCTTCTTGGTTTCTACGAAACAATATTTCAATGTTGGTCGTCATGTCATATGATATTTTAAAAATGTTGCATTTTCTTTGTAAATATGTCTGCAGTTACTAGTAATTAAATTAGTTTTAATGAAATACAGTCTAAACACATGAAATTTAAAACATATACTTCTATATTATACATTCGGCGACGAGTAAATAACAGATTTAAGAACAGTCAAAATGTTCTCGTTTGGATTAAGGTCCGATGAATTTCTGGACCAGATATCTGTTCGATGTTCCTATTGGTATATCAAAATCGCGAGAAACATTTAACAAACATAAACATGGAAGAATTTTTCCCCTGCATCTAATGAAGTAATGAAAGGCACCAGAATAGTTACTATTACTTTTTTCTATTAATACTGGTTCATTGGCCCTCCGACAAGGTTCAGAGGTCCTGTTGCAGCCGTAGCCCCTAATGCAGGACCATTCCATTACAGCGAAGGAGGGGGGGATATTTAATATTTTGTGCCACATATTCCCTTCTATAACGCCCGGAAGTTGTTCGTCTCACAAATTTGATAGATTTGGCAACATTTATAATCGAGTTCCCGATACATTAAAGGATTGCACATCTCGGATTGAAGCTTGTCTACTTTATAAAGCAATGGCAATAATCCTCCCTTTTGGTGGTTTTGCTTATCCTATTACAATGTCGTCGACCGCTTGATGTAGAGGGCAAATTTTCTTTGATTTGTGATACTCTTCAGCGTGAAACTTTTATTTTCTAGCAATTTCGCTTTGAGAACACAAACCAGTTCCTAATAATGTTTCTATTCTAATTTTCCATTATCTATAATATCTTCCGTCTTGCTTATGGCGCACAAGTTCGTTATAAAAATATAAAGTATTATATAAAATTAGCATACTACTAATCTAACTATAAAACACTAAAGTAGAAACGGTAAAGACGTTTTCAGAAGCACTCTTCCAGGATTCTAACAATTCTGAATAAATTTTACTGGTTAAACACATTATGCCACCCCTTTACCTTCCTAGAACTTAGCGAGCACAGGTAAAGATTATGAGTTCAACAAGGGATTAACGACCTCACGGGTATTTGAAAAATATGTACACTTATCTATCCGAAAGAGTATATGTATTTAAAATATGTATATCATATTATTCATCATAACTGTGATCTTACTTAATTTAATTACCGGATGATCAGGAAGAACATCATATTGCTGTTAATCAAATTAAAATTCAAACCGATTTCGAGGTAGGCCCTTGGAGAGACATATTTAACAATAAAATTAATTATAAATAAGACACATATCTTGATCTCGTTTCAGTGAATGTATTTATTGTACCCGGCAATAGTGTTTCTGGACAATACTGTTATTGTCTTGCTCTTGAAAATGGGTGAAATTACAAAACAATACTGTCGAGTACAATAAAAATGTTCAGTGAAACAAGACCAAGTGTTTTATTTAGAAGTTTATTTTATTAGAATTGTAAAAATCCAAACAGGCTTGACACCAACTTCATCTCGATTTACTATTATGTACTTAAGACAAAACAATAATAAATTAGCCAATTCACCGCTGCTAGAAAAACCATGGTAAATTCATATTAAATGCCTGTTATTGATCATACAAACTATTCTTGAAACACGACAATTGACTATAGATTTTTTTTAAACGGAAATGCTAAAAATTAAATCTTATGATAGCACTTGCTTTTGAAAATATCTTATTTTAGCATTTGAATAATCGGCTTGTATCTGATCATCATAAATAATAGGATACTATAATAGTTAAATTAAAAAAAGAACTTGGAGATAAATGTTGAAGCTATTAATTAAACAAAGCATATATTTATTATTATTAAATTATTTGTCTAGTCCATATATGAATACTTTATTACAAGTACAAATAAGCTGCAGTTAACTAAAATAAATAAAATGACTGGGCTTATTCACAACGACGTGATATTGCAGTAGCACCACAGTAGTTGACATCCAAGTTAGTTTCACCACAGGAGACTGGCTACTATATTAATAATAATCCATTATTAGGAAGAAATAAATTAAATTTTCTTGTTCTGGCTTAACATTCACTGCAATTACAGATATTTTTGATACTTTTCATTTACTTTTTAATTTGTACTTGTTTTGTACGAGCAGCTTCGTAATTACAGACATATATTTGAAGATATCTTGTTAAAAGTTTGCAATAAATACAAGCTGTCTGGGAGAGAATGGCTACCATTTACGGGTTATGTGTGATTTATATTGTACATACATACTTCAGGGTGGGACGGTTCTCAATAAGTTTTTGACAAGTTTCTTCCTAAATGCTAATAAATTAAAGGCGTAAAGAAAAATGCTTTTATATATAGCTCATGAGGAATTCAGAGATTTATTTTTACATGTACTTTTTCTTAAAACCAGTTTTCCGTGCCAAAAGGCATAACTCTTGGTAATTGTACATATTGAAAAATACGACAAATACTTAAGAGATTATTACTGCGTCAGCAACATACATTCATTGAAATTTCTTTTGTTTCATATACGTTCTTGATAAAACAAATAATACATCTGTCTGGAATTGATAAACTTTCATACATGCTTGTCATTATATAGGGCATAATTTAGCGTAATTCCAAGAGCATCTGATTAACATGTGCTTTCGCAAAATATTTTTCCAAGCATTTTAAAAAAGAAAATCGCTAAAACAGTGAGAAATTCACTCGAACTTTTGTGTTGTTTTTTTTTCAAATAATGTAGCTAATTAACTTTTAAGTAAGTTTGGATTAAATTTTGATTTTTCGTCGATTAATTAACAAATATATGTGTCACATACCTAATGACCATAGGCTTCTACTTCTTTTACTTCTCTTTGCCATTTCTTTCTATCTTTGGCCTCTTCTGTTAGTTATTCCTTTCTCCATCTCTTACTGGAACATTCTCTTCCTCTTTTTCTTCTTTTTCTGCCAATAGAACCTTCTTGACTCATCTATTTTCAGGAATTATAGTGCCCCAGCCATCTAACTTTCAGCAGTAAAAAATATAAAGAATTTTGTTTCTATTGGCTAACAATTTGATGTTGGAAAGTTTTTTACTGGTGTCTTTTTGTTTAAAGCTTATAAGCAATATTATATAATAAAGCAATAGAACCTTTTTGACTCATCTATTTTCAGGAATTATAGTGCCCCAGCCATCTAACTTTCTGCAGTAAAAAATATAAAGAATTTTGTTTCTATTGGCTAACAATTTGATGTTGGAAAGATTTTGCTGGTGTCTTTTCGTTTAAAGCTTTCAGTATTTTGTTTCATTCTTTATCTTATAGCTCTTGATCTCCCTTGTATATATCACAATAAGATGGGTCTAATAGTTCCATGACTTGCTTGATTATTTCTCTCCGGGCTATCTTATCTTGCGATTTCTTCTCGCAGATAATTGCTATCATTCTGCTAAATATCCTTCATCACTTCTTCCAGCTATCCCCTTCTATCTCTTTATAGTTCTTTTCCTTCTATTCCGCCCTCCAATGACCCCTTTTTGAGATTCTGAGATTTTCTTGGTATTCATTCTCGCTGCATATTCTAGCCATCTCAAGCGTTATCCCTTCATCGCTCTGCTGTTCATAAATTTGTTGAACACCCTTTGTATTTTTTAATTATATCCCTAAACACGCGAATTGATCAATTGAAACTAATTTATCAACTACTCATTATTTGTTGCCTCTGTTTGTCATATTCGTTGGTCAATGTCATACACTTTGTCTTACTTCCATTTACCCAAAATTTTCATTTTTCCATGTGCGTCTTTTTGGCATGGTCACCTCAGCTCATCTATGATTCGCGCTAGTACCAATAAGTTTTCTGCAAACGCTAAGCATTGGTGTTTGTTGTAATATAATATAATAGTTAAACAATGACAAATTAGATTTCGGTTCCATACCTCGGGATATATGACGCAGTTCTATGGCAAAATCTTGACCGACAACAGAGCGTATTACCGTATTCAAATTAGCCGTATGAGCAACCGTACAATAAAGTTGTATACATGATCTTAAAATATGATTCCTGTTCTGGTGACGAGGGTTGAAGGATTTCTGGCTCTCTTCCATTGACCAATGACCATTATTAGTAAATTTTATCACAGTGTGCATAGTTAGAAAAATTAAAGTAAATTACATTGCTGAGACTATTGTTGCTAAGTAGTAAATATCATTTACTACTGCATTGATTTCACCATCGATGGCCCTAGAGATTGTTCAGTCCGAATATAATTTGAGTACCTACAAATGTTGTTTACATGTAATTTTGTTTTCTTTTTAATAAAATGATATATTTAATTACTGTTATTGAACTATTTGAAAGTATACCGATGGCGTGAGTTTCTTGTCGAAGAAAAATTCAATGCTATTCATGGGTGCCTAAACTCAAATTTTTCCAGAACCCCATGAAGCAATAACGCGCCACTGACTATTCTTTTTCTTTAACTAAATTATCCGTGTCTTAGCTAAGACTCTTCATGATATAATAGGATTTTTTTCTATTAAATAGAAGCTGTTATATCGATATCAAAAAGGTTACCTGTACCACTGCAAGTAGAGCAAGCTTTTTCAGTGTCCTGCAGGAAAATCTCTCATATGTAAACCCTTGATATTAAGTTTGAACTATATATAAGTTATACAATAAAATATAATATTTAAATCGGAAATTGTCAAGTTTCGGTAGTCAAAAAAAATTAATTATTAGATAAAAATTGAAATCAAAAAATTTGTTCAAAATGAAGTTGTTTTAAATTTTCTTTTTTAATTAAGAAATAAAAAGAAATCACAGTATGCGAATAATAGAAAATGCATTACTATAGTAGATCAGAAAAAATATCTAGCACAAATTATACATATATATGTACTTACACGCGTACGAATACATAATGTCTCTATCCACATTCAGTTCTATACAATCACTAAAATGTTGCAGTCTATATGTTTTTCAAACGCACATTAATGTAGTCTATTTCCTCCGCCATTACGCATCAATCTGTTAATTCTTTTTCGCTTTTTGCCCGGGGAAAGGTCGTCCGGAAATCTTTCCCGGAAAGACAATCTTTGAGAAGTGTTTGGCCTGTAGTAGATAAGGGTCGATTCCGGCAAAGCAATGATCCGGAACTTAAATGTCTCTTAAGTACGTCCGGAAATGACCCACACCATGGACAAATACTGGCAGTTTTCCGGTTTCATCCGAAGAATAGTGTTTACGTCAGCTTCACCACCTTTCTTGAATAATACGGAGCATATACATATGTACATACATACATACATTCAATTCAAAAAAATTAATTATTTTTCGTGTTAAATTCTCTTTATAGTACCTTATTATAATTCAATTGAAGCAAGCATTTTAAGAAAAATCCAATATCTATTTGTTGTTATTATTATTATTATGAAGAATAATATATAATAATTATATCCAAGTGATATAAAAGAATTTTTATGAAATATATTGTGTTCAAATAAAATAAAAGTTTTACGGTTTAAAAGGCGAAATTTTCTATTACATGGACTTTTTTTATTTTACATTGGCATTTTTATAGTACCGGTCTACCGGATAGTTCCGTCTATTTTTAGAATAAAACAAAATAACAAATTTTTCATACCTTGAATAAACTTTATTGAATAATATAATTTAATCATTATTTATGCTTTCTTTCCAGTGTGATGGCAATTCATATATCCCATTTTTAAAAAATGCCTTATCCCTAGACGCGAAAAATTGAACTAGTGCTTGTCTGATATCTTCTTCGTTTGGAACAAGTGATAATCAGAAGGTGCTTGTTTCGGAGAGTATGGTGGGTGTAACAGAACTTCCCAACCTAGCTCTACGCGTTTCTGACGAGTCCCCAAAGCAGTATGCCTACCTCTCCGAATTTTGCTTTTTGTTCAGTTTCAAGAGCTCAAAATGTATTGGTCCCCGAATGTCCCACCACATACATAACATTCTCTTACTCAGGCTCAACTTCAGTTTAAAGATGAAGGGGGTAGGCCTTCCGGATTTACAACATACTCTTTTCCTTACGATGTTTTCATAGGTAATCCACTTTTCATCTTCAGTTGTCATCCGATCCAAGAAGGGTTCGATTTTGTTCCGTGCAAATAGAGATGGTCCGAAATGATTTGTTGATCTGAATCAAGCCTTTCCCCAATCTCCAATGTTGTCAGAAAATGACTTTTGCTCCCACATGATCTCGATAGCATCGTCACCGATCAAAGATGGTCGCCCAGAGCGTGACTTATCAGAAGGATCGAAATCACCTATTTGAAAATTTTCAAACCATCTTCTGCATGTTCTATCAAAAACTATACCTTCACCAAACTATTTTAATAAATACGCTTCTGTATCAGTTTTTCTAGTTTCCGAATATGGTCCTAAATGATTTGTTGATCTGAATCAAGCCTTTCCCCAATCTTCGATGTTATCAGAAAAGGACTTTTGCTCTCACATGATCTCGATAGTATCGTCGCCGATCAAAGATGGTCGCCCAAAGCGTGGCTTATCAGAAAGATCGAAGTCACCTATTTGAAATTTTTCAAACCATCTTCTGCATGTTCTATCAGAAACTATACCTTCACCAAACTATTTTAATAAATACGCTTCTGTAGCAGTTTTTCTAGTTTCCGAATATGGTCCGAAATGATTTGTTGATCTGAATCAAGCCTTTCCCCAATCTCCAATGTTATCAGAAAAGGACTTTTGCTCTCACATGATCTCGATAGCATCGTCACCGATCAAAGATGGTCGCCCAGAGCGTGGCTTATCAGAAGGATCGAAATCACCTATTTGAAATTTTTCAAACCATCTTCTGCATGTTCTATCAGAAACTATACCTTCACCAAACACTTTTAATAAATTTGTATACGCTTCTGTATCAGTTTTTCTAGTTTCCGAATATTATCCGAAATGATTTGTTGATCGGAATCAAGCCTTTCCCCAATCTCCGATGTTGTCAGAAAAGGAGTTTTGCTCTAACATGATCTCGACAGTATCGTCGCCGATCAAAGACGGTCGCCCAGAGCGTGGCTTACCAGAAAGATCGAAATCACCTATTTGAAATTTTTCTAACCGTCTTCTGCATGTTCTATCAGAAACTATACCTTCGCCAAACACTTTTAATAAATTTGTACACGCTTCTGTAGCATTTTTCCTTGTTGGAATTCGTACAAAATACAGTGGCATATCAGTGGCTATAGGTACACGATTGCATCTCACTTAATACTAACATGAATTATTTTCATTTTATTTCATTTGCTAGGTCAGTATGTGTACATTCAGTGATAAAAAGAGACAGCCAAATATGCGTCAAACGAATATGCGTATATGTTACTTGTTGAAACTTGTAACCGGAATGGACAGAACTTCCCGGTACAACTAATAACATATTGCTGTTATACTTATATGCTAATAAGTTATATACTTTTCACAACACAGTATTTTTAAGTAGAGTCTCTTATCTAGAACCTTTACTTTAATTTTTTTGGGCTGGGCATGAGTCCTTTTAGTCAACTAGACCTAGTATCCAGCTTCACACAACACTTATATAAATAAAACGGCTAATTCCGTTGGAAAAACAAATTCAAATTTATAATACGTTTAAAAAAATATTGTTTATAAACTAAGCGTAAATATTCATTAAAAATCATAAATCTAAATATCAATTATAACCAAAACATTTAATAAATAGAGAAAAATTTATACCTTATTACAAGTCCGCGCATGAAAAATATTGATCATACGGCATTACATTCAAATCTTTTGCGCTTGTAAAGAAATTACGCAATATTATTTCTTATATTATACATAAGGATGTGTAAAAATATATCATTGTTGAAGATAATATATATTTTAACAAAATAACAAAATTAGGCGAAACGCTAATTTTCGCTAATTCAACGTTATCTAAATAAAGGGTCTTTCAAATTTCGCGGTTTTTTAAAGAATAAATAAAACACATAATTTGCATTCACTTTCAAGAACTTTTCATTGGTAATTGAAGTATCAGTTATGAAATTTATATGCGAAAAATAATATCTGCTAAATGGCCTCCTCTTGCAACTCCACAGACGTCCACTCTTCTGTTAAAATTTTCAATGACATTTTGACATAATTGAGGCTCTATTTCACCAATGACACGAATAATTGATTCGGATGCGAAGTGAGGTGTAGCGCCATCCTGTTGAAACCACATATCCTGTAGATCAATATTCATTAATTGGGGCCACAAAAATTCGGTTATTATCCGACGATACCGATCACCATTAACAGTTACAGCTTCACCAGCAGCATTTTCAACGAAGTAAGGTCCAATTACACCACCTGACCATAATACACACCAAACAGTAACTCGTTTAGGATGCATAGGTTTCTCATGAATATTTCGTGGATTTTCCTCACACCAGATACGGCAATTTTGTTTATTAACATAGCCACCAAGTTCAAAATGTGCCTCATCGGAAAACATTATTTTTCGAAAAAAAAACAGCTGGTTGTTCACTGTGAAATTGACAAATGAACGATGTTTTAAATGATCTAATGGCTTCAATTCATGTGTTATTTGAACCTTATATGCCTTCAGAGCTAAATCCTTGTGTAAAATACGCATGTTGTTGATCCACTTAGTCCAAGTTGTTGTGAACGTCGTCTAATGGACATTTCAGGATCTTCAGCAACACTTTCACGAACCAAATCAATATTTTCTTATGAACGACCACCACGACTGTATTTTTCACTTTGTTGATTTTGCATGGAACCGGGCTCTTGATATTTTTTAATAATAAAATAGTGCTTTCAGATGGACTATTATGTAAACCATAAAATTCAAGTATTTTTCTAAAAACTCTTTTCATAGAACGCTAATTTTCATAAAATAATTCAACGATTTGAACGCGTTGTTGTACCGTGTAGGAAGCCATTTTTGTAAATGTCATACATCACACTTTTTAAATTTCCACATACCCAGACAAATTCAGTGCGCCATCTATATTTTATTTATTCTTAAAAGAAAACGCGCAATTTGAAACACCCTTTATTAAAGTTTAAATGTTTAAATGGTATATTCATATATAAAAATTATTCCTTATTATATTATTATTATTGTATATTATGAATTTTTTCTTCGTAATAATAAAATTAAAGAATTTAACACGATTCTTACAAATATTCGTTATTTAGTCCACGACACCATCGACCTTCCATTGACTTGCGCAATATAAACATGAATTAACCTCCACGACTGAAAAATTACTTTGAAACATATAAAAACAAAAACGTGAATAGAGAGCATCTGGTCTATCATCCGTCTTGTTCAGCTCTCTAAGAGTCTTGTAATTGAATTAACTTGAATGTCATAACAAGAAATCAGAAATAATAAAATAAATTAAAAATTCTAAAGTTTAAAAATAAACTTAAAATTAATGAAACAGTAAACTAAATAATATTGCTACTTAGGTGTATATAAAGAATGTCGAAATCTTGTTCAAAAAGAAAGAAATCGTGCTCTTTTAATGAGGTATTACTAAACTGAAATAATAATGTCTTCTTAACTATTTACGAAATGTTACTATGCCGAAATATTTATGTCTTCTCCTCGAATCGTACGTGTCTCCTCTTTTATACTTAACCACTTGATCGCTGAACAAGTATGGGCGAAATACGCAAAAAAAAATGCAGCCGTTGGACTGTGACAGCGTGAGCAAAATCTCTGCGTTCTGACGACATCTCAGTTATTTCCCCTATTTTCTTTTTTATAACTTAACAAATGTATTTCTCTAATTATTTTAAATGTAACTAGATTTCAATATTAAAATATATAATTAAATTTTTTCAGTTCTCTCCTGTCATGTAACGGACAGTAAATTTACACTAATTTTTAAATCCATTGAATATATATTAAAATAGAGTGACATTGCTTCTTCATACACAATATAATTTAATTAAAAATTCACAGCAATATGTACGTAATGATAGTTGACATATATTTTGAAACTTTATTTTCGTTTCTTTTAAAAACTATAGATAAGTAGTTTATAATTAAACTAATTTATGCTTCGTGACAGACACTTTAAAGAAGCAATAAACGGACAAATAATGACAGTAAGCAATTAACAAAGAGAGTGTAACTTTGAAAAATTTAAATTAAGAAAATAATATGAATGAATAATATCATATCTCCCTCTCTCAACCAATACATAAATGTATTGACCGACAAAGCGAGAAACGCTTCTATCTCACAAGATCGGTAAACTAGGTTTCCAGTGTGTAATAGACAGAAACTTGCGTACTCGGCTTTATGCCAATTAAAGAATGTTAAAAGGAATCATTCTATTATTAATAACACCCTATCTACTACGTATGTTTCATGGATTGACCAATCATCAGGCAGATTCTGTGTTATTAATGAACGATTCCTTCATAGCGTTTATCATATCATTTCGATACAGAAAAAATAATGAATAATATCATATCTCCCTCTCTCAACTAATACATAAATGTATTGACCGACAAAGCGAGAAACGCTTCTATCTCACAAGATCGGTAAACTAGGTTTCCAGTGTGTAATAGACAGAAACTTGCGTACTCGGCTTTATGCCAATTAAAGAATGTTAAAAGGAATCATTCTATTATTAATAACACCCTATCTACTACATATGTTTCATGGATTGACCAATCATCAGGCAGATTCTGTGTTATTAATGAACGATTCCTTCCCTTTAAAGTTAATGTGAATTAAATGTGCTATTATGAAATATCTTTCTTTTTACGTTCTACTTCACTTTTCCTTTGAAATATAGACTATCCTCTTAGATTCATGTCACTTCTATTAAATAGTTTATTTTACATAACTTTATACGATACCAATGTTTTCCTTATCTACCTAATCTCTACCATAATCATTGAAATAATAATTTACTGTTCTTGCGCTCCTGTTTGTCGCTTCCTGTTTCACCAAGATGAAAATCAATGCTTTCTTTCTCAAGATGTCTGAAATTTCTGCATTCCGTTTATTCCTTGACTTAACTCCATCTTTTTTTCACACCAACCTTCACCTCTCAAATTACTTTCACCACCCTCTCTTCATTCATTACAACTAAATTTATGAATCACCTTAGCTGTGTGTGTTTACAACATTCTTAGCACTTTAACAATTGGTATGATCGCTCGCATAATTTTTTTAAAATTTTTCTGAAATTCGCTTTGGCACATGGATATATGGTAAACGCACTAATGCTTAAATTCGCGCAAATTGTGTTGCACAGTATACTGTATAATACAGTTACCCTTTTAGTCTGCCATTAAGTTCCACCCTATTAATTTTAATAGTCAATGTAGATACAGAAAGGCTTTCCATTCCAAAAAAAAAGTGAGAACGCAGTGCAATAATTGACTTCAACTTTCTTTTTGAAATGCGAAAGGAAAAATGTTACTTTAGTGCATGAAGAAGACAACTGATAATATTTAAAAAGAGAGTATTAAAAACCTTAAGGCGGCCATTCAAAACAGAACTCAAAATTTTGCTTAAAAATATTTAAAATTGCGCGACAGGTTCAGGGTACATAAGGCTCGAAGCGTTTGATAAGTTGTTTAGGAATGTGATTTCCAAGAGTAGATTACTGAACATCTTATAGTCCAGATTTATGGTGGCGGATCAATAAGTAGTAAGTCTGAGAAAGGGAGGCAGCACTAATAAAAGAACTTATTTGTTCTCAATTTGGGAATCCTTCCAAACATAAATAGCCGAATCTCCTTTTAATCCAAAAGCGCTCATTATTTGAATAGAAAGCAAAATGATTTATCTTGTTGTGAAATATAGAGAAAGTGGAGTGCCAATTACTGGTTAAATTGTTATTTTGAAAGAATAATGTAAAAGATGTAAAGAAAGTTGAGCTGCAGTTAATTACCAGAACATTGATGAATAATGTAGTGGACGCCCAAAAGATGTGTATACCTCAGAAACTTTCAAAAGAACACGTGATATGAGGTTAGATGATTATCGAATAAAATTATATATATATAGCATATATATTATATATAAATATGCTTTATACATTCTATATGGATCAATGCTATGAACGAATTATGTGCAAGATAGATGCCATATTTGTTGATTGTAAACCACAAACACCAACGAGAACGCGTTTTATTCCTCAATTTAGCGTAGTTGATTTAATCAAAAAGATTTTTGCCGCATAATAGTTGATTAAACCCGGATACACTCCTAAGTGATACAACTATGAACTGTGGCTAGCACAAAAAATGCTTCGAAGAAAGTAAAGACTTCAGAAAGATGGAACAATAACAAGCGAATATTATGTATCTCTTTAAACTACGCTCTGCAATACAACTTAAAAAAGAAAGAAAGAAGCGAGCGCTTTTTCCTTAAGATAAAGCACGCGTTCACACTTCAACTGTTCCAATGCAAAACATTCATGAACTACATTTCAAGCTGTTTCCGTTTCCAGATTATATGACAGATTTACTCCCTTAGACTTTTTGGTTTCAATCCGAAAAATTGCTTAGGTGACACAAGATTTGTGCGAAATATGGAGGTAATGACTGAAACTAACGCAAATTTTGAACAGCTTGATAAAGCTTACTTTTTGAAAGTAATGAAAAGTCTCGAATATCGCTGGACTAAGTACAAAAATCGCATTTCCTTATCTAGGCTCGAATTCATAATATCCTATGATTACTACTATTAATGATACTTTTGAGGCGTAGCTGAAATAGTTTTTCGAAAGGAATCTTGTTGCTGCGTGTACATAGATTCGTATGTGTGTGTAGAAAAATATATTTTGTTCTCACTCTCTCTTTCATATCACGTCTATATAAAAATCTATCCTTTCATTAAATTTTATTCTATATTGTGATGACGGTTAAGTAATAAATATTATTGTTGTTATTATTATACTTTAAAAAAAATTGTTTCTGAAGAAGTGAAACTTTAGCTTTCTTATTCTTCAAACAATTATGTCAACAATATGAAAATTAAATTCTTGTGCGTATGTATTCTTGTCCACGAACGGATATTAATTTTAGTTAAGAATAATTAATGTGAAAAAATTTACATAATTTTATTTTATAATTCATAATTCCGCAACTTAATTTCTCATAATTAAATATAATTCAAAAAGAAGCGGCCTTACTATTAGTTAGTTTAACGTACATACTAATAAATCAATTTACACTTTAAATTGGTTCATCCTTCTCAGAATTTTTTATTTACCTTTCCTAACACTAGAAGTAGATTTCTAAAAAAAATCTAAATTACCTAGTGTGTAAGACTCACAAAAAATAAAAATAAACTTATTCAGACATCTGTCTAGTTTTTCTTTTCGGTTCACTTACGAGGACTGATTTATACTAATTGGAACTCGTTGGTTAGTAGTTGTAGTTTGGCCTGGAGGTATTATCATACATACAAATACAGGCACACGCACCGCACTCGGAACTTATTTACAGTTAATTTGGAAGCTGCCACATTAAAAAGGAAGCGAACCAAAAACATTTCTTCACCATACCAACACCATGTATAGCAGAAGCAACGGCAACACCAATAAGAACAACAATAAAAATGTCGTTCTTTTCTTCTTATGTAAGAAGATTAATTCATTATGCTTAGAGTCTACTACTGACGTAATTTTTAACGAAGCCGAGAACTAAATGGTTCCAAACGTATCAAACAAAGTGCTTCTTTTCTATCAGCATAATATAGATATCCCTTTAGAAATTATGTTTTCATTGAACGTTCAACGATGGTTGAACATGACTGGAGTCAATAAATTTCGTGAAATTTCCTAAATTATATACGGTAGCTGCATTCCGTATTAAGTGTTGGTTTATTTATTAAAGATTTTATTAGTTTAAAGATGCGAGATATCTTTTATGTTTTTATTTAATGAAGCAACACGATCAATATAAATTTTCTTTTTATCGAACTCTCCATTTTTAAAAATAAAGATCTTAAATCTTGATCAAATTATGCACATGTGAACGACGTGTAAGATTGTCAGAGTAAAAAAGAAGAAATCAAGTCATCCTTACCTCTTTAATTATCGTATTAAAACGATTGATGTTTCCAAAGCTGTTGAATAATTAAATCAAGTAACTATAAGGAACATAAATAAATTAAATAAAGAATTTTAAACCATGAAATCCAAATTTCCATAATGTCTGTATCTTGGAACAAGAAGATATTCGCAAATTCGCCTATTTCACCAAATACGCATTCAATTGTGCTCTATTTTGATAATCTACGATATCAAGAAAATGTTTTTATCTGAAGATCAATTGTTGTTATTACATTCATAAATGCATTATACTCTAATGCTCATAATACTTGTTTAAATATCTATTATTGATTAGCTATAATTAAAAAATCTCTACTGAAATATTTTAAACAATTCTTCAATTCTAAGCTTTTAGTATTTTCTAGATTCAAAAAAATCTATTCAATTGACAAAAATCATCATTGTAGGTTAATGGAAATTACAACAGTGTTTACTTGTTACAGGTAAATCGACCGTTAACGATGAAGAAAGAAGGTATTCAAACGAGAAACAGAAAACTTTCGTCCAAGAGTAAGAAAAAGAAAAGTGGTGGTTGTCTGTCCTTGGGTGGAATGATGACCGACATGATGAAACCTTTGGATAGCAGTAAAGGAGCATTCGGTGGAGGTGGATTTGGTGCCATGGGTGGCGGTGGTCATCCTCATTTGAATCCAGCATTACATCCTCACCATGCTATGAGCCATTGGTATCAACACGGAGGCCATCCGCAAGGTTTCGTCTCTGGTCCACCTCCGCCAGCACCTCCTCCCACAGCCTCTTACCACCATCATATGAGCAGTCTTAGTGCAGCAGGACTGGGATTAGCATCAAACGGAATGGTAATTATCTATATCTATATTTTTTAGCCAATATCTTGCGTTAGTAAATTGTATATGTATATAAAAATTTTTAAATTACTTTTTTTAATTATGAACAAACAAATGATTTCGCAATAACGTTTGTACGATTATCGGTATATTTTATAAGGCAGTATCAAAATATTTTAACGTCATTTACATGTAACTACGTTAAGTGATCTTGAATCTTTGCCAAATGAATTTATTGAATCAAATGGGAAAGCCATTCTTCCATTTTTCTTTCAACAGTTTAATTACGTTTACGAAAGAGACTTTGGCGTTATTGACAGACTTTTAGACCTAATTCTAAATTTACATTTAATTTTCTCAATTTGTCTAAAATTACTGCTTAGAATAAAATGTATGACATGCACATTGATAGTACACTAAGCAATCCAAAAATTAAGAAATGTTAAATAAAAAGCAATAACTAAAACAATGTCACTTAAAAAGATTTGGAAAGAGATTTATGGTGTTAGTCATATACACATCTTAACGATGTCTTCTTTAAAATATTTGTCCTAGATCCAAGCAAAAATAATCAATTCGCAAATTACGAGCCAGACCAACAAAATTCACTTGGCATAATAACGCGGGAACATTTATTTCATTATTAATTAAATTAAAAAACTCAAGTATTTCGAAAACCACTTTTGCTCTCTTTCCAGAAGTAAATGTCGTAGATAATAGGAATATCATATAATAGCCCCATGTCAAACTCAAACAATTTATCAAAATTACTCAGTATGTTAACAGGTCTGTAATTTTGTATGTCCGAACGATTACCTTTTTGTATACCGGTACAATTTTGCTTATCAGGGATGGTGGAACTTTTAATAATAATGTAGAAGATGCCGAAGCAAGTTTTACAGAGAACACGATCGCAATATCTAACCAGGACGAATCGCAATCCATCATGTAAAACTGCCAAATTTGCTTTGAGTTTCATAACACATCTTAAAACATCGTCGGACGTAACAGAAGTAATAGTAATAACGTTCATACTGCAACTCAAAGAGGATGAAGAAACCGATAAAGTTTGGAAAAAGTCTGGAAAGACCTGAGCAAAAGCATTAACTATTGCCCTAGGAGTAAACACTTCCACGCCGTCGCATAACATACATATTGGAATTTTTGTTTTGCTCACTCTGCTGCTAACAAATGTCCAAAATGCTGTGGAATCGCAGGCAATAGTGGTCTCGAGATGGGATATATAATTTTTATAGCTATAGCTGTTTCGAACTTCACAATAGGTCTTACTCTATTAAACTGACGATGATGGCATCGACATCTATTTTTCTTGCATCTTTTGAAATAATATTCTTTCATTTAACTTGTGCTCTAATTGTAAGGGTAAACCATGGTGGAAAGTCATGTTTACAACACCAAAATTTAGGTGCATGGTCTTCGTTATATTGTAAATTCTATCATAAAATGAAGAAACGGCGATATTAACATCCATATTAGATTCAAATCTGATGTTGTCTTTAGAAGAAAAGTTAAAATCAGCTTTACCAACTGTGCTGAGAGTGAATATGATATCAAACGTTGGATGTTGAAACTCTTCTTCAAGAAACGAGATCGTATATAACTTCTAGTTGACAATCGAGATTTGTAAAAATAAGTTCCAATAATCTGCCATTAGCCTTTTTTACGTGATTGTATTGACACAAATTTAGGCATGCAACAAATGTAGCAAGATAAGCATTTGCGTTCAGTGTTAGGAAATTTGAATGTAGGACAGTTAAAATCTCCAAAAATAATTACCATCTTAATTTGGTACGTAGACTTCCGCAGTCGTGGTCCATGCTATCTGCTTCTGGGTTTCCGAGCTGGAACCGCGTCACTAGTATATCTGCCGACGTTTCAATTTCAGTGCAGTAGTTCAGCCCTGAAGATGTCCCATACAAATGGGTACGAAACGTCGACAGATATACAAGCGACGCGGTTCCAGCCCGGAAACCCAGAAATAGATAGCAATTACCATCTTGTCCAAAAGTTTAAATACCAAACTATCAAAAAATAATAAGTCATCGCACTAGACATTTGAATATAGATATTAACAATAAATATTAGAAAAGATAAGAAACTACATTTTGATACATGGAAATCAAAGACGGTACCAAAGAGCAAAGTGTCGATGTATCGACTAACCTGCATTATTAAGTTGGTTAGAAAATGCGGTAAAAATACTACCACCACAACAGAATAAGAGTAATTAAAACCCTCAGAGTTTTTAATGTACAAGGCGAACCATGTCTCAATAAGGAGAATTACATCCACATCAGTGGAGTAGGTACATTATTAATGTATGCTAGAGCGAAATTTGACTGCCCAGAAGTCCTACGTTGCTGTTCAACGGGTCTAAGCAACTACAACTGCATAGGTGTTCATTCGAGATATATAATGATGTTATGAAAATTGTCAAAAGATAACTTTTTTAAAGTAGCGAAAAACTTTATAATCTTCATTAACTCCAGAGAGAAACACTTTAATAGATCTGCTTCTGTAACGCTTAGAAGGATCACACTTTCCAAGCCTTGTAAAGGAAATTGTATCTAATACCTCAAGGTAGAGCCTGCCAAGGATCTCCTTAATATCCGAATTATCACAAGCCATTGATCTACTTTCTTAATAGTCAGCTGTTTAAAAATATTGAAAATAATTATATTATTCTTTCTCCGCTCCCCCTCCGCGACCTCCTGCACCACATTCTCCACAGCGAGACACCACTGCAGGTGGTGTGAACAGAATATGTACGGACATAATATTTCCTTCTCAGGAATAAGCACGTTGTATAAGATTAATTCAGCGAAGAAAAGGAAACAAAAATTAACGGCAAAAATAAGGAGAATACGCGGACACTCCTCACGTTAGCAGTCAGCAAATTATTAAAAAAACAATAATAATAGTACAAAAATTAAGTAAGCAACAAGGCCTTAACTTAAACACACTCACTAAATACTACAATTCACACTCTATTTAACAATATCAATTACAAAACTATTCCGATTGTTATTACTAGGAACGAGTAAAGAAAAACTGCAGAGTGTAAATAATGGTGCTCCTATATCATCATAGGATAACCGCTTACTAAAAAGTCTGATTCTGGATTTGGTTAAGGACCTCTCGTTTGAACTCTATAATCTTGTTAAATTTGAGCAATATGAATTACAGAAGCCTTCTTTTTTAAAAGCGAAAGGTTTATTGCAAAGACGAAGACATCGACAATATGTTTCTGCATGCAGATGAGTGCCTTTTCTTTTATTATATCTAACTTATCCATGGTAATATGTATTTTCGCAAAGTTTTCGTAGAAATACCTTTCTATTTAAACATTATATGGTCATTTTCATCGTTTCTAATAGTTCTTCTTTAACTCCTTCACATAAACTTCCTCATTGTGTTTTTAATTTGATTAAATTGTAAGGTGATTTGAATTTTGCAAAGTGTTCAGTTTCAGTGATTATCTCCTAATTCAATAAAAAAACCTTGCCACCGAGCCGAAGTTTTCAAATTGAGAAATAGGAAAATGTCTGAGCGGGTAAATCTGGTGAATAAGCTGGAAGCAGCTCGAAAGACAGTTCATGAATTTTTGGCAGTGAAACAGTCGAAGTATGAACACGTGTATTATCCTAAGAAAGAATCATTCGTTTCATCTTTAAGGGCCTTTTGCGTTGTGCTGCATTATGCAGTGGATCTCAAAAGGAATGCACACCATTTACCTGTTACCGTTTTACCTTATTGAAGATAATCGATAAGAAGAATCTCACTGCAGTCTCAAAAGGCAGTAGCCATAACCTTTCTGACCGAGTAAGGTCTTTGCTTTCATCGGAGTACTTGTACTAGTCTTAATGGATTATTTTGATTGTTGCGTCATTTCGAGTCCAGCCAAATTTAGATCCGAAATGTATTCTTGTACGCGTTTGTAATCCACAGATAACACACAGATTCTTGCATATAATGTTTTATACTCACTTCATTATTCTTTTACACGTATTTCTTTTCCCTCTAGTTGTGAATATAAAAATGATAATCCTCAATGAGAAAATTAGCATTTAAGTATACTGGCCTATTTTTTAATTCTGAATTTACTTTCAAATTTATTTGCTTTAATGGATTTAGATCACTTAGTTTTATTATGCAGGTTACTCGCTATTTCAGCAATGTTATTTGACTCAAATACTCAATGTATGCATGTGATAATTCACAATTAGACCGGATTAGACCGCTGTCTTCTCGAGACAAATTTCTGCTGGGAAGTTTTAATAACAGTAAATTACTATTACTTTCTGATAAAATACCATTTTAGTCCTCATTTACAATCCAGAAGTGACTATGCTTTCCAGGCTACCTGTACCAAGACCAACTGCTTACGAAGAACACCCGTCAATGTATCGGTATTGCCAACAAAAATATGGAGTTATTAATACTTAATTAATTATTTGTTATATTTTTATTTCTTATCCAAGTTTCACTTTTTGTTGGGTTGATTATTTTATCCAATATTATTAATTAGTTTCGTTAATTTATTTAATATTTTTTTATTTTCTCTTGTTATACAAATATTGTCCTGTAATTAGGTTTCATCCTGTTGGGTAATAAAGTTTTTATTATTGTTTTTACGCAAAGTTGAAACCACTGATCCATATGAAAAATGCAGAATATCTGCTAGTTCGCATAATTGTATTCGACAGTCATCTAGTAAACATATCATGTGTACTTACACATGTCAATTGAGCGCCCACCGCATTGTTCATCAAATATACTGATTCAACCACGTTCAAATTCAGATGTCCGTCGCTTTATGTTTGTAATCGATGAAGATAGATCTCTATAAAGGGACTTCAGTTCAGCTTTGATTTCATCGTTTATTTCGTTCCTTAAAAATAAGAAAACAAACTAAAAACAATTCAGCAAATTTGGGCAGGTTGGAAGATTTGCCAAGTTGAAAAATAGACAAGATTCTCTTATTGGTGCTATTCTCTTTTTTCAAGTTTTCCAATTTCAAATTCATACTCGTATTTAAGTATAAGAGCAGTGTTTCACTTTCCATTTTTGTTAAGAAAAACGGAGAAAAAAAATATAAAAGGAAGCTTAACTCTAGATTAGTTACTTCATGTTTTCTTCCATTGCACTATTATAGACATAAAAAGACAAAATCTGTTATTTAAATTAACAATAGGAAGTAAACAATAAGATAAATAATTGAAATAATTATGACTAATTTACTTCTTCAATTAACTTATCTTTGAAAGTTATTTTAATTTTTTTCTATGTGAACGAATAAGTTGAAAAAGGTTTGCACTGACGAACTGCAAATTAGGTTATTGTATTAATTTCAGTACAATTACGAGTACATCGACAAAAATACGGTCGACACTTATGCCTACACACTTTTTAGCATTTCTTTTTATTATAATTCCTCTCGTAAATTCCGGAATTTTTTTCATGTGAATGCATTTGTTTGCACTATGTACATTACTGATGAGTATTCTTTTGTTTCAGACTGGTTGGCGATCAGAATATACGTGATAAGTGACTGTTTACCAGGAATTTAACCACAAACATATTTTTTTCTAAGAACACGTACCCAAAAAAGTTAATCACAATTGTAAATAAAAAGTACGATTACGCCGCCGGAACTATTATTGGAAAACATCGTGAACCATAAAAAAACATAGTACTGTAACTAAAAACAAAAAAAAAACATTGTAATACGGCCGATTAACGTAATGTCATAGTGTATTTATTTCTAAAATATTTGTTGATATTTCTCATTGATATTAAACACATAATGAGTGATGTATGTATATAAGATGTATATTTTGAAAAGAAAATGCGCGTGCAGTTATTTTAATCGGCCCGACATTTTTGTAATAATTGTAAATTTTAAGTACAAAGTTAAAAATCGTTTGTATTATTATAATATAATGTAAATAGGCGTAGGCTGTTTTAAGAAACTTTTTATTACAGTGTACATATTAAATAGTGAAAAAATATTAATTATTATAAGTATGACGAGAGACAAAAATAAAAAGAAACAATCGTGCAATTCGATAGTCATGTGTTATTTCTGACCCTCCTGTTCTCTTTTGTGTTTACAATGCGTTCCTGTTTTTTTAATTCTTATTAATTATTATCGTACAATCTTTTAAATAGCATTTACGTGTACTATCGTTAATTTCCTCACAAGACTTTAGCGAAATTTGTCATAGCAATTGAAATATTTCCAATTCGTTTACTTCATTATTTGTCTTGTAAATATTAATACCTTCTATTACAAATTTCGTCTCCAGGGAGAACTAGGATCAGACTAAATAGACTGCAATTTCATTGTAAATACCTGTTCACTTCATGAATAATCTAAAAAAAAAAAAATATGAAACAACAGAAGAAATTCAAAACAATTCTTTGTATTTATTCATACAATATTGTCGCAAAGAAAATTTTATTGTAATTTAAACATTGTAAAAGTGTTTCCCATTTCACACGATTTTTTTTTAGAAACCATTTCTTGCTTCCTATGAATGTTTCCTTGAGATCTACATCGCGTCTATTTCTACTTAATTATATGTATGTAGTTAATTTATTTTGCAAAGTACAAAGAAAAGTAATTATCATGTTATATATCTATAGTATTTTCTTTTTTATTTATGCAATTTTATTTATTGTAGAATTTAATCGTTCATGAAATGGGATACACTTACTTCATGCTATGCAAAACGATACCTATTACTCCTTTGTTTTGCTTCGCATGACAGTCGAATTCGAAGGAGAAAACGTTTGCCATTCGCAGCACACTTGGATGTTGTATCGTTGAAAGTTAAAAAAACGATATATATATTGTTTGGTTTTATTCTTGTGAAAATGTTTTTTTAATATATATATAAATATATATAAATAGAAATAATTATGAAAATTTCAGACATTGTAAATAAAAACAAAAGAAAACTCGATGTATGCTCTTTGTGTGATACATAAAATATTTAAATCCATAGTTATGTATTTTTATTTCCTTATTGAAAGTACCTATTACTTTATTATCTTAGACAAGTACAATGTGACATTCAACTGCTTCATTACAAACATTAAATAACATCTATTTCAAAATATTTTGTTATATAATCAGTTCTCGCTGTTTTTTTTGATGAAAATGCAACTCTATTGTGAAAAAATTTTTACAAATGAATCATTCAAAATATTTTCCATCGCTAGCGACAACTTTTTCCCGACTTTCTGGCAGAGCTGGAATACCGTCACGGTAGAAGTGTTCGTCTTTTGAGGCTATCCACGAATCAAGCCATTTTGAGATGTCTTCATATGGGCGAAACTGCTGGTTAGCCAGACCATGTGCCATCGAACGGAACAAGTAATAATCGGATAGCGCAATATCTGGGGAATATGGCGGGTGGGGTAGGACTTCCCATTTGAGCGTTTCTAAGTAGGTTTTAACGGGTTTGGCAACGTGAGGCTGAGCGTTGTCATGTTGTAGAATCACTTTTTCGTGCCTCTGCTCGTATTGTGGCCGCTTTTTGCGCAGTGATCGGCTCAATCGCATCAATTGAGTTCGATACCGTTCCCCAGTGATGGTTTCGTTCGGTTTCAGCAGCTCACAATAAATAACACCGCCCTGGTTCCACCAAATACATAGCAAAACCTTCGCAGCGTGAATATTCGAACCGACGACGTAGAAGCATGACCGGGCAGTTCCCATAATTTTGTTCTCTTTGGGTTGGTGTAATGAATCCATTTTTCATCACCCGTGACGATGCGATGAAGAAAATCCTTCCTTTTTTACCGCTGGAGCAGTTGTTCACATGCGAAAAAACGACGTTCAACGTTTCTTGGCTTCAAATCATAAGAAACCAAATTCCTTGCTTTTGAATCATTCCCAACGCATGCAATCGCTGAGAAATGGCTTGGCGGGAAACTTCCAATGCTGAAGCAAGCTCTTTTTGCGTTTGGCGCGGATTCTCATCGAGCAATGCCTCCAATTCAGCGTGTTCGAAGGTTTTTGGTCTTCCTTCACGTGAACGGTCGTCAACATCGAAATCACCGTCTTTGAAGCGACGGAACCAAACACGGCACATTGTTTGAATTACAAACACGGCACATTGTTTCACTTAGAGCATTATCTCCGTAAACTTTTTGGAGTTTTCGAGGCGCTTCAGCCGCCGTTTTCTTCGAACGAAAGAAGAAAAGTAACACTTCCCGCAAATGACGATTATTTGGCACAAAATCAGACATTTTCACACAACCAAAAGTATATGACGCAAAAACAAAATCACTAATGTGTCAAAGCAGTTTGTTTACCATATGTCTAAGATTGGTTCATGACGTTTTGGTTATGTCACAATAAACCAGCACTTACTACTGGAGCCATCTCTTGAAAAACAGCAAGAACTTATTTGCGCACCTAATATTTAATGTTCCTTTTGTGGCTGATTCTTTGCTAAAATTAACTACTAAAGTAATTACAAAAGAACTTATTGCAATGATCAGACAAAAACAACAATTAGAAGCAGCAAATTCTGTACTAACGCTGTATTTATTTCAACAGTAACAAGTATTAGAAATGAATCGGCATATCTGAGCTGCACAATATATTCAAACGAATTTGACTGTGAAGCATATTTCTCTAAGTTCCCGCTTTAATAACGCTATTATCAAGACTTCGAAAATAATACGTTTATATCTATGTACCCATAGTTTTAGTCTGATGATGTTTAGTTTTTCAAAAGTGGTTAATTGAAATTTCATACCAAATCAATGTAAAGTCGGACCGTCATATACAGGTTTAGTTAACTGAATAGCAAGTAAACACAAACGATATAATATAGTATAAATTGTTCATAAAGTAAATGGAGTATATTTAGAACATTTCCATTGAAAATATGCAAGTAAAACATTTTCTAATACAACTTGTTTATTTTCTTTATTCCATTCCTCAAATTTCATAATTTAATACATGATTTAATGAAAAGAAAAGAGATAAAATACAATATATATGAAAAGAATTTCATTATTTTATATCTAATTTAATAAGTGAAATATCTTCAACAGAAACCTGACAAATTCATATTTTAATTTGGCTGATAAATATCGTGTATCTATCATATATATATATATATATATATATATATATATATATATGTGTGTGTGTGTGTGTGTGTATGTGTCTGTGTATCATTAAGAAATAGTAAAAACAACATTGGACCCAAATTGGATGCCTGAGGAACACTTGAATATGCATAAAAAGCGCGTGACGAGAACACATTGTATGTTATATGCTGTGGTCCGTTCAAAAGTAAAAACCCAAGATTTAATTTATTTATGAATATATGACGATTTGTTAGATCAACAGCTTTTGATATGTCTGCATATACCACATCAACTGGCTCTTAGCAATTTAAAACATTAGAACTAAATTGTGAACAATTATACTTGTTCCTGATTCTCTCTCTCTCTCTCTCTCTCTATATATATATATATATATATATATATATATATATATATATATATATATATATATGGGCGCCTTCAATAATAGTAATAATAAAATTACAAGTATCTGAGGGTAATGTAACAATTTATTATATTTTAACACACTGCATCGGCTAGGAAGTTGATTAAACATATGACATTACAATTATCTAAAGATGCTACTTTCTGTATATAAGCAATAATTCCCAGGGTGATTCAGATTACGAAGGGGATACACACACATTAAAAACACACCTTTTCTTTACATAGCAGAAAGATAAAATATTTACGCGTTCAACAAGAATCAGAATTGCTTCAGATTTTTCTTGTAACTAACAAGGAAGAAAACAACATAATTAACATTACACATCCAATTTTTTACATTGCATATAAGTATCGTCCATATATGCATTTCTCTTGTTCAACTACAGGTTGTCTCCGCTTCGGTCGTTCTTTTCCCCAATGTGTTAATTCGCACTACTAATTATTCGTTCTTGACTAATTTTATACGATGCTCATCGATCTCCACTTGTAGGGACCTATATATATATATATACTGTATACTCGCACTAATATTTTTTTACAAATAATCGACTGGTACGCTTCGTATTGGACAATTCACACACCCTCTGAGTAGAACGGCCTGCTATACAGTCTAACTCTATCTCTAAAGTTTCTACTCTATCCGCTTTAAAGCTCCTATATTCTGAGCTTTTAGGCCCAACTCTCTTTTGTGAGCTCTGGGACCTTATACTCTTGTGAAAATTCCCAGACTATTTATAAAATTACCAAATTCTGCGACGCTCTTGTGATTATTCTCTTCCGCCTAGCTATGTTATTATTTCTAAGCGCATATCATATAATATCAATATACACAATACATTCTATAACTAAACTATTTAATAAATAAATGCAAAATGATAATATACTTATCATAAATATATCAATAAAACCTTTCCTTCCGGGATTAAATTCAGGAAAATACAAATATATATGTATGTACACTAAATATTTAATAGGAACACGAGCTGTATTTCAAGGCTTAACATTTACTACTTTCTTAAAATTAATCCTATAGCAGAAATATCAATGCATTTCGACGATGCATTTATATAATTTGTATAATTACATCTTTTCTTAGAACTATATTAATAATATATTAAGGGAAAATACACATAACTTACAGTATGCTAAATTAATATAAATACCATAAAGTATTGAAATCTGCCTTCTGAGAATTATCACGATGCATTTACATTTGGAAATACCAATTAAGTAACATCTTTATTTGAATGAAATTAAAAATAAAAATATTCTCTATAGAAAATGATGTGTACCGTTTCAAACTCCTACAGCAACGAAACTTCCCAAATTTTAAATTTATTATTATTTACGTCAAACGTGTCATAAAAGTGTAAATTAGAAAAAATGTCTTAAAAAACTTGCCGTATAAATAAGGTCATCCGGGTAACTGATGATAAGAATCGAAGGGAGGAACAAACGCTTGCAGGCATTGCATTGGACACAAAAATGTCCAGGAATGGTGGATTGTTAAATGCGACGGTTGCAAATAAGCTTTTAAATCATTTTCCTACATTAGAATTACATACATTATTTATTTTATCAATAATCACACCTATCCAACCTTCCCGATGAGGCTGATGGCTCTGTATATTGAACCAGCAGGTGATAATATTGTTTAATATACTATATATAACAAATACCTTATAACGTATAATTTATTAAATACAATTAAAGATATAATACCGTGATTTTACCTTATCCCACTCTCTGTAAATGATAATCTATAATTGTTTAATATACTAATTTATATATATATCCTATTAACGGTCATTCGTGGTTTGCATTTGGGAGAGTGTCTTACGGTAAGACCATTAAATTTAAATATTTTTTGAATTATATTACTTTGATAATGTATACATTGGAAGAAAAAATTCAAATGATAACATGGGCTTTGGAAGGTAATTCATTACGGCGTATCCAGCGCCTTTTCTCTGAAAAGTATGTAGATCGTCCCTTTCCTGCATTAACAACAATATCATTAGTAGTTAAAAAGTTTAAATCAGAAGGTTGCATTTAGGGATGTAAATGTCATAAAATACGGAGAATAAATAACGATAAAGAAATGCAAGAAGTCATGGTGTGCGCAATGGTAGAAGAAAATTCCAATATTACTATATCTAAAATATCAGAAGAGATAGGTATTAGCGTGGGTAAAGTTCATAAGATATTAAAGAAAAATAAATACACATCCTATAAATACCAAACTCATCAGGAAATTTTTCAAGCTGATCAACACCGCAGAATGGAATTTTGTGAAACTGTAATAGAACGTGTAAATGCGAATGAACACTTCATTGAGACTATCGTGTTTACCGATGAATCCACGTTTCCGTTGCACGGTAAACACAGTCCGTCGAATCTTCGATATTCGTCTATTGAAAACGAGTATCGACTATTGAATACGGGGACACAGTATCCTGAAAAATTGAATGTTTGGGCTGGTATTTATGGGAATAACATTATTGGTCCATTCTTCATCGAAGGAAATTTAAATGGGGAAGTATATTTGAATCTTCTTCGAAACGACATTGTCCCTGCTTTGAGAACTATTAATCCCAATTTAGAGAAACGTATGGTTCCAGCATGATGGTTGTCCGGCCCATGGAACTAGAATTATGAATGAATATTTAAATAATATATTCCCCCAAAGAGTTATATCTATTAGTGGTACAATTCGCTGGTCACCAAGGTCACCAGACTTAGCCCCTAATAACTTTTTTTTATGGGGTTAAATAAAATCAAAGTTATAGGGGCATCAAGACGAAAGGGCTAATAATTTGGAAGAATTACGGGTTAATATCGAACACCAATTCCAAATTATTAATCCTCTTGTACTGGCCAATGTTCGAAATGAATTTTATAATAGATTGGGGTACTGTTTAGCGCAAGCAGGAGGGACATTTGAGAATTTAATTAATTGAATTTATTTTCTGTATTTAAAAAGTATTTTATAAGTTTTGGCAAGTTATATTTATTTTCTGTTTAAAGAGTATTTTTTAAGTTCCGACAAGTTATTTTATTTTTTAGCTTCTTTAAGAGTTTTTTTAATTTTTAAACGGTTTATTAGAAAACGTCTTTTAGTTTAATGCGAAACTTATTGTAAAAATACCTAATTGTACAGTTAAAAGTAATTATAATTTATTAATTTTTGGACGTAAACAATTTGGACAGTCAATGATAGACCTTCCGCCGGGTACCACGAACAACTACTTAATCTGTAATCTGTAGTCAGTCGTTGTTGTGATTCGTCTGACTCGCGCCCCACCACTTTACATTCTGATCAGCATTCGGTATCTAGACCCGAAAATAATATGATACGGTGTTTATAGCATGTTAATATGAAAGCACGGTATAGTGACAAATCTGCTTATGCCAAAGATAATCCTCAATTTAATAATGGATGAGCTAATTAACAGAACTAAAAATTGTGGAAAATATTATATAAACAAAAATATGTAAACATTGTGTAATATTATATAAAATTAAAAAAGTAGAACTCTGTGTCTAAATATGTATGTCAAAAAAGAAGGAAATGAGAATATATACAAACCAACCTGGTATTCAAGTAGAATAATTTTATTATTTGGAGGCCATAACGAACACAAAGAGAGGATCGGTCGTACAGAATAGGTAAAGTGCAATAAGTATTCGGAGCATTGAACAGCATTTAGTAATCATTACGTACTAACTGAGGAACCAAAATGAAAATTCTCTATAGTAATGTATTGTAGTCAAATAAAACTTGAACTACATCCGAGAGAAACTCGAGTCTTTTGGCCCAACAATATCCATTAGCAATGAAGAACTATAAAAATAAACCAGTTCAGAAACCATAAAAAATGTAATAACAGAATAAATGAAGTGGGTTGCAATAGGAAGGAGAAGAAGAGGAAAATTTCTGGTAACATGAAAGACGAGAACGGGGGGAAAAAACTGGCAAAAGTTAAAGGAGTAGATGATAATGGCAGAAGATAAGAACCACTAGAGATTGCTGTACTGTCTCGATTGGTACTTGTTGCTGATTTTTTCTACTGGTATTTAATACTGCTGTATTCCAGTTTCAATTCTATAAAGTAGTCAAAAAATACAATATAAATTGTACAAGTCACTTAACAAAACCAAAAAATATTACATAATTCAAATGGATTATGTAATATTATTTTTTGGTTTCGCAATTTGCAATTTGCAATTTGAATTTAAATATTCAAATTGCAGAACTACATAGCAAGTAATAAATACGATGCATTAAAGAGTAAGAATAGCAAGCGACATTAACTTGGAAGATCATATCAAAGGACATGTAAAATAGCGGGTCTTAAAACAAAAAACGAATACTTAACAAATTATTGTTAATTCGAAAAGAGCCTTTATTTATGTTTCTGGTATTTTTTTTTTTGATAATTTGTGAGTATTTTATTTAATCCAAATGCAATTTCAGGAAAATTTCGAATATTTATAATATTCACTATTTTTTTAATTTTTTAGTACAATTTTACCTCTACATTATTACCATTTCGATTGCATGCACCCTGTTCAAAATTTCGTAAAGTTTAAATTTTACAGAAATAAATAAGAGTTCGCATTTGTTTCTACATTAATTGCTTTAGGTTTATGATGATTACACATCTGTAGACATATATATGTACGTACAATTTTCTAGAGTGCTTTAAATATCTTATTAATGTAATAATTTCCCTGGGACAAATAGGATAAATAGTTCAATAAATATATATTTAAATAAAATTAGGAGTGTTTCTAAATAAATAGGATACGCGTTTCCAAGTAAACTTAAAAATAAAATAAAAAGATAAAGTGGCTTTTGTATTTTTAAGTAAACAACTTAATTTCTTAATCACTAAGGTTGATATATAACCCCTTTCTACATTAACTTTTGTAATTTTGTATACGCATTTCGACAACCAAGTTGTCATCATCAGCAGATAACCGCAAAGTGTCGCACCTGGTAAACCACTGTGAAAAATACCTGTACGAAAACACACTCCGTACGCAATACACAACATATCAAAGGACATGTAAAATAGCGGGTACGAATGAAATAAAAATTGTTTTCTACAATAATTAGCAAAAACAATTGCCATAATTAAATTAATTAACCTGAAAAAAATATTATCTTTAGAAAGAAGAGTACATTAAGAGATTATCTACAAAGATTTGTTGATATTTCTAAATCATTGTCTTCGGTTACTTTTATCTGTTGAGAAGAAAAATGAACACTTTCTCCCTATTATAGCAAAAACGGCTCATATAACCATGTAAATACCACAGCTTAAGATTAAACTAGAAAAGAATACATAAATACATTAATGTAAGTAGGGTTATTATGGAAAATGTCCGCTTTAGTTTACGTCAAAGTGGTATAGAGTATTATGGCGATCTTCCAGTCACTGATTTAGAAAGTAACTAAAAAGCAAATCTGCACTATTTGTTGCTTAATTTAATGCTAAATTGATTACATCCTTATAGATTTAACACGACTATCAGGTTGGAATTCTTCTTTTAATTCACATTTTTTCATTTGCATATGTCCCGTAACCTAGTTCTAACCTTCCATAGATATAAATATCAATTTGCATTATAAACATGAATTAAATAATATAAAAAAGAATGTGTTTTCAAAATATTTGCGTAGGAACTTAATCGTTACAGTTTAAGAATGAACTAAAGTTGACAATAGTTTGGACTAAATTAAGAGATATCTCATTTAAAATCTATTTAAATACAGTAGGCATTAAGTAAAAGAAGAAACTTTGAAAAATATAGCACATCAACATATACATACATATAATATACACTACACGAAAGATTTTAACATGTTTGTACTTATAACACAAATTGAGAATACAAAAGTTTCACTTAATACAGGGATATGATTTATTGTGCTTTACGAAAGTAAACGTTGCTTCACTGTACTTGACCCACATCGCGCTTGCTGTGCTGTTAAACAATTCTTAATCAACTTTAAAATTAAGTGAAATATAAAAATGTAATGAATTTGATATAAATTTAATTTTATTTCTCATCCAGTAGTTTAATTTATATCAAAGAAAATAATAGGCATAAAATGAATAGAATAATATAGTTTTCAAGTTGCGATAAACTTCTTTGTCGTATTTGGTCGTATTCACATTATATTATTTACTAATTACTGTTATTATACAAGTAAATAATGAATTGTATACTTATTAATAACTTTAAAGTTATGAGGAGAACTAATTTTGCGTTGTCTAGTGTCGATCAATAGTGACAACATTCTTCTGTCCAAATATCAAATTTGACTTCAATTCGTTTATTACTTTGTGTTTTATGCAGTGTTTTACGGAAAAAAATAAATTTAAATTTAAACATTTGACAAAAAGCTAGAATTTTCCTAAAACCATTCAAGAACAAATGATTATAGTGTACGAGGGAGTCATATTTTAATGTGACATATTAGTCAAGGATGACTTGCCATTTTTACGGACCAAGCAAGAGTTATTCTTGTTGAATACAACCAGAAGGACAGCATTAGCAGCAGTTACCTAATACGTTAATACACTACATATTGACCAATTGAAGTAATGGAGATTACGTTGAAAAAAATTTTAAAAAAATCGTAAGTCTTTAGTAGTTTCATTGTTAAGTTGAAACTTTTCTAATTTCCCTCGTACTATGTGAAATATTTGTTCTTAATCGTCCCAAATAATTTTCTATTATCGTATTACGAGATCTAGTATTAAATTCCGGCAATGGACACGTAGTATCATTTATGTATTTGTTGTGTTATTTTGTTGAAATTAAAAAGTGCCCATATTTTAACAGATAAATTTACATACGTAGTTTGATGTAAAAATTCCCAATTGAAATTTAGAGCAGTATCAGCATTAAATTTTGTGTGAAAATCGGTAAATATGCAAGCGCAGCAGTAACAAATTGCGTATGGTCAAAATGTTATTAAAAAGTCCAGTATTTCAGTAGCATAAGAAGCTCAAATATGGACGAGAAAACGTAACAACCAAAAAAACAGCAATAGCAGACGGAAATATTAATAGAGTACGAGATACGATATGGTTGGACAGATGATTAAATTCACTATTAATGAGTTGCATATTAATCAAGTAGCAGTTATAGTAATTTGAACTGAAGAATTAGGAAAGGGAAAGTTTTTTGCGAAGTTTTGTGCCGAACTCTAACTGATGAGCAGATACAGCGTCGGCTTCGTGTTATGATTGACCTTTTTACAAACTCGTAACTGTGTCCTAGTATATTTATAGGTAATGAAACTTTATACGTTCGATACGACGTAGAAACTAGGCGTAAAAGCATGTAATAAATACGCTGCACTTACTAAAACACACGTGTAATATTCAAGCCAAACCATGTAGATGATTTCTTCCGGTCACATGAGAATAATCCACTAAGAATTTATTGGAGAGAAACTCTCAAATGAAAAGAAAAAGAAATGATTTGTTGTCAGAAATAGATCATAAAAATATCACGATGAGCTTACTGCGAGAAACATTTTGGCCAAGAAGCGATAACCCAATTAAATTATTGCATATTTATCTGATTTAGTCTATTGTAAAAGAAAGTATTGATAAATTCTTAGTCTTTACAAAAGCTAAAGAAATTTAACTTCAAAATATTTAGTTATTTAAAAGTCTTGTTTTAAAAAATATCGTCTTCCTCTACAAGCCAGATTTCTACAGCTGCTATCAACTCTCATTAGAAGAAAACTAACGACTTTTCAGAAGAGGGCAGAGGTTATAATCGCAAATAACGAGATCATATGAATAAGAAGATGTTCAAGTGATTCGAAATTTAAATCGCAAATCTTTTCCGCGACAACGTGAGACTGGAGAAGTATTGTCCTACAAGTAAAATACCTTGGAAAATTTTTCGCGTCAATATTCCTCAGAAATCGCTTTGCGTTTACCCAGAAAATTAATCACGATTGCACCATGACGGTTCCAAAAAAAATATGCAAAAATTTGCTCAGCAGATTTTTGACCACTTCATAGATCTTGTAAATTAATAATTACTGCTTTGTATGCAGATTGTAGAAAGGTATCTAAGTTTCATTATGGTAACCACATGAATTAAGAAATCACCATGTTTTTCAAACACAGATTGAGCGGGTTTTTTCTATCCTTGCTTCTAATGGACATTTAGATATTTGGCATTTTGTTGAAATTGTTCTCATGACCAAATTAACGCGATCTATGTGGTGAATATATTCACATGCAATACTCTGTGATTCCGATATACGTTTTTCTTAAGCATAACTTCGTAAATTCGCCTTCCTTTTAATCTCTATGCTACTTCAATTTATCGATTTTCGCTATTTCGATAGACGTTATTTTTTTAAATTATAGTGCTCAGCTGCACTTCACATTTTAACGTGAAATCTCCGATGATATTTTTACAAACTTACTGTTCTTTACCATGATGTGGCAATACTTGTGCAAAGAACTGGCCAACGCTATTAAATATCACTACACCTTTATGATTTCTGGCTGTTTCCAAAATATAATTAATATCCAATAGAATATAGGGTAGCTTAATAATACATTTCGAAAAATAGTTCGAAGCCTAGTTCACAAATGCGAATATGTTTAAGTCAGTTGATAGATGCACATGGATAGTACTTGGAAGACGACAGAAGTTTCTAGTGTACCATACCACATGAATATTTTTCGAAGATGCATTCTGTAAATTAAATAATCCTACTTTGTAATTATGGTTTAGTAATAATAATATTATATAATGAAATACAAGACCTGAAGTGAAGTAAAATTGTTTCTTTTGTAAACATTTTATTTACAATCATTCTGATAAGTATTGTTTAATATTTATTTTAGACTTTAAACATATCAATATACCTAAATTTTTTATCCTAGAAATGTATTTTAATTATGTTAAAATAATTTTATATATTTATATTTCAATAAAAACTGTTTTTGCATTAGTAGAAAACGCTTACGTTTAAAACACACTATATTTTTCATTTTTAAAAGAACTCGAAATAAATGCCTTGTGGAGCCCAATACAAAGAGTACCAGGAAAGTTTTGCAATAGAGCTTTGTTTCTTTAATTTTTTCAAAGCAATTTCCTCTACACCCAATACACCTCTCCATCCTCCGAAACCAGTTCTGCCATGTTTCACTATTTAGTAAAACGCAGTCGTTGTCCCAAGCTCGCAGAAGGTCCTCATCACTGGAAAACCGCCTAACTTTTAGCTTCATTTTCACATGCGGGAACAGTGCAAAGTCGCAGGGAGCACGATCTGGACTGTAGGGAGGGTGCTCGAGAAGTTTCAATCCTGTCGTGGTCAAATATTCGGTGCAGGCTTTGGCGCGGTGAGCTGGAGTATTATCGTGACGGAGGAACCAGGTGTCCATTCTTGATTTTGGCCGCAGGTTCTTCATAGATACAATGACTTTAGGCAGGCACTGTTCAGTATACCACTTAGCTGTAACTGTCTTCTGTGTCTCCAAAACGACGCGTTCCACAATTCCACTCGATTTGAAAAATACAGCTATCATTTTCTTCTTTACAGATCGAGATTTTCTGACAACTACGTGTGTGTCCTCATCATCAAAGACCCAAACTTTGTTTTGAGCTTTGATCGGCACATCGTAATAGTACAGCCAAGTCTGGTCACCTGTCACGATGTTGTTCACATACCGAGATTGTCCCTTATTAAACATTTTAGCATCTCCCTGCCCTAAGTCACACGTCGTGTCATCTGCTCTTTAGTCGGTCGATGCGGCACCCAGAGAGAACAAAGTTTCTTCACGTGAAAATGATCATGCAGAATCGAAGGAATTGGTGATGCATTTAGGCCTGAAGTACCCTCTATCTGTTGGTAGGTCACTCGCCTGTCCTCGCCAAGTATTTTCCTCACAGTAGTAACGTTTTCCTCCGTAATTACCTTTATTCTACAAGTAGATATCAAACATATTAATACCCCTACATTTTTTAGCCTAAAAACGTATTTCAATTATGTTAAAATAATTTTATATACTTATATTTCAATGAAAACTGTTTTTGTATTAGTAGAAAGTGCTTACGTTTAATACACATACTATATTTTTCATTTTTACAAGAACTCGAAATAAATGCTTTGTGGAACCCAATGTATAAAAACAAAAGCGATTAAGATATGAAATTAATCATTTACGAAAAACTAAATTTCATTTTATACTTGTTTTCTTTACCATATTGTCAAAATTGCATACCTATTATATTTATATGGAGTCTCTTAATTCTTTATTTAAAGTTATTATCGGGAAGTAAATTGATAAATGACCACTTGTATATTTCTCTACAATTACGCTTTAACGAAGAACTTCAAAAATTAATCCAAACGAATGGCTCGAATTCGCCAAACAGATCCGAACTCAACAATAACGAAATCCCATGCTATAGTCAAGCCAATCCCTCAAATCAATCTCTTCTTAAATCCCGGTAATCATGACATTCAGTGAGGTGTGAGGTCCAGTGTCCGAACTGCTCAATGTAGCAGACGTAATGCCTGTCCAACTCTGTTCTTTCCTTCACATATTCGGTCTACGATAACCGGAGGAAAAGCTTTTATTAATGTGAAGTTGAATTTTATTGAAGAGTCAAGCATTTATATTGCTTTTCTATCGTAAAAAGTGGATCCTAGTTGTCACGAAAATCAATTTTAAAATCCAAACTGCTGACGTGATTTTATATTGCGCATAACTTAAAAGATATTTGTGTGATTGCAAAATATAAAAAATAAATTTAATTTTTACAAAAACAGGAACATTCGATTTTAATGAATGTAAATATTTTAGACCATGTTTCATGTACTATTTCAGAATAAAGGAAAACAACTTTAAAATTTCGTTTAGTTATTTTATTTTTGTTCATACGAACATGATCTCAAAACGACCGAAAACTTTACAGAATAATGAATTCCAAGTATAATAGTATAATTTCTTAGCCAATTATATAAAACGCCACGATATTTCAATACAAAAGTTTATTTATTCAATATAATCTCATTTTAGAGTTACATTTTTAGCAGAACGTTCATAAAATAATTCAAAGTCCTTTAAGAAATCTTTGTTTTGGTCTGCAAATTCCTCTACGGAACATATGATTTCCTAGATCACTGAAGGTTGATATATAACCCCTTGCCACAATAATTTAATTATCTGCTGATGATGATAACTTAGTTGTCGAAATACGTATACAGAAAACAGAAATTATTGTGGCAAGGGGTTATACATCTACCTTCGGTGATCTAGTTAATCAACCACAGGCTCCATCAAAATTACCTTCATATGATTTAATGATTTATCGAAAATTTTAATACTCTTCAAATGTGTCTTGAGTTTTGGAAACAAATGACGGTGTACTTTTGCTAAATTTGGAGGATAGAGTGGGTAGTCAAACAATTCGAAACCAATTTCGTTAATTCTTTGCAGTTCAATCAAAGTCTTATGAGCAGGAGCATTGTCCTCCAAAAAGAGTTCTTTTTGGAAAGTTTTCCGTGGCGTTTTTCTTATGAACGATGTAAAAGATACGTTTATAAAAAATGTGCAGTGCATCTGCAATACCCTTAAGCGCAATTTGTGGATTTTCTAAACTCACGTCATGGGCAAAACCAATATTTTCTTAAGTGGTCACAGAAATAACCGTCTATTTCTGTGACCACTTAAATTCTGAAGTCTAGTTTTTAAAAGTGGCGTATGAAGGACAGTGATTATCTAAGGTGTCTGTCGTATCTGCAAAAATTTCTTTGTCCGATAACCTTTTGCTGACTTAATAACTGCACTAAACTCGACTATTTAATTTAGAGTTTTTCAGATGTGCGTTTTCATCAAGACAACGCACCAAACTACTCATACGTAATTGTTATTGTTACAGAAAAATTAAAATAAAATAATATAAACAATAATCCATGCCATCACATATCTCAGAAAGTTAAACTTAAAATGTTTGGCTGTCGCATTTAAACTGGAAACACCGACATGCTAACCTAGTAACTTACCATTGAACTATCAGTCGACCAAAATTAATTAAATTACGACACGAACTCTTTCGGCGTCTCTCCTTCTCACCATGTTTATATTTAACACCTTTCAGACTATTATCTGCTTTCGAACATGAATAATAGTTTGAGGAAAAGAGATTGTCGGTGAAATAATAGCATATTTTGGAGACCATACTGTATAGATGGCTTAAAAAAACAACACTATTGTTAAAGTCTATAGACTAGGAGGGAAATTATGTATAGATAAAAAGGTTTTGTTTCCTTAAAAAGGAAATAAGAATGGAATGAGAGATAGATAGTGCAGTTTTAGATTATTTTTGTAGTGCACCGGCAAGTTGTCTTCTTAACAACATCAACTGTCAATTTACAAATTACTAGATTTACTGGTTTCGTTGTGACGACTATTTAAATAAGTGTTTGACAAGAAGATAATGTTGAAATTCGTGCTGTCATTACGTACTTTATCTTAAACTATTGATCATCTGAGAAACTCCTTGATCTTCCAAGTTCCAAATTTGCTAATATACCGAAAATCGTTAAGAAAGTGCATGCTATGGTGTTAGCGGAAGCTGTAGACATCTCTAAAGGACGTGAATAGTCGATTATAAAGGCGCTGTCCGCGAAGTATGTACGTGCCGCGACGACTTAACTTTGAAACTTGGTGCGAATGCAAATTTCTCGCAAATGTTTGGACCGTTTTCGAAAAAAATAGTAGATTTCGTGCTTCGGTTTAGTAGTATAGATTTGATATGCATTTATAGTTATACGCTCAAAATGAAACAATAAGCAAAACAGTAGCGGTACAGTAATTGACAAACCAATGTGCCGCAGAAAAGGCAATTGCTTCCGTTGCTTGAGGTGCAAAAAATATTATTCTTATTGCTTACCTTCAAAAATCCAATGAAAGGTGTCCTGATTTAGTCAAATGAAACTTTGTTCACTAAGACAATGTCCAGCCCCACGCAAATGTTGTTGCTATGGCAAAAGTTAAAGAATTAGGCCTCGATTTACTTCCGCACTATCGAATTAACAACTTTTTCTTTCATAAAACAGAACCTTTTCGGTCAGAAAATTCAACAACCATTTTGAAGCTGCTGCGAGGCCTATATAACAAATTTAGAATTTTTATCAAAGCATATAGGCTTATGATTATCTAAACGTACTTGGGGCGGGGAGGGTGAGAAATAAATAATAAAAAAATTTAAGAGTAAAAATTTGAGCGAATACAAAAAGTAGTCTCTACCATTAAACAACTCAAATATCAGATTATCTTAGAATTTTTATATATTTATTATTTTTGTCTTATTATTATTTATATTTCCATATCTATTGTATTTCATTAAAATAGGGTACGAGATTATCAAAAATTTTTTTTTATTCTTAAAATAATTTTACGATTTCCGATTTCTTATTTAAATGGTTAGGATTTGATACTTTTTATCAAAAATGATACAATTATCTATTAAAAGGATAACGCTGACGTTCACTCCAAGCAAAAAATTTTATTAAGTATTCTATAGACAGGCAAAGATAAAAAAGCGCCTTATCAATTACTTTATTGTTAGGCCAAATTTTTTACTTACACAAAAGCTTCTTTAAGTCATCCAAGGGTTAACACAATAATTAATTATTAAATTTACAAAATAGTTTCAAAAAACTACTTACACAATTGAGAACTACAAAGTCCAAAAACTAATTTTAATGGCAGTATATCATACCTGAAAACTCAAACAGGAAAGAAGCAATTAAATTAGAAATAAGATATGTGTACTACTAAACTACATGCTAAAACGTTACAAATTATTTTTAAACTATTCAATTGGTCAACAAATAAGTAAAATAAACCAACAAAAACAGTTGGTCACATAAAAAGAAAAGCAAACGATTCGATACAGAAAAAACCTACGAACATACAAGATAGTTCAAGAAAATTGTACATTGTACGTACACAATAAAACTATATTGCAGTAAAGCAGAATAAATAGAGCTTAATATCTATACATCGCTTTCCAAATTAATTGAGGTGCTATTATTAATATGGAAGTTACGTTTAAAATAGCTCGTTTCGCTGTCTAAGATTCTAACGTCAGTAAAGATACATTTATGACTTCTCTCATTATAATAATTGCTGTAGCAATATTGCGATTTTTTACATTATTATATATATTTATATATTATATATATATATATATATATATATATATATATATATAATAATGTAAAAAATGTATACAGCAATTATTATAATGAGAGAATATATATATATATATATATATATATATATATATATATATATTAAATATGATTACATCCTTATTAGGGACTGAGTTAGATGGCAACTCAGCATTAGAAATAACTGAAGATTGATGATTGGGAATATTGGTTCATTATTATATAAAATTTGATGAATTTTTTTTTTGTAATATTCACAATTCTTTGTTAAAATGTCCGATTTAAGTTAATTTTATGTCCAATATGATGAGAAGTTCAAGTAGTTATTGAAACTGGTGGGTTTATGATACCAGTCCATCTTAAAGTATCACCATTATTTCTGTCAACTTTGGTATCGAAAAATCAATCTTTCAATCAAGCAATCAAATGCTTTTCTTTCTCTACTGCGAACTTCAAGTCAATATAAAACCTACCGGAAACTATTAGATTATTATCGATCTTGTCTTTAGGTACAGCTAACAGGAGACTAATGTTGCTAAGGACTTTTTCCATAATTTATACAATATTTAGTTTGCTCTGTTAATTTCACATATGTATATATACTTCTTATACATATTTATTTAATTCATTTACTGTATGTGTTCATATCTAAAAAGTTAAAATATGTTCAACCGAGCAGATCCATAGCGTCTCTTACAATGCACTTGTTTGCGACGATACCATACGTGTGTTCATCGATATTCTCATATTATATCCATGCGAATATATGTACATATAATACTCATCGTTGCTGTTCAGTCAAATTTGGTGCCAACGCGACTATGTGTTAATTTCCTCTTATACAAGGAATTTGTAACTATAGCATTAATAGAACGCGAATAATAATGCAGTGGTATGCGATGGCACCATACACGTGTTCGTCGATACTCTCATATTCTACCAACGAGGATATGCAATATTCACGGTTGCTGTTCAGTTAAGTTTGGCGTCAGTGTCTGTTTCCTCTTATACAAGGGATCTGTAGCTAAAGCATCGATAGATGTAAATAATCGAACAATTCTTGAAAGAACGATTTGGGGGATCGTGAGTTGAGCACTTTGGATGAACTAAGACCGATCTATCCTTTCTGCTTTCTTCCTATTTGATCGTTCATGCTTCAATGTCTATTGAATCCTCATTAAACGTATACGTTTGTGATGTATACCTATATATTACGTATATTGTTATAGTCTTGTAAGATTGGGTTCTGGAAAAGCCCTGTCTACTATAATCGGACTTGTGTCTAAAGTATTAAACTTATTTAAATTTTTTGCGAGGAGTGAAAATCAGCGTTTTACTTTTGACATTTGCAAATTACTCAGTTGCTTACTCTACATACTTGTAATGCTATAGTAATATATCTGAGGTTTTTGCTTAATTATCGTCCTGAAGGTTACCTCAGTTAATTAGCTTCGTAAGAATATGTAAATAAACCAAATTATTATCAAAGTTATTTTCTTCATAAATTACATTACTTAAATTAACATATTTAAATTTTAAGTCAAGACGCAAAGATAATAAAGGCTAAAAATACCAATCTAAAACATTCTAACACTTTCGCAACAAAATTATATAACATGAAAACTTGGATATATTTACTAGACAGTTCTGTCTAATAATTTATACAAAATTAGTATACAAACGTTGCTTTCGACTTAACAATAATACTATTTATAAGTTTATTACATTATAAATTGCTTAGTAAGTTTCAATGATGCAGAAATTAAAGACTATATTTTTCTGTTAATAAACATGTCAAAAATATTATCAGTATTTATTATCAGAATTAATGGCACGTAATTATTATAATAAATAATTGATACATTATTAACAAGCATATCGAAATATTTGTCACCTCAACTACGAAATTATTTTTACACTTTATCTTATTGCGAAATTATTCCAGGATTTCCTTATAATATTTATGGTGTCTGAAACCGCATTATTAAGTAATAAATGAATTATTGATAAATGTGTTCGATCAATATGTTATCAATCTCTGGATTTAATATTGTCTGGTAACAAAAATCTTTTCGATATTTCTCAATATTCGTATATGACGTGTCAAGTACTTTAAACTAGTCTAAATCCCTAAAATGTGATTTTCCTAAAATCTAATACATCTTACTTTCAAACACATAGACCACAATGCTAATTTTAATAGCTTTTTGCATCGCATATATAATTTACAAATTTAAAAAAATTCCTTTTCTTCGCATGAGTCTCGAAACTACGATCTCATGCTAACCGGGTATGTGCCTTTATTTTTTCACCAGCTCGTTGATGTATGGATCTGGTGGAAAGAAATGTGATGTGATGTGATATAGGAGTACATTTGTAATCACAATATCTAAGTAAAGATATTAAAGAAAAAATTTCACTCGTAATTTTATATGTTCTTTGGCATACTTCAGGAAAGGTCGAACCGTCCGGCTTGAAGATTTTCGCCGTTATCATCCATGGTTACTTCATCTTGGTTTCCGTGTTGAAATCGCAGCCTCTATTCTTCCGTTGCCAACGTTTCTCTTCACTTAGATAAGAGTAGTTAAGCCCTGAGGATGTCCCATGCAAGTGAAGACGAAACGTCGGCAACAAAAATACTGAGAACGCGGTTCCAATAAAGAAACCAAGATGAAGTAATATGAATTCAGTATTAACTAAATCTTATATTATTAATGTCGGTGACTTGAAGGTAAATTTGATGGAGCCTATAGTTGATTAACTTAACTACCTAAGGTTGATATATAACCCCTTTCCACATTAATTTTCGTATTTTATATACGTATTTCGACAACTAAGTTGTCATCAATAATTCAGTTGTAGAAATACGTACAAGGTTTTTCTCTCAACATTTTAAGAAGTTCACATCCAAAATACAGTCTTATCAGTGATACGCACGCTAGCAAGTTTATTTGAAAACTAATGCATATTTCGCTACACAAGACTTTTTGGGGTGAGGGCAGGTAAATTTCGCTAGCAACATTATTTAAAAAACAATCGTATTTATGGCGGTACGGATTATTCCAGAAATTACCGCAGTGAGTCATAAAATATAATAGATACAAAGGGTACTAGGAAAGTTTTGCAATATGACGCAATAATTAATAGTAGGAAGCTGCTTGTTGCTACATGTTGAGACATGTTCATATGTGCATAGTAGCCGCCGCGGCATGTTGATGGGCTCAGTTATTCATTAGTAGTGAGAGTGTAAAGCGCTTGCGATGGCATCGTGATCACGAAATGAGATAAGGGCAGTTTTGCGTTATAATTTCGGGGGTGGTTTAAATATAGACCAGTGCTTCGAAGAAATGACACTTGCACTAGGTGATGTTTGTCCACATTATACAACGATATTCAGGTGGTATAGAGAATTTCAAAGGAGAAATTTAACTGTAGAGGATACTGAGAGGCGGAGAAGGCCACGAACGTCAGTTACGGAGGAAAATATTACTACTGTGAGGAAAATGCTTGACAGAGACAGACGAGTGACCTACCAACATATAGAGGGTACTTCAGGTCTAAATACACCAGCAATTCGTTCGATTCTGCATGATCATTTGCACGTGAAGAAACTTTGTTCTCTCTGGGTGCCGCATCGACTAACTAAAGAGCAGATGACACGACGTGTGACTTAGGGCAGGGAGATGCTAAAATGTTTAATAAGGGACAATCTCGGTATGTAAACAACATCGTGATAGGTGACGAGACTTGGCTGTACTATTACGATGTGCCGACCAAAGCTCAAAACGAGGTTTGGGTCTTTGATGATGAGGACAAAGAAGGAAACGATAGCTGTATTTTTCAAATCGTCGTTTTGGACACACAGAAGACTTAGAAGACAGCTAAGTGGTATACTGAACAGTGCCTGCCTAAAGTCAATGGATCTATGAAGAACCAGCGGCTAAAGTCAAGAATGGTAACCTGGTTCCTCCATCACGATAATGCTCCAGCTCACCGCGCCAAAGTCTGCACCGAATATTTGACCACGACACGATTGAAACTTCTCGAGCACCCTCCCTGCTGTCCACACCTTGCTCTCTGCGACTTTGCACTGTGCCCTCATGTGAAAATAAAGCTAAAAGGAGGCGGTTTTCCAATGATGAGGACCTTCTGCGGGCTTGGGACAACGAGTGTGTTTTACTCCCTACTGAAACTAGGCACAACTGGTTTAAAGATTGATTTCGGAGGATGGAGAGATGTATTGAGTGTAAACGAAATTACTTTGAAAAAATTGAATAAACAAAGCTGTATTGCAAAACTTTCCTAGTACCCTTTGTATTTGTAGGTGCTCCAATACATATATTTGCCTGCAATTGGTTATTTATATTTAAACGCAATTATATTATTTTTTAGGAGAGTTTACAAAATTTTTGTTAGCTGTCCTAACTAATATGGACGGTAGTGTACATATTGACTTTTAAATTGCTTACATTTTATTGCCGTATCAATACTTGTACTTCAATAATTAAGTTTATAAAGCTAAAATGGAAAGTACAATAAAATTATTTTATTGAAGGCGGTTTTGATGCGCCAGAATTCGTTAAGTAATTGAAAACGAATTAAAAACATGAACCGGTGTCTTGTCTAAATTTCGTTTTAGCAGGTGTTTTTTTAACGAAATAACATCATAAACCTATGACATAAAATTGACACTACATACGTATATAAATATGTATGTACATGTATGAGGGATTCCATTAATTTTAAGTTTTTGTTTTAAGTAACGGCTTAAATTGCCATATAATAACTATAATTAATCCATATTTTAAGCAATCAAATAATTACTAATTGTAAACCGGAATATACAGTATCAATAAATTGCAAGAAAAAACTGAATTTTCGAAATATAATAAGTGTTCGAATGATTGAAATAGTTATTAAAACCACTGGCCTTTCTAAATATCAATTAAAATTTCATCCTCGTGCATTAGTAAATTGAGTGAATGCCTTGGGAAAGATGTACTTTTAAATTATATTTCGATAACATCGTATGACATACACTTGAATATACTGCTTGTATATTTTAATATAAATATTGTGTTTATGTATACACGTTTGATGAATGACCACTAATAAGACGTTTCTATTCGATTTTGTGACGATAAAAAATACAGTTTATACATTATAAACACGCACATATTCATGCAGATATACAAATTTTAGATTTACCCCTTTAGACGTTTGTTACGTAGTATTATTAAAATTCCATGAAAATGGTAGATAATCATTTCTCAGAGCGCTAAATCGACGTGTTTTGAGAATTAAATTTCTAGAACAATATATTGGGCTATCGGAAAAATCGTGAAGTGTTTTTTCTGTTTTTCAGGTCGTTTATTTATATAAAAAAGATCGATTCATTATACATTCTCTTTTTTCAACAGCCTTTGCCATCCTTTGGTGAAATTCATAAAATCCTAATTCGTTAAAAGACCTCTTTATCGGCGAGACATTTTACGCTGCTGATTCACAGCCGTGCATGAGTGGAGCTTTATATTAGGCAAGGAGTTTTGAAGAAACCAACAAGTAGCTGTCTGAAAACGAAAGAATTAAAAGTACCAACAAGATAACTTTTTTCACCTTAATCGGGGAGCGACAAACCGTCATTAAGTACTTTTTAAAGACTCTTTGGATATTGGCATTACTTTTGTATTTTAAGGGCGAGCAACCACGGGTTATGTGCAACACGTGGTTACTAACTGGTCGATAACATGATGTTTTGGTCAAAGCAAAATCGAACGATAGTATTACACATAACCTGTGGTTGCTGCTGCTGCTACTGCTGGTTTGTAAAAAGTTATCCTTTCTACACCAAAAGCTGCCAGTATAACGCCTTTTTCCCTAACCATGACGGCATGGCGGCTATTTCGGAGTCTGAAATCTTAATATAGAAATGTAAAACATATTTTAGTCGCTGCTTTGCTGTTGTCGGGGAATGTTGGATACGTGATCAAATTGCTATGTAAAGGCTGTTTTTTTTTTTGTGATTTTCTTAAAGAATAAATAAAACACATAATTTGTATTCACTTTCAAAAACTTTTCATTGGTAATTGAAGTATCAGTTACGACATTTATATGCGACTAATAATATTTGCCAAATGGCCTCCTCTTACAGCTCCACAGATGTCCACTCTTTTGTTAAAATTTTCAATGACATTTTGACATATATATCAGTACCTCCTGACTTTGATATTGAATAATATTCGCCCACATTTATTATGACCTTAATTGATGTACTCTTTACGCACTCCTTTAGGGTTTGCAGTAAGAGAAATGTAAATCTACAATTTTCGAACATATCGTTATTACTGGTATGAGTCTAATAAAATAATGTTTAATGTTAGCAAATGCAGAGTACTTTCCTATTCCAGGTGTAACAACCCTCTTATATTTAATTATTCAGTTGACCAAATTATTTTAGCTGGACAAGCTGAGGTTAATGATTTAGGAGTTCTCTTCGACTCACGTTTAAGTTCTTCGAAACATAATTATGTATGTAATCCTTATTTACATTCTCTTAATTTTGTCATCCGTTCTTGCAAATAATTTACGAATTGATCTATTCTAAGCTTATTATTTTATGCATTTTTGCGTTCCATACTTGAATATGCCACCATTATTTGGTAGCCTCACTATGTATATTTACATTTAGAACTTGATATAGCGCAGAAGAAATTTTTGAAATATTTAGCATATAAATCTAGTGGTAAAGGTGAGTATCCTGCTCCTGATGTCGACTATGCTAGTTTGCTTCACGATTTTAAGTTACAATCATTTTCAGCTAGCTATGGGTTAATGCCAAATTTATGATAAAAAAAATAATATAGTACCGGTAATTTTCTTACAGATTAGCTTTCCTGTTCCTCGACGTTCAAGTCGATCTACGAGGGTAGTTTGACAAGTTGTGAGAATGGAAAAGAAACACGAATTTTTTAAATGCAAAATAATTTTAATTTTTCAATATATTCTCCTAAAAGAGCAATACATTTATTCCAAAGGTGCTCCAATGCCCTTATGCCATCTCAAAAAATGCGATTCCGGAAGGCCTGCAAAATACTCATTTACGAAGATGATAAGCTTGTCGTTAGACGAAAATTTCTTTCCACCTAGTGGCGTTTTCAATTTTGGAAAAAGGTGGAAGTCGAAAGGGGCTAGATCCGGCGAATAAGGCGTATGCGGTACTAATTGGAAATGCAACTCGTGGATTTTGGACATCGCAACTGTGCTGGTATGCGAGGGAGCGTTGTCTTGGTGAAACAGAATTTTTTCTTTGCCATTCCTGGCCGTTTAGCACGAATCTCAACATTTAATTTTTGTAGAAGTTCTGCATAATATTGTCCGTTTATTGTGGCGCCTTTCTGAAGGTTATCAATGAGCAAAATGCCCTTTGAATCTCAAAGAATTGATGCATAACCTTGTTTGCCGATCAAGTGGTTTTTGTTTTCTTTGGAGGTGCAGAACCACGTTCTAACCATTGTTTCGACTGTTGTTTAGTTTCGGGTGTACTGTAGTGCATCCAAGTTTCATCGCAAGTAACAAATCGCCTACAAAAATCATCCGGATTCGGCTTATAAAGGTCCAAAGTGAACTTTTGATCAGCAATCGCGGCACCCATCTTGCCGAAAGCTTGGAAATGCCCAATTCTTTCGTTAAAATGTGGTGTACGCGTTCTGTTGAAATGTTTACCATGTCTGCTCTCTCCCTCTTTTTGAGTCATCGATCTTGATTAATAATATTATGAATTTTTATAATCATTTCCTTAGAAGTCAGGATTTTGTGTGCTCCAGAGCGCGCTTCATTAACACAGCTTGTCCTACCACGTTAAAATTAATTTACCCATTTATTTATTGTGGCGAATGATTGAGCAGATTCACCTAATGTTTCCCGTAACTCATCTTTCATTTCGGTAGCTTTCATACTCTTAATTACGAAGTATTTAATCACCGCACGATACACTGCTTTTTCCATTTTAACAAAACGACGTGTTGCTTCTTTTTCAATCAGCTGTCAAAAATAAACCAATCAACCGATTTATCTAAATATCAGAATGTAAACATATAAATAGGCAACCTAAATTACAGTGCATTTGTTTTACCAATTAGAGCGCCACCTATATGTCATTCCCACTACTTATCAAACTATCCTCGTAATAACACCTTTCTAGTTCCTAAAGTTGGAATGAATATTTTAGGTATGTATTCGCCCATTTATGCATATGAAGTTCCTCTGTCTTGTACATGAACGTATATGACGCTCCTCTATGTTAGTACTTTGTTTGTGAACCCATTTCAATAGCTTTAGTGTTAAAAATTAGTTCATTTGCAAATCTCAAGTTTACTTATTTTAAAATTTATTTAGATTTAATTAGATTTTTTATATGTGGTTTATAATGGGTTAACTGTTGAACAAATAAAGACGATTATTATTACTATTATTTGCGTTGATGATAGCCTTCCAGTGGCAAGAGTAAACTCACTTCGAATTTTTATTGCATAATTGCATTATTGATATTTGCTAACCTTGCCCTTGTCTTTGCCGAGCACCTTCAATTTCCAAGAAGTAATGCTTAAAGTCCAAAAATTACGCTTGAGTCACTCTAAACCCTTCAGCAACACTTAGTTATGTTCTTCCACGTTCCATTTGACCTATGACTCTCCAAGCTTCTATTACTATGGTGTTCCCATTTTAGACGAAAGTCAACTTTTCAAATCGTCACTACCAATCACAGAGGTGAATTTTAACTGTTTCACATTATTAAATCGCTCTCACATATGTTTCGGTGAGGCAGCCTACCATTATCAAAGATGATCCACTCGTTTTGTTTCTTTGATAATGATAGGTTAACTTTCTAGAATATATGTGACCTAATAAAGTTTGTTATAACATTAAATTAAAGAAAGAGTTTCTTTATATTTGAATTACATTCGTATTTCCATATTTCACCAAGAACATACTGCACATATAGTTATTATTAAGATTCGTATTATTAGCAAAATTAGTGCAATTCCATATTTTAAAAGTTTGTTTAATTAAAATGTGTATTCTAATAATACTTAATAAATTGTCAGTTACAGATAAACTGTTAAACATAAGTATTTTTTAAGATACAAGTTGTCTGGTCGTAGATCTTCGATGTGCTTTCTTTTTTCTATTATACTCCATATATGCAGTGTTTCATATGACAAGTTCAATTTCTATAATCCCGTCCAGGATACGCACAAGTCAAATGGACTCACACAATCACTTCGCTGTACGGCCGAAACGGCCGCAGGAACAGAAGGAACCGATCGAGACGTGTATAGGTTCGAAATGGACGTGCCTTCTATCATATGGAAAAAAGAGCGTATTTATTATAATGGCTAATAAGTTTATAACAACACCGGAATGACGGACGTGCATTGTGTGAAGCCATCAGTCGGGTCACATTCCGTGACAGCCGTGAAATTACAATGTTCACTTCGGAATCGATTGAGCAGAGCGTTACATGGTGTATTATAACGCCGCTAATCAAACCATCAGGGGCACACCACGGGTCGTCCCAATCTTTTTCTTACCAATACAACGAACAGTGTAGTATACACTATACGATTATGTAGAAGTATATGTAGGAATGCTTTGTATGGTATAGTGGCGTACACAATCGTATGGCGACCTAAGTAAATTAATACAATGATAGTGCAGTAAAAAAGTAAGCGTAGAAGTTCTCCTTGTCCGGGATATACGGGAAGACCTGACTAATTTTGATTTTGGGGCGTTACAGGACCGGTCATAAATGCAACAAATAGGCGAGGAGGCACATATACAACATCTCCACATTTTACCTTTCTAATAAAGTAAGTAGCATGCGAACTATTTATTTTTTAGTCCATCTTAAAGAACAATTAAATACTTAACAAAATGTCAACTGATTTAATGCTGTTCAAAAACCAATTTTTTAATAATTTGTTTTTTGTACTAAGTCTCAAATAATAATGCAGAGAAAATACATATAACGTACTTATATACTGAAGTAGTAAGAAAACTGTAATTCTGTTCCAAAAAATAAATGCAACTTCATTAATAGATTCAGAACACTTGTCTTAATGAGGATAAATTGACGGAAAGTGAGGCTCGAAACAACCACTCGAATCAACGATGCTGTACTGCGTTGTTGCAAGAAATTCTTCATCCAACTGAAACTTCTTTCCAACAAGAAAAACTTTGAGTTCAGGAAATAAGGGAAAATCATTTGAGCTACATCTGGAGAAGGACTGTGTGAGACAAAACTTGAAATGTCAATTGATTCAATTTTTACGTGAATAACCTAGCTGGTGTAAGAGGTATTTTGTGAAAAATTGCTTTCTTAAGTTTGTTTTAGTAGTACGGCATAATAAGATTCTTTAAAAGTTTAGACCTCCCGAAGTAGCCTATGAAAATCTACGTAATGACATTTGTTTTGTTTTTGTTAAATAGGTTCAAATTGTCGCTTTACGTCAGTCTTTCATTTTTTTTATTCCCAATTCAAAGTACCGCCTTGCTGACAGGTTGGACATGCCTCGTTCTACATGTAAAAAATTATATACTCGGTCAGCCTTATTATTAGACCAGAATGGTACTGATGGTGCCTTTGTGCTATCCGGAAACGAATAGGCAGATGCACCAAAATTCAACATAAAACGTACTAGAGGCGAAAATACTTTAGCATGAACATGGTAAGGCCTTTATTAGAGAGTCAAACCATTAGATGTCTGGAGAATTGCTTTTATTGAAAAAAGGCTTTAAAATAATAATAAGATACCCCATAAGCTACGCGCACTTTAGACAATTCCTGAACAAGATTGGCAGATGTGATGAAGACTTTAGTTGCAGACTGTGCAATAGAGCTCCAGAAATGATTGAACATTTTGCAAGAATGTGAATAATTAAATCACAAGAAACAAGCCATGTATAGGTAACATAAGGTAAATTCATCATGAAGCAATTTCTGTTAATCTATATAGATTAGTATAGGAGATACTAAATTCTGTGCAGTAAGTATATTAGGGTAATGCATAATAAGCCAAATAAAAGTGAAATACTTTAGGGATTGCCATAGTCGAATGACTTCCACAAAAAGAATCGACGATCAAAAACACATAATTTGCATTCACTTTCAAAAACTTTTTATTGGTAATTTAAGTATTAGTTATGACATTTATATACGAAAAATAATATCTGCGAAATGGCCTCCTCTTGCATCTTATACAGACGTTTTCTTTTGGTATAATTTTCAATGACATTTTGACATAATTGAAACTACTACATATACCAATGACACACATAATTTCATCTTTCAAAGCAGGAATTATTGTGGATTGTTTATATAAACCCGACTTTTTACATAACCCTAAATAAATAGTCTAATGGCGTCAAATTTCATGATCTTGATGGTCAATTAACATCACTGTTTCTTGAGATTACACGTCCAGAAAATTTTTCTCTCAATAAATCAATTGATTCGTGTGCTAAGTTAAGTGTAGGGCCACCCTGTTAAAACTACATATAAATTGTAACACTCTTCGGTGATATTCAGGCCATATTTCAAAATTTTTGTTATAATTCTGCTTTTGACAGGATCATGTTTCGTGATCTTAGTTTTTCACCAGCACAAATTTTCAATGGGCGAGTAAGACTTTGTGGCGGCCAATTACAATACCTCCACTGTGTTTTCCACGAACCAACGCATTACAGCTCCCGATTTGTGGCAGGGCGCATAGGTTTCTGAAAAATGTATTGTGGAATATCCTGGTCCATATATGGCAATTTAATACTTTCCAACATGACTAAATAGCGTTGGTTATTCCAAATGTGCCTCATCATCAAAACACTTATTTTTTGAGAAAAACCCCAAACCATGATTACCACCTCCAAATTTTATGGGAATGATACATTGTAACGAACGTTTTAAATGTAGTCTAAAGCTGCCAGGCAAAAGAAGAAAGTTATGCACTTAGACTAAATTAATTTTGTTTAATGTTACATGTAGACTGAATTGCATACAACGATAAGAATATTGTCATGAAGATGTTTACATACCTTGATATTCGATTCATAGTGCAAAGAATCTGGACGACTTATGTAAACCATAATTTTCATGTTGTTTGGCCCATAAAAAGCTCTTTTATAGCGTCAGTTAAAAGCGGTTTTCGCGCTTTACATAATTCGTAAACAATTTGAACGCCTTCTCACTGTTTGCGCAGAAACTGTACGCGATAACGCTGTTTCAGCTCACTGGCGAACTGTTTCGACGATTTTTTCCTATCACTGAGAGCCAGTCTTTGTAAAATTCTGCCTTCTCTAATCGAGGTACAGGATTTTCTGCCACTTTTTGGTCTGTTAACAAACGACCCACTCTCCTGATAGCGACTAATGCTTGTACGGACTGCACATCGCGAACATTTTTTTTTGCAATTGCAGCTCTTGATAACTTCTGGCAATGCAGTAGCACTATTTGGGCGCGTTCCCCTACCGACAACTCGCGTGTTTTAGGCATTTTTCTTCAACAAATAACTGACACAACGTGAAAAAATAGGATAATCTAATTGATCTCTACCACAAACTCACAAACGCACGTTGCTCACACACTGCTAGAATGACACTAAATTTCTAAAATCCACAATTTCCCCTTTCCACCTATTCTTTTCAATAGGGGATTTAGGGTATTCAAAAACGCATATCTGTAAATACCATTAACTATTTTTACGGTTAATTTCCGTCAGACTTGGATAATATCGAGAATAAGGATTTTTACCTGGGGTGTCTAATACATCTGAGCATGGTTGTATATTTCTTGTCCATCAAATGTTTTGTCATCATTCCACTTTGCTCCCGTGTTCCAAAATTTTTTAATTAACCTTGTATTAGGCAATATACACATTTTACAAAACCATCTCCAGATATTCTGACATATTTTTGTATTGACAGACGCCTAATCTTATTTAATTTCAGTATTCGGAACCTTATCTACTAATCTTAATCCTGCAATTCTCTTCAAAAATTTTATTTTCGTTGCTTGAATCCTTCCCATTTGATACTTAATTAGCGTCCACAGTTCGGCATCGAATGTCAGTGTTTGGAGGCACAGCGAATTATGTATTGGCACTTTCATTGTTTTACTTAGTTCTTTTTTAATGAATAATAATTTATTTAGTGAAAAATATAGTCCTGTATTAGCTTAAAATAAGAAAGGAATATTCTCATGATTTCTTGAGAAATAACGTACCTCCAAGGAGTCACATTAGTTTTTACAGTATTTCAATGTAGAATAAATATTAATCGTATATAGTTTCTAATGTACATATGTGATAAATATCATATATTAGCTTCCTCAGCTACCTAAGTATTTAAATTTAAAAAACGAACTTTGTTCCTCTATATCCGGAAAGTTTCTTGTTTTGCCATTTTTCTGTTTCAGTTAGGTTTATTTCTAATTCAGGTTTTTTGAGTTCTTCGTTCCATATGTTTAAATTATATTGCAGATCTCTCTTTTTCGTCACTAAAATCACATCTGCAGCAGCTCAGTGAAATATGACTATGAAGTTTTCTTTATTCTGTTCTCGCATTCTTTTGTCCATTATTATATTATAGTAAACAGATAACGTTCTCCTGTCTCACCAAATATAAATATAAATATATATATTTATATAATTTGTAATTTTTGCGCCTAGTTTTTTTATGTTACGTATTATTTCCTTATTCATACAGATGCCACTTTTTCGATACCTTTTATATGTCATTATTTCCAAGAGGAACATAACAATTTTGCCTTTTAATGCGAACGCACCTTCGAAATTGTGGTCGCAATTTTAAGGGCGCTTATTATAATTTTCGGCCATAGTAATCGTCCCATCAGACAGATGATACGTGCTATAGCGGATAAATTCTCGTGAAAATATCCACTATTGGATGTTCCTTTGCTAGTGAGGCAACGTACTAGTCGAAGTGCTGAAAATATCGCTGCCGTAAGTGTTTCAGTTCAAAGTAAGCAAAATCGGTTGATTCCACGCTGTTCACAGGAATTGGGAATCTTTCAAACCACATTGTGGCGAATTTTGCGTAAAGATCTTGACTTACACCCTTACGAGATCAAACTAACTCAAGAACAGAAACCTCTTGATCATTTGAAGTGACTAAACTTCTCCGATTGGGCTCTGCTAAAGTTTGAAGAAAATCCTGAATTTCATCGAAAAATTAACTTCACCGATGAAACTCATTTATGACTTAATGGCTTTGATAATAAACAAAATATGCATTATTGGAGAGCAACAAACCCTCATATACTTCAAGGGATTCCATTACAATCGCAAAAAGTGGCCGTGTGGTATGTATTTCATGCCGAAGGTGTGACAGGATCCTATTTTTTCGTCGATGAAAACGATCGTGATGTTACGGTGAATGGAGTTCGCTATCGTGCTATGTCGGATGACTATTTTTAGCCAGAATTGAGAATTGAATGGACTTGACATCAGTGATATGTGGTTCCAACAAGATAGTGCCACATGACACTTAGCTGGTCAAACTATTGATCTATTAAGGGGGAAGTTCGGTAACTGTGTAATCTCGAGAAATGGTCTGGTCGAGTGGCCACACCGCTCATGCAGTTTAACGCCGTTGGATTTCTTTTTATGTGGTTACTACGTTAAGTCGTTGGTTTATGCCAACAAGTCAATAACACTAGAGGAGCTCAGGGACAATATCTAACGCGACATTGCCAACGTTCCGGTCGATATGTCTGAAAGAGTGGTGGAAAATTAGCTCCAAAGATTCGATCGCTGCAAATGTGCTCGCGGTGGTCATATGAATGAAATCGAATTCCATAGATAAATATAACATGTGTACTATACCTGGAATAAATTTTAACCCAATATCTCAATTATTCTGTTCTTTGTACGGAAATTCAGTATTGTTATGTCCTTATTGAAAAGCCCAAACCCGATACCATTTCTTTTTATTGAATTGAATGCTTTCGATATGTTTGCAAATCTAAGGGTATATTGTCTTACCTATTTCTATTGTTTTTTCAATCATCTTCTCTAAAATGAATTGTACATCATGATGTTGTTTGACTTTTGACTTTAATCTTTGCATGACAATACCCTCATATAACTTCTCTGGTGTATATATTTCTGTGTTACTTTAATCTTAATTTGGTTAGAATTGTCCTTCTATTAACACGTTTACCTATAATGTCATTTCAATGTTGATGTTAGGGTGCATTGAAAAAGCATTCAGTTAATTTAAATATAAATTATCTACATTTTATTTAGAAACATTACCTTGTTAGTAGAATTTTTAAGTATAATAAAAAATATTATTTTTATATTTTAAATGTTTAAAATAATAAAATTAATGTCTTCAAATTATTTTTTTTGAATGTAGGAAAATAAAAAATGTATATATTTATATATAATACGTATTTATATTTATATCATTATCGAAATATAAGTTAACCTCTTTCTAAAGGAAATGACCAATAAACAAAATGCTAACAGTTTCATTTAAAATTTAAAAATCATATGTACCATGGTTTTCATAGTGTGAAACCAATAAATTTTAAAACTCATAATATTGCCTTTCATTATAAGTACACTAATTTTGATTTACATCTCTTAATGGAAGATGAAAAAATATTTAGATGGTAATTATTCTTTAGAGATGCGGTTTTTCTAAAATTACTTCTTCTCATTTAGTATTCTAGTACTTATACCAATAATTTTCTCAAATTTTTTGGAATTTCATACGAAATACGAAGTTTAAAATGCGAATATATAATAAGAATAATACATATCTCAATTGTATTACAATTTTAATTAACAATAAATTCTATCTATTATTTTATAAACTAAGCTAACCCATTCATTAAATCCTTAACACGGACCTGCCTCAAAAATTTCAATTTCACTTGGGTTGTTCGATTGAGATTGAAACAACAAAAGAAAAACAACAAGGCGAGAAAGCATGACTCTGTGGAATTTCTTGTGTATTCTCTTTTTTCCCGGGTAGTGCATCTTGTCCCTTTTCTATAATCACGTGCTGTTGTTTTGTGGTGATGGAAGAGCCACTGTACTGTATTTTCATAGGGGCTAACGAGTAATAAATATGCTAATTAAACATTATGTTATTAGAGATGATTACACAATGTTCAATCGTGGTTCTGCTATTTTAAGTAAATAATAACCTTACTAGGGTTAAGATTTCTTTCACGTAGAAGAAGCTGATTAAAAAATTTTCTTTTCGTTTGAATAAGCAAATTTAGAAAATTGCACGTGTAATGCAGTTTATATAAAGTTCGGTGGCCCTGAATAAAGAATTTTTACTATAAAAAGTTAAAACATGTACTATGTGTTACTAAAAATATGATAATTTATCAAACGAAGGATTCATACACAACAATATAGGCAAATATTATCTTGTTTGGAGAGTAATTTCATTTTTTTCTCTCCATTAGTTTTATTTTTAATCAATCAACTTAATTCTAAAGCCTACTGTCGTTCTACATTTTAATAGATCACATTTCACATTTCATGTTTTGTTTTTAAACGAAAAGTTTTTGATTCTCCGTTTTTCTGTCCTGATTTGGAAAGTGGAACACAACAAGAAGTACTTTCGGCTTATTTTGCTTTTTTATTATCGAAAAAGTAACAATGCAGTCCAAGCAAGAATAAAGTTGTATGAAGTGTATGCAGAAGACATCTTAAATAACATCAGTGCGAAAACTGGTTTGCAAAATTTCGTTCTAGTAATTTCGACGTAAAGGATGCGTCTCATTCTGGAAATCTAGTTGGAACGAATCAAGACAAACTGATTGAATTTAACCCCCGAACAAGATTAACTTTGTCGACGTCGATCGTTCGTGATCATATGAAACAACTTGGTTTCACATCAAAACTAGATAATTAGTGTTTACATGTTCTCAAAGAAAGAGATTTCCTCTGTTGCATTGACGTTTTTGATTTGCTAGTAAACCGTGAACAAAATTTCCGAAGGGTCGGGATTAAAAGAGAATGGTTTCCAAGAATGTTAAGCCCAAGTGATAATTAGCAGGAAAGATAGCTGGCTCAAAGTACTTCACCGATATTCATAAGAAAAAGGTGATGTAATCTGTATGGTGAGATTTGAAGTAAATTTTTTGTCAAGTTTCTACCAGACAATTGTACAGTTGATTCGGAAATGTACTGCCACCAATTGCACAAATTGAGTGGTTTCATGAAGTAGAAGCAGCCAGAATTGATTAACAGAAAAGTTATAGTTTTTCAGCATGATAATGACCACATGTAAGTTTCACTACTGGCCAGAAACTACTACAACTTAGATGGGATCTGTTGCCATATTCACCAAATTTGACACCCTCTATCACTTGTTGCAATCTTTATACAATTCCTTAGGTAGGAATTATTTTAATGAGAACATCAAAAATCACCTGATTCAATGTCTCCCAAGTAAAAAGTGTGGCAAAATGTACTGAACCAAAATGACCAATATATAACTGCATAAAATGCTTGTATGCTATAAAAGAATTGTTTTCCCATTTTCATTAAAACAGACGGAATTACTTCCCGAGAAACCTAATAACGCATTAACATTCTTCAATTTCTCTTTTATATGTATTTATATATACTATATATATATGTACATAATTTTCCCATATTATTTATACAAATTCCAAAACTTTCGTTTCATTTCTTTGCAAAGAAATTTTGAAATACAAGGAACCGCTTCAATATCTGCGAAATCTTCTACTAAAATGTTGCCGCATGGATTCAGCGTCATCAGAATGCTCTGATTTCAGCGCAATTTTCAATTTTGAGACCAAAAAATTCCCTGCGGCTAAATTTGTACAGAAAATGGTTAAACACTGACAGATTTTCTAATTAAAAATTGAATAAGAAATATTCAATAATTTGAAATATTAAGCTTTAAGTATTACCGCTTTCAATTTTTTAAATTTATCTCTTTATCTGAATCATTTTACCGCTTAATAAGCTGATCGTATTGAAAATTTCATAATTAATCTTTGGTAATAATATTCTTTAAGCAACCTTTGACTTTTCACAGCTTTTTGTTCCCTGGTACAAAATTACGTATATTTAAACACGTATGTTCAACATTCAAATACATGCATTTCAAAGAACAGCTGCAAAATGTCCATAGTAATTGAAAAAGGGAGATCAGACTAAATAGCTTCATTATAAAATATAGAGAACATTTCTTTTACGTTCATAAAGGGATCAACTATATAGATCTGTGAAATTATACCTAAAGTAGTAAATTATTTCGACTAGAATCATATCCCAGTCCTCCCTAATAGCAAATCGTAGTTTTTGGTGATATATATCGTGCAGTTGGAATATTGTGAGAAGACGTACACCACTCAGGCGTGTTCATTGTATTACAATCTGAGGAATTGGCTAGCACTCCATGCTCTCTATACCAATTTCATTAGTACAGCTGTTCCGATGTTTCCTTGAAGATAACAAGCATTATTGTCCATAAAGACTAATTTTTTCCAACTGTTACTACGTTTGAAAAATTGATCACAAAATCTCATTCTGATTCTCTTGGCAGTAAAAACTCTATTTTCTATGAAATAAAAGGCAACGGGACTTACGTTACCTACCCTATTTGTACCATTATGCCACCATTCTCATATTGAAGCCTTCCCCGTACAAATTGTGGGTTAACGCGTATGTTGGGTTTGCGTTAACTTCGAATACGCATATTATCGTGTGCAACTCAAATCTGGATTCGTCACTGAATAATAGTCACTCCCATTCATTATGACCCTAATTAATATAGACTTTTGCTCACATTCTACATACACTTTTATGCCCTGCAATAAGAGGAATTCAAACCAACTATCTTAGGGCATGCGTTTGATTGGTCCTCCAATAGTAGCAGCAAAAAAAGTCTGGATTGCACTAAGTGTGCGAATTCTAAATACCGAATGCGAAAGATATCGACTGCCCCTTGGTGTTGTTGATGTTCATCGACCTTGACCTCGTCTTCGTTGACCACTTCCAGTTTACGAAGAACGAATTTAAAGCCTGTATTTTACACGTTGGCTCGCTCCAAACACTTTGCCGACATTTTTTAATGTTTTTCCACATTTTAATTGTCCAACGGCTTAGCAAACCTTTATTTTCAACATTCCTGTATAATTTTTTTGATGACAACGAAAAATTTATCCAGAATTATATCTTTTCAAACAAAATACTATACTACAAAATGCCTGAAATAATTCACTTTACTTTAATGACAACTACATTCTTGAAATACTTTATGATTAGCTCATATCATAGGAAACAGTTGTTTTAACACATTTTTACAAAATTCGACCAAATTTTCCCCAATAAAAATAGGAGGGCGGTAAACTTCCTTCCATCGATAAGATCGTACTAATGAACTAATGTACTGGTAATGATGCACATTAAAAAAAATAAAACAATAAATTCCACATAAAAGCCGAAAGCCCATGAATCAACAGTTTCTCTCCAATTTAATCGTTCGCATCGTGTCCTATATGTTTTCAGTTAATGGTCGAACTAAATGTAAAGAATAACGATCAAATAACGACACCCAAAGTCGGAAGCGTTAATGTGTCTAATGTCTGTTTGGTCAGTCAAGTCATTCTGAAATTTTAAAACGTATTAGAAGAAAACTTTTAGATTTTTTTCGACTTTTGACTTTTAAACAGTCGTCTGTACCGAAAATTGTTTTCTGTTAATGGTGACTCTTTCTGTGTCCCGTGTGGCAATATTTCGGGCAGGTGAATCAGTAGAAAACAGCTGCCGGCACGCGCCTTCTTACACCTGAGTCTAATTAGTGGACAATCACCTGTCCATTCTTATATGATATTCAATGCACTTCTTTTCTTACACAGGAATGTTTCAATACATTTATTGCACGCAACTGTTGAATATCGTAAAAAAAGGAAATCAACGCAACGAAGTCAATGCCTGACGTGGGAATATATTTAAAATTTTTATTCATAAAGGGTAAATGCTTTAAAAATTAATAATCAGTAAATTATAAAAGTGAGTTTTAAAATAATAAATAATGATAATATTGCCTTTGCTTGATGAAAATTTATGACCGAATTAATATGCAGAGGGATACAATTTTCATTAATTTTATTTTTAATTAACGTATATGACAACAGTTCAACACACCCGATACATCATAAGTTAGCAGCATATAATAATATGATTCATAGATTGATTAGCATACCTATGTCAAATGTTAATTTCGAAAAAGAAACAAACATATTGCAAACAATAACGGTTATAATTTCCAATTAATAAACAATATTCTAATTAAAAAATTGTATGGCAAGATAGTAGTCTAAAGTAATTATTTATTAATTACTTACATCGGACCTCCGAGTATTAAATCGACAAAATTTCTTAAAAAACTAAATGTACAAGTAACATTCAGAACAGCTGTCTTGCAAAACACGTCAAAAATAGCAAAAACCAAACCTATAACAGCAGTAAGTCAGAAGTTCATAAGTTAATGCGTGTCCGCATCTTCTAAATTAAAGAAGAGGGTATCGGCCGATCTAAATGTGATCTAAATTTCTTAACAACGATTTCGACAGTCTTACTGTCCAAGAAACACATACGGAAAATCCAAATCAATTTCAGTCAAGGGTACATATTTCCACTGCCCAAAAATATGATAGGCTCGTCGAGACCCTAATAACCTCGTCAAAGGAGCCATACCTAGGGCATATAGAAATGAATATATTTCATGGTGGAACGAAATAAGTGAAGAACTGTTTAGAGTTCCTGTAGTCAATCGTGAAATAGCTAACGAACTACTGCATAGACTCTGAAAGATGTGAGAAGCGGATGGAGAAATTTGAAAATATATACTTCACTAAATCAAGTAGAAAAACCCTGGTCTTTCCTTCGAAAACTGGGAGGTAGTACCCAAATACAGGATGTGGATACTCACGTGACCCAAATACAGTGGCACGAGAATCACACATAATAGTCTGATAATAGACTGCAACTACGCAAAACAGATAAAGGCCTACAGTGGAACGAGAATCACGCATATTAGCAGAGTACTTGGAGACTGCAACTACACAAAAGAGATAAAGAGAGAACTTAAACGACTCAAAAAATCATGTGCTAACGAAATATCTACCTCTTCATCTCCGAAGAAATAGTCTTGGCTTAAAAAGTTCCGGAGTCTGATGGTATCCACACGAAATTCCCTCTGAACTGTGGGGAATACGCAAGGAGCTGACTAGTGTGCTTTTATACTAACATAATACAAATAGGCAGCATCCCCCACTCCTTAAGAATGGTTAAAATCATTGCAGTACTGAAGCCTGAGGAACCTCACGACTTGCCACAAAACTACCGCCCAATTGCTCTTCTAAGCTCAATATATAAATTGAGGAGACCAACTTTCAACAGAGTTAGCCCAAAAATCCAGTGGAACAGATTTTATTTCGTCATGAACGTAGCTGCCGAGGCCGTTAATGGCACATATCGAAGCAGAGTATCAACAAAGGTGAAACATTGCAGTAGCTTACATTGATTTAACTGCCACATGCACACAGTCTGGAGACATAGAATTACAAGGTCGTAAAAAATTTCTTTTGCAGGAAAAGTCAACTTATTTGATCAGACGCTTAGAAATAGAGTCTTCCAGATGACAATGGGCAACATGAGTAGCAATGTCTTGAGATTAAATAACGGCTTACCCTAGGACTCAGTACTTGTTGCACTGCTATTCGATCTGAGCATTTCCGATATGCCGTCCATCACAGCCCAAAAGTTTTAATAAGGCGATGACTTGACAATACCTGCTAGACACAGGGGCTTTGTGGATACTGAAGCTATATTGATAGCAAACCTGGCTGACTTGGGGAAACTTCCGCAAGTGGAAAGGGTACAGCCTAATACAACCAAGAGAGAGGTTAGTTGCTTCAATCTTGATAATAAAACGTTCAGTCGGGAACATCCTTTTTAAGGATAAACTACCAAAATATAATAAAACTCCATGGGTGCTGCCCTTAACCGTACACTATCTTTTACAAAAAGCACCTTTCCCGAACTCCAGCAAAACTTATCACCCGGCATAACATATTCCACAGACTACTACATGGGGGTCGTCTGCGTCTAGTCTGCGTTCCTTAGCACGGAGTTTGATTTATTCTGCTGTCGAGTATTATCCTCCAGCCTGAAAAAATTTCTGCCTACAAGGAAGTCGATATGCATTTGAACAACACAATACGTATCATATCCAGAAATTTAAATAAATAACACAGCTATATCCTACTCATAAAGACAAATCCAGAAATTTAAATCAACTTGTTGTACATGTGGACTCTATATTCTAAAAATGAACAGACCGCTATTCAAATATCCATCTGTACTAACTACCAAGGTTCTTAGACATAATAGATTCGACTTTAGTGAAAAATGGAGAGAAGAATGGGAAGTGAAAAACCCGGATATAAGTTATAAATTACCACCACAAAAACCACCCGGCTTTGACTTTCTATGAAAAATACGAGCAAACTTAAACCAAATCTGGACAAACCAATGAAGGAAAAACGACTTCCTATTCAAATAAGAGAAACTCTCATCTCCTGAGTGTAACTCTGGTGCCGATGGACAAACTATTAGACATGCTATATATGAAAGCCGTCGAATACATTTGCGACTTAGATATTTGTTTTGTATATTTACACAAATTTGCCCCCACATCGCTGGGGGGAAATTCTACGTGAAAACTAGGTTTACAACTGCTTCCACATCTACAGATTTAGCTACCGACGGCTATTTTCTGTTTCCAAACTTGAAGAAATACTTTGTCGGAAAGAGGTTCGGCTTTAGTGATTTACATCGATGAAAGAAATGGTGATTTTGAAAAAGTGGACGAATCGTATTAGTCAGAAGGGATTGAAAAATTAGGAAACTATTGCATGAAGTGTATTGACGTAAGAGACGACGACGTTGAGAAATTAATTGCTTATCGTCCGAAGAAATCGCTCTTTCCATCATTTTGCCATACTCTTTGCTCTGCCTTCGTATATCATTATTTTTTCTTCATTTATGTACATCAGGTAATTTCTTCTTTGTAGGTGTATAATGTGTATGTACATATATATAATTTTTATTCATGACATTTTAGAACTCACTTTTATGTAATTAACAGAAGATATTCGAAACCAGGAAATTAATTTTGTTATTCAATTAATTATTATTAACGCGTAATCATTACGACATTTAATTTTCAAATTTAGTCGGGCATAAAAAAATCGAAAAAACAACGAAACAACATTGTGAAAAAATGAAAGTACAAACAACTAAATGATAGTATATTACCTTCTATTGTTCAATATATGTATGGTGAAAAGTTCCAAAATATTCAATTTCAAACAGTGACTCATTGTTTTCTGAACACAACAAACAACTGGTACGCAGCTATAAGAAACAGACGAAAGTATACTTGCTTTTAATCTTTCCGTTTCATTAATTTAAGAACCATGGGTGGTATAATATATAAACGGTGAAACGAATAGATTACAATATCCATGTCTAGCACCGTTCATTACTGAACTGATTTCCTAAAAGTATTTAACCCGATTGAATTTGCATTTCCTATCTTTATAAACGACGTCGTTTTATAATTAATAAATGCAACGAATGATTTGCACTTTTTTTGTCTCAACAAGTAATTACCACTTAAATATGGGCTAAATGTAAGAGCATTCATTATTACTTTTGTTAACCAATCTAATAAATTTTCTATTCTCAATTCACAAGATAAAGTTTGACGCATAAAAATTTAAAAAGTTCTCAATAATAAAGATAGCAATATGTTACAATGCTATATAAATATTTATCAAAATATGTGTGTTATTCAAATACATGTGTACATAACTCTTTTGGTATTCAAGATAGAAACTATCAGTATTTAGTACCCACTGGTGAATAGATACATACAAAAGGATTAAAGATTAATATGTGTAAAACAGCTATATATATTTGTAACATTCATTCTCTATTGTTAAAACGAGGGCGTGAATATTTGTAATTTTGGTCTAGGTTATATTCAATTGTTATGAAACGAAATCAATATTCAAGCGGTTCTGATTTAGTATAGAATAAAATATTATTGTATTTACAATAAAAAATAAAAATAGATAAAGTACTGCCTTTTTTCACGAAATACACTTTTAGATACACGGGAATTTGATCTTTTGTTGTAAGATTATGTATTTGAACAATTAATTATACATCCAGTGTGTTTACAGACAAACTTTTTGGTAAGAAAATATTTTGCTTTTTAAAGTATTCCTCTTGTAATTCATTATATGTACGAGGATAGTGTGCCAAGTAGTGAGAATGGAAAAGAAAAACGAATTTTTTAAATACAAAGTAATTTTTATTTTTCAATATATTCTCCTAAAAGAGCAATACATTTATTCCAACGGTGCTCCAATGCCCTTATGCCATCTCTAAAATGCGATTCCGGAAGGCTTGCAAAATACTCATTTACGAAGATGATAAGCTCGTCGTTAGACGAAAATTTCTTTCCACCTAGTGCCGTTTTCAATTTTGGAAAAAGGTGGATGTCGGAAGGGGCTAGATCCGGCAAATAAGGTGCATACGATACTAATTGAAAATGCAACTCGTGGATTTTAGACATCGCAACTGTGCTGGTATGCGAGGGAGCGTTGTCTTGGTGGAACAGAAAGTTCTGCATAATATTGTCCGTTTATTTTGGCTCCTTTCTGAAGGTAATCAATGAGCAAAATGCCCTTTGAATCCCAAAAAATTGATGCCATCACCTTGTTTGCCGATAAAGTGGTTTTCGCTTTCTTTGGAGGTGCAGAACCACGTTCTAACCATTGTTTCGACTGTTGTTTAATTTCGGGTGTAGTGTAGTGTATCCAAGTTTAATCGCAAGTAACAAATCGCCTACAAAAATCAACCGGATTCCGCTTATAAAGGTCCAGACACTCATTGGAAATGCGCAAACGAGTGAACTTTTGATCAGTCCTTAGCAATCGCGGCATCCATCTTGCCGAAAGCTTGGAATGGCCCAATTCTTTCGTTAAAATGTGGTGTGTGCGTTCTGTTGAAACGTTTACCATGTCCGCTATCTCTCTCACTTTGAGTAGTCGATCTTGCGTAATAATATTATGGATTTTTATAATCATTTCCTTAGAAGTCACGATTTTGGGTGCTCCAGAGCGCGCTTTATCAACACGGCTTGCTCTACCACGTTTAAATTCATTTACCCATCTACTTATTGTGACGGATGATGGAGCAGATTCACCTAATGTTTCCCGTAACTCATCTTTTATTTCTGTAGCTTTCATACCCTTAATTACGAAGTATTTAATCACCGCACGACACTCTGCCTTTTCCATTTGAACAAAACGACGTGCTTCTTTTTCAATCAGCTGTCAAAAATAAACTAATCAACCGATTTATCTAAATATCGAAATGTAAACTTATAAAAAGGCAACCTAAATTACAGTGCATTTGTTTTACCAAATAGAGCACCACCTATGTGTCATTCTCACTACTTGTCAAACTATCCACGTATGTACTCCACCGCTAATCACGTATTTTAATTCTTTCAGAAAGATAAACTTTATCAAACTGCTCGAAATAATCATTAGTTTCAGTAATTACCTTCAAATTACATACAATCCAAATCTATTGCTACCGAACCCGTTTTCTGGTTAGGTAAGTTAAAAGATCGGGTGGGGAGAGAGAAATCTGTAAATAAGCTGGATGCAGAAACAGCTCATGAATTTTTGACTTCGAAACAGTCGAAATGTGAACACGTGCATGATTTTTAAAAAAATTTTGCCATCACCATTAAACCACGGAAATAGTGAGTTCGAGTCTTTCCAATGCGCCATAAAATTGCATTATGGAAACAATTATTAAATGAAAATTCACACTAGGTTATTAATTCCTTATAATTATATGTTTTTACGATGTTATACTGAAAAATTCAAATTTTAATCGCCTTTTACATTGTATACGAGGTGCGGCTATTAAATAACGAGATTGATGCTGGTACAGAAGAAGTGTGCATGCATCAAACGCCAATGACTGACAGGTATTTATCGCGAAGCCTTCTCTTTCGAATGCAGTGTCTCTCGCCTCTGTAAACAAATCAGACCATCCATTAGACCATCCGGCTTATTCGCCTGATCTTGCGCCGTGCGACTTCTATCTGTTTCCTAAGGTAAAATCTGAATTAAAGGGAAATTTGAGTCCGTCGAAGCTGTGAAAGCGAAAGCGGCACACGTCCCGAAGGAGCTGACAGAAGAAGACTTTCAGCACTGTTTCGAACAATGGAAGATTCGCATGGAGCGTTGTAGGGATGGAGGAGTGGTGTATATTGAAGGTGATAATAAGTAAATATGTATGAAATCAAAATAAAATGTTTTACAGAGTCACTCTCGTTATTTAATAGCCACACCTCGTATGTAATGCAGAATTATTGAAAAAATTCCTGCTTCCCGCGCGGGATTCGAACTCGCGAATCTTATTCTATCCGTGAATGTTCAATCATCATTAAATCGTGAAGAAAATGAATTTGAGTCTTTGTAATATGCAATAAATTGTATGACGGAAACAATTATTAAATGAAAATGCACAGCAGGTTGTTAATTCCATATAACTATGCGTTTTTACGATGCTGAAAATTTCTAATTTTAACCGCTTTTTCTTTCGTATTAGTAAGGAATTCGAGTCCTTCTAATATGCACTAAATTGCATTATGGGAACAATTATTAAATGAAAAAACCCACGGTAGGTTATTAATTGTGTGCCTTTGTGATGCTAAAATGAAAAACCGTGAGTTAATATTGAACTACACTTGCTGCGGTCATCTATCTAGCCCGGTGTTATTTCTTCACCTTTTTCTTTTTTCTAGTAATTCTCTTCCTGAGTAATGAAAAGGCTTCGATGTACTTTTTTATATACGAGGCGTGTTTTTTTAAGTAAGGGCCGTTTGAAAATAAAAGCCAAACGGAAGAAAATTTTCAAAAACTAAATTTATTTTCAGATTACATTTCTATATTTTTCAACATAGCTGCCAAGTTTGTTTAATCACTTATCAAACCTTATAACTAGATTTTGAAAACCCATTTCATAGAAACTTGCCGCTTGCTCCGATAACCAAGAGGTCACGGGCATTTTCACGTCTTCGTCATCGTTGTAGTGATTGCCGCCGAGATGATGTTTGAGATAGTGGGAAAGATGGAAATCGCTCGGCGTAATCGGCATAAAGTCGGGGGGAGTGGTCCAAAACTTTCCAGTTAAGAGAGTCTAATAAAGCTGGGATCTGAGTTGCTGTGTGAGACCTTGTATTGTCATGGAATAGCAAAGTTCCCTCTGTCAACATGCTGCGCCTTTGTTTTGAATCGCCTCTGCGTAGTTTTCGTAGGGTTTGGCAGTAGGCTTCCGTAACTCGCACGGGGCGGGCGATTCGATAATCTTGAACATTTTAAAAACACATAGCAGACCGTATAGGTTACTTACACAGCTGCAACTGAGCATAGTTGTTCCCAAGGAATGCCAGGTGTATGTATATACGAGGCGTGTTTTTTAAATAAGGACCGTTTTGGTGGTTTTTGTGTGCGCGTCGCAAAGAGTGCTTGCGTCATGCACCCGTTGCGACGCGCACACAAAAACCACCAAAACGGTCCTTATTTAAAAAAGACGCCTCGTATATACATATATACATTTATTTGCAATAGTTTTCTAACAGCAAAAGTTCCAAATAAGGAATCATTGAAAGAAGCATTATTGAAAGAATTGGAAAATATCTCTGCCAATTTTGCAAAAAATTTAGTTTAATCCGTTTCCCAAAAACTATCAACTGTAAGAGAAGCAAAACAAAACATTTCTTTATTAAATTTTAGAAATAGTTTCTGTTATGTATACAAAACTTTTGTGCTATTCAATATTAGAATATTTGCCAAATGTTTGAAGTTTGGGCTGTTATTATTTAATAATAGTCTTCATGTTTTTATTCAAAATGTTAAAGTTACTAAATAGAAATAAATAAGCTCTATTACAATCAAATGATAATTAATGATCTTCAACATTCAGGAGTGTATAGAAATGTTCATGACTAACTGTAAATTAAGTTTAATTTCGTTTATTTATATTCTTCTTGAAAATTAATTTGCGAGGAACGGAAACTTAGTTAAAGCTTCATTATATTTTATGATTGTATGAAAGGTGTTTCAATAATACCATACTATATATTCACAATACACCTACTTATATACGCGTCTAAGTGCCAAACATATACAGGAGGATTCGTGTTAACAAAGGCTGCGTATTCATTATTCAGTCCCTTCTATAATAAGTTCCAAACACGTACAAACACATATGCAGACGTATACATACATACATACAATCAAGTTATTTTTCCAGAGAGATAAACAAATGAGCCTCGACCAGAGTCCATCTCGTTACGGGCTGCGCCTTGTAGAACTCACGAATCAAGCAAGCGTTGATTGTAGATAACCAACCAGAGAACCGGGCGTTCTGTTTAACAATGTAGCGAGGTGTCAAACGCAGCTTCCCAAGGAACGCTTTTAATTACCGGGCTGACATCTAGCGCCGAACCCCCCAATTAAAATACTCGGTCAATAAATATATTACCGAGTGACCCGAAAGGCCTTCTCTTGCACCTGGCCGATGGCACTCGTGGTCTCTTTCTTTCTTCGATGTCTATGGCTCGAAACCAATGTCACGAAATGTAGAAGAAAAGAAGAAGAAAGATCAACCCAAACAAATCCTACTGACTTGGTCGGAGTTTATGTTGTATTGTGTAAGGGTTGGTATAAATATAAGGTTGTTCGTAATTATTGGAATTATTGTAGAGTAAATTCGAGACACCTTTACGCGTGTATCTTCAAACGACTGGTGAATATGTTTACACATTTGCATAGATATCACATAAATAAATATCACGATCGCTAAAGTCTTGTGATAAATATTTAAAAGAACATAAAATAGTTTTGTTTCATTAATATTTTATACATAACGCAGCTCAAAGGAATGATACACAAAAATAACACAGAAATAATTATATATTTAATATCCTTATTTACTCAAAAACTTTTTAAAATACCCCCTATTTTATTCCTAAAAACCAGTTTACCAAATCCAACCTATGCTCAGTCAATGCACAATTTGCAATAGCCCTGGTTTTGAAATGATAAAGATAGGACAAATTTACATTAATAGTCCAATTTTACACGTATAACTAGTAGAGCTGTATATTAAAAAAAGTAGTTTTTTTATTTAAAAATAGTCTCAATGATTTTCTAATTCGAAGCTATTATAGTAATAATTTTATAATTTTATGATTATGTATAAACAAAAATTTTGAGGATAACCGCCAAAAATATTTAAATAAATTATTGCTAATACTGTAATATAATGTTTAATTGTTTCCTGTTTTTTATTTCCTACTTAGGATAACAATGAATGTTCAAAGGAATCATTCAAATGTTAATAACACCCTGTCTACTATATATGTTTCAGAGATTCACTCATCATCAGGTAGACTTGTGTTATTAACGAACGATTGCTTCGCAGAGTTTATCGTATCTTTTCGATTTAGCAAAATAATGAACAAACACCGTGCATTCTCGCTTCCTCGTTCAATACATTCTTGTGTTGGACGAGAGGGAGAGGCAATGTTTATTCATTAGAATAACAACTTGTTGTCGAAATGCGTACATAAAATACACAAAATAAACTCCAATCGAATATTTGCATTTCAAAATTTTGCTGACTTTAATGATGTGTTTAATATTTAAAATAACTATAAATTTCAAACTGTTTCGAGAAATATAGTGAAAAGTCTCATATCCATTTCCTATTTGTTTCGCCATCGATTCTCTTGAGTAAAGCAAAGAAGAGTACTGAATTTCGCGAGAATAACCAGATGATCTTTATTTGTAATTTAGGTTTTATCTAGCGGAAACATTGAGTCCCTACTTACACACAATCACATCGACATAAAGCTGGATTGTCCGAGCGAAATCACCCAAGCTTAAGCGTTCAGACAGAAAAAAATCGCAAGAAAATAAGGATTTTACCGTTAAAATAAAAGGAGATAAGAAGAAAAAACTGTATTAAAAGTAACGGAGGGTGTATCGGTTTGGAGAATAAGCGTATAAAAATATTGTGTATATTATTTCGAAGTTCTTGTGTGAACCTGGTTCAGCGGATGCGTTGTTCGCTCATCCACAGGAGATATATCGAGGGGCGTTGGAGATATGAAATGAGATTTTGATTTATACGATCGGTTAATATTACGTAAAAGAATATCTGAACTGTAGCTGTGTGTAAAAAGAAACAAAAAATAACGATCGAGAAGAATGGAACAAAATGTTGTTATGAAGGAAAAGGTCAATGTTAAATTACATGCGTTCGTTGCTGAATTAAAAATAGTTAAAAGTTATTCATTTCCTCATATTCAACACTTTGTATTCACTTTTTTTAGGAATAGTTCAAATCGTTCCAATTATTATCCTTTCCGAAAGTAAAGTTGCAAATATGTCTTTCATTATGTGAGTAGTTACTAGGTAGTAGAAATCTCGAAAGTTAAAAGTGCTATAGCATTATAGAAAATCGAACAAAATATTTGCCGAATGTGTAGTATACATAGTGGTATTTAAAGAACGGCTTGTTTTTGCGACGCATTATAAATACATCTATAATTTTATTTTAGTCACAAATTATTTTAAAGAAAACATGATAATAGTTTGTGAAATTAATATTTACTAATTTCTCTTTATCTGGCAAAAACAAAATAAAGAAATACGTCACTTTTATTTAGTGTATAATAATGTGTACATGTCTGTCGTGTTCTAATTTTCAGCCTAAAGCAATGAAACGCAATATTTTATATTGAAATTTTATAGCAATATACTTTCACACCTAGAGGAACTACCTTGCTCAAAACAATTAAGAGATATTTCTTAAATTGATTGAAAAAAAATAAAAAAAAAGTTGATTTAACATTTTTTTGTGTATTTTCGATCAAGTGTTGGAACACATTTTTGTATTTTAACTTATTTAGACAAGTTTCAATGTGATCTTATTGAGACAGTATAAAATTTTGCATTTTTAGCGTATGAAAATGCAGAAAAAAAAAGAAATCAATGCTGTATATGATCTTCATAAGCATCTAAAAATGTTTGGCATCTTAATAACAAAACTGGGTTATGCTATCTAACATTTCCGGAGAATCATATCCCATTCCGTCCCGGTAGGAATTTGTATTTTCTAAAATATTCTTGGTTTCGTGATCAAGTGTTGGAACGCATTCTTGTATTTTAACTTATTTGGACAGGTTCCAATGCGATCTTATTGAGACAATACAAAATTTTGCGTTTTTAGCGCAGGAAAATGCATATTCAATTTTACGCAATAATTCTTATAAAAAATAGAAGTCAATGGTGTATATGATCTTCAAAAGCATCTTAAAATATTTGACATCTTAATAGCAAGACTGGGTTATCCTGCCTAACATTTATTGGAGAATCATATCCACTCTTTCCTGATAGGAATTCGTATTACCTAAAATGATCGTGGTGGCATATCTCGTGTAGCAATCTGTCATTCCACAACATCCCAAGCGTATTATATTGAATTGTCATCTGACGATTGACTGGTAATTTCATTTGCTCTATACCAACTCCATCAACAGTTGTTCACAATGTGTCTGCTTGATAATATTATCGTCCATAAAAATTAAACCTTCTCCCACTACTGCACCACGCAGTAGAATAATCAATCACAAAATCTCATCCAAATATCTCCGGGCAGTGCTACATTTTCTGCAAAATGAAAATTGATATGCCCTCTAGTACTTTATCCCGGCCTATAACATTACGTTACCATTCTCGTATCGAGACCTCTTTCATACAAATTGTAGGTTATTGTGTGTATCAGTTTCATATCAAATCAAAATACGTTTATCTGGTTGCAACGTAAATCTAGATTCATCGGTGAAAAATACTCGCCTCCAACTACTTTTTACTCTTTTTAAATTAAAAAAAAAATTTGGATGATATGTAATAATTTTTGAATAATAATGCTTGTATAAAAGCCACAATTCGCTACTATATAATTCAAATGTGATTGAAAACGATGTGCGAGCTGGAACTGGACATTAATTATATTGTTTTGACCGACAAAAGAATTGTCGTCAAGGCAATAGTGAGCATATCAACTTAACGCGCACATCACATTCTATTCATAGAATTGACCATGTCCAAGCTATTAACGAGGCGGATATTGCCTATCTCGAAATGTGGTAGAAGAACGTTGATATCAAGTGGTAATTTGAAACTTTTTAACAAGAATCTAGCTGATTGTTTACGAAGATATGTTACGGTTGATGAAGCATAGTTTCCTCAGTATCTTTCCGAATCCAAACAGGAATCTCAACAGTGGATACATTATGATAACTCGTTTCCAAAGAAAGTGAAGAGATTTTAATCCGGGTATGTGGTAATGATTACAATTTTTTAGGAACCCAAAGCAATAATTTTCATAGACTATCTCATGTCGCTAAACTACACAAATAGAAGAAACTCATTTTTGAAAAATGATCTGGAACAGCGCATAAAAACTCCTCTTTCATTACGACAACGCACCTTTCCGCATTACCCATTTATTTGCGGAAAATTTGACCAATTGAAATTTCAGGTTTTGCCTCAAATAAAAAGAAAGTTTAATCCAATGAAGCACTTATTTCAGTAACAAATTATTACAAAAATAACATAGCGACGGTTTGGTATCCTTGCTCCATGGGCGGTAAAATCGAAGCGTAATGTATTGAACGATACTAAAAAACTACTTCCCTATTCATTTCCAGTTTGACTTTCCCTCAAATCATCCTTGTATTTGTTTTATATATATACATATAACGGATGTTCTATATATGTGCAAGTATAATACTTTAACAAACTTCCATTTTGGTATAGTTCGGTTGTGATAACTTTTATTTGTTATTCATGAATAGTAGACGTGATGAAGTTACGATTTTACGATAGTCAATATGTTTTAATGGTCAAAACGTTGATCGGAATCTGTTATATATTCGGGCAAATTTGGGCCGAATAATGTACCAACAAAAGCGACTAAGGCTAAGATAAGTCTAAATTTGGCCAAAATCGTACTGTCGTAATACCTGAAAGCATCGCCACTTTGCAAGATAGAGGGGCCAAATCTCCCACAATATCAAATCGATATCGTTCTCAGGAACTTAGAATTGACGCAAATATTTTGCTGTGAAATCTTTAAAAATTTGAAGTCACTCCCGTACAAGATTCAGTTGGCACAACAGCTTCTTTCACAAAACCACGCAAATGAAAATCTACAGATTATTGGCCTTACCTTCCTAAAGATCCTGTAAAGGTGACAGTGTAATGCGTTATTTGGATTATTCTAGAGACGTATAACGTACAAATTATAAGAAAGCTGCACAAAACCAATTATGTAACCAGTGCTTTGACTTTCATTGAGCGGTACCGTGATGAAAGTGATATAAATAACAATCTATGGAATGGAGACATTCAACATAACCCAAGAAAGTGATGTAGAAGCAAATAATTATAGCACGTAAAATCATGTGCACTGTGTTTTGGGATAGGAAAGAAATTTTACTTCTGCATTTGTTGCCGTGGGGAGGCGCAATAAATTCCAAGACATATTGTAACTCCTTAACTAAACTGGGTGCTAACTGATGCAAGAGGCTTGGTAATGGATTTATGTGGCTTCATGACAATGCCCGATTATACGTGTATCGAAAAGCCCAAGATCTTGTCGCATTACATGGCTAGGAACAACTTGATCACCCTTCGTATATACTGATCCAGCGCTTAGTGACTACCACTTGTTCCTTCACTTGAGAAAGCATGTAGACGGTCTGTGCCACGATGGTAACGACGGCCGTTCTTGCAGTTAGCAAATCAGACAGATTCTTATGAGGATGGAACGCAAAAGCTGGTTGTGAGTTACAATAAGCGCCTTAATATGAGTGGCAATTATGTTTAAGATACAAGCTTCCTTATAAAATTAAAAGTGTTGAAGAAATTGCACTTGTGTTCTTTTTATATCAAAACTGAAAAGTAAATTAAAAAACATGCATCGTAGTTTCTAATATGCGATTTCGCTTATAACTACAAACATTTTGATTTACATAATTACTTGTAGTTTCAGACATATTTTCTAATACCTTCACGTGCATCTAAATTCTAAATACCTCATTTTGTATCATTATAAAACATCATATCTATACCTAGCAAAATTCTCATACAAAGAAAACAGTAAGGACACACCGGTGAAACATTAATTTTTATAGCTCAATGTAGAAACGAAAGGAAAGACGAGAGAAAACACACAAACTTACCTAAACTTGAATAGATGACTCAAACACCTATAATTTCCAATTTCTTTTCACGTACACGCTTCCATCGTAACCTTTTCCGTTCTCTTTTTTATCCGTTTTAGTTTTCCTTTTAAGTGTCGAATTAAGGGCTTCGGTGGCGTTTAATATCCGAAAGTCACTTTAGGAATGCTCTGGTTTAAGGGATTAGAAGCATACACAACCAACAGTCGTCTTTTCTTGCCACCAATACACCGCGCCGGTGATTTTATTAGAGTGATCTGAATTCATAAGCACACGATCGTGCTATGTTTGCTGTTTTTACGAGGGAGATGAACTTTTAATAAT